>QQSL01000090.1:0-77285 GCA_003693665.1 Chaetothyriales sp. CBS 134920
CTCGTTTCTCTTGCGCTCTGTGTGTTCTAGCAGTTCTTTTTTATAGGTTATCTCTTACTTTATATATATATTTACATATATAATAGTAGTATGTATATACTATAGCAAGAGAGCCTTCAAGCTAAGCTGTTAAAGACATTTCATGACTATCTATCCAGAGGCCACTAGGGCCAGGAAAAGACCCTAGACCTTATTCAGCAACACTTCCACTGGCCTGGACTCTCTAAGGATATATAGGAATATATCAATACTTACCTAGTCTATCAAGGAAAGGCTATACACTGTCACAAGCCCTATAAACAGCTATAACCCTTGCTAATACCCAAGGATCTGGCACTGTTTTCCAAGATAAGCCTAGACTAGATCATAGGCTTCCCACTTGCACAGAGTATAGGAGAAAGCTATAACATAGTCTTGACTATTATTAACTATATCATAAAATACACACTATTCATTCCCACCAGGGAAGACACAACTGCTGTGGATTTCACAGAGTTGTTTTTTAGGCACATTGAGTATAGATTTAGAATACCTAAAGGCATTGTTAGTGACTATGACTTGTGCATTACTTCTGAGTTCTGGAAGGAGATTTACAAGATTAAATTGATCAAGTGTCATATATCAACTGCTTTTCACCCCCAGACTGACAACCAGAGCAAGGCCCTGAACAGGATTGTCAAAGACTACCTCTGTGTATTTACCTCGCAGGAGAGTAGCTCATAGATCAAGTTACTACTGCTTGTAGAGTTTGTATACAACAACAGCAGGAATTCCTCCACCAGAATAAGCCCTAACCAAGCCCTCTTTAACACTAACTACAAAATCCAAATCAATATTATAGATAATATCGCTGAGAGGAGAGTGCCTGCCACACAAACCTACATTGAAAAGCTTCACAAGCTTAGGGAGCAACTAAGGAGCAACCTCATTATATCCTAGGAATATATAACCCACTACTACAATACTAATCATGTGCTAAGGAAGTTCAAGATAGGCAATTTAGTTAAGCTATCTATACACAACCTCAAGCTCAAGGACTAAAAGCTTGTGCCCTAATGGGTTAGACCCTTCTGTGTACTTAAATATATTAGCTTACAAGTGTATTGCCTAGCACTCCCTAAGAAATACATATACCTCCATAATATATTCCTAATCTAGCTACTCAAACCCTACTGTATACATACCAACAATATAGAGCTGATAAAGATACCTAATCTCAAGGACCCCCAGGACAAGTAGGAGGTTAAGGAGATTCATGACTGAAAGACCATTAACAGGGTTACCCACTACCTGATCAAATGGATAGGTTGGCCTTCCAAGTACAACATATACAAGCCTATGCAGTACCTACTCAACACACCCAACACCCTTGTGAAGTTCAAAAAGAAGCACACCCAAAAACAACAACACTAGGCCAAGCCTAAAGACCCTTGAAGGAAAGGGATGGGGTAATATAGACATCACCCCTTAGGGAGAGGATAGTTATTACAGGATATACCCAAGCCCTCCCCTAGGCTAGGGATAGACCCTCTGGAGGAAGGGTAATTAATAAGCTAGATCATTAGCAGCAATAATGATGCTAATCATTAATCACCCTAGCGAAAGCTTGGCGTGTGAGCAGAGTTAAGGCAAACTCCAATTCCTACACTAGTGTGGAAATACAGACCAATGGGAAACAGATAACTTATCTAGAATATCCCATAGTAGTTCCTAAGGACACAGCCCCCTTGATAGGGAAGCACAGGCGCTACACATGTCAAGCATAAGATATGCCTAGGCAACAGGGCAGGAAGATACCTGCCACCTTGATTGATTGTGGAAGACATTCCCAGCTGAATGTATGTACAATAGTATAAGTAGGGACTGGGAAGGGCCTCCCCTCTGAGGACCTTCATAGTCTGATAGAAGTCAGGTTGTACCTACATTATACCAGAACAATCCCGCTGCTCCCCAGTGACTCGCCCTTGACCCACACTCTTGCCCATCCGCCCAACTGACCCAGTGTCCCCGAGAAGTCCTGCAACAATCCTCCCTCACCCGCAGCATTAGGGACCCTGTTACATGTACCTATATTGTACCAGAACAATCCCACTGCTCCCCAGTGACTCGCCCTTGACCCGCGCTCTTGCCCATCTGCCCAACTGACCCAGTGTCTCCAAGAAGCCCTGCAACAATCCTCCCTCACCCGCAGCATTAGGGACCCTGTTACAGCACTCCCTGAATTTGAGCTTATTGTCACGAAGGCGAAGGCGAGACAGAGGGAACACCGCAGCACGGGGGACTTGGACTTGGATTCGATTAGAGAGCTACCTGTTCAACAGAACGTTGGCTAAAGAGTCTAAGAGCTGCGGCACGCGAGCAGAGATTTATAAGGGGCGAGCGTGCCAAGGCGCAGTTCCTCCAAATTCCCACACAATGCCGCTTCTGATTGGTTCAGAGGTTATGAGTGATGATTTCCGGGACCCGGGCCGGGAATTGATCACTTGGGTGGGTCTGCCGAAGATTATCCGTGGCCGAAGATTGCCTGTGGCTCTGGATAGCCTGTGAGTCTGTGACACTTATATAACTTACTCAGAAGGAATACTAGTGTGAACGAGTCCTAGGGGTTTGCCCAGCAAAGTGAGCGCAGAATGGTCCAAGTCAGGGTCTCTGTCCAGGGTAACAGGCTCACCTCGGAGGTGGTCTCAGGGTCCCATCCCTCCTGCGCTCAGAGGGGAGTTTTTTGTAGAGTAGGTCAGTAGTCAGGGGGGAATACAGAGGGGGTTGGCCCTGCCAACCCCTCTGTCTCGGGTTCAGTAAAATTCGTGGGTTTTTTCAATTGGGCTAATATTGTCTGGGTGTGTGTATGTCTTGTCTACCTGCATCCCTGTTTCTTCCCATCCTCCTGTCCAGCCTTGCCAAGAGGTCCCTGTATACTCAGCCTTGCTGACTCAGTCTCTTGTTTGTTGATGGCCCGCTGGCTTTCCAGGGTCGGAGGAGCAGATTCATGTTCTGTACTCAACCAGGCTGCTTCAACGCGCGTCCAGGTTAGGACCTCGCTCTTCCTGAGGGGTTTTGCCAACAGAAGCACTCCTTTGAGCTCCTCTGCCAGCCAGGGAGGGTTGTCTTCTAGTCCCTATACCCTAGGCTGCTGCCCCGGTATCCCTGCTGCAGGGACCCAGTAGCCAACAGCCCTGGCCCTAGGGATAGTTGATCCTTCCTCTCCTGCTTAGGATAACTGTCCTGGTGCCTCCACTGTGGAGGCCCAGCAATCAGTGGCCCCTAGCCCTCAGAGTCCCTGTCCTTGAGCACACAACCGCCCCTCTGGTACAGTGGCCTGTAGTTCCATGGCATTTCCCAGGGTACAGGGTGCTTCACCAGTACAATATCTTCCACAATCAATCAAGGTAGCAGGTATCTTCCTGGCCTATTGCCTAGGTGTGTCTTGTGCTTGACATGTGTAGCGCCTGTGCTTCCCTGTCAAGGAGGCTGTATCCTCAGGAACTACTGTGGGATGCTCTAGATAAGTCATCTATTACCCATTGGTCTGTATTTCCACACTGGGTGTGGGAATCAGAGTTTGCCTTAACTCCGCCCACGCGCCAAGCTTGCGCTAGGGTGATTAATGATTAGCATTGTTATTGCTGATAACAATCCAACTTGTTAATCGCCCTCCTCCAGAGGGTCCATCCCCAGCCCAGGGGGGCTTGGGTATGTCCTGTAACATGCTGGTTGAGTAATTACAACAGTAAGTGGTGGGTAACTATTCTGGTGGGGCGGGCGGGAAGGTGGTGTGGGCGGGAAGGTGGTTGGGAACGTTAGAATGATGCTAAGACTTAGGGAGGTCTTTCGACTCAATGTAGTTTGAGCGAGACTGGTGATCATGCTTCTTATGGCAAACGTCCAGTTCAATAGTTCTGTTATGCTGAGTTGATGCTGAGAGGAGAGAGGAGAGAGGAGAGAGGAGAGAGGAGAGAGGGAGAGAGGTTGGGGATTACAGTCTGAACTAGGAACTGTATATGAATGCTAATCAAAGTAATTAAATGCTTGTTTAGTAGAAACTTCGCCTGCTAAAAGAATGCTGGTTATCACTGTGTGGCAAAATGTACTGTCAGATCAGGTTGCCTGACATCTTTTCAGTCCAGAGCAACTTTGGGGACATTCAGTTTCCCTGCAAAGTCCTGATGGCCTTCGAGCATTTCCTCTGACATCTCATGAATCTGGCCAATTCCATGCTGGATGGCAGCAAGCTGACCGGCAATGTTGCTCTTCTTGCTACCAGAGTTGGGGGCAACAGGAGATGGTGCATATTCTTCCGTTTCAGGGTTCAAGGCTTTTGGTGAGAATGACTTGGCCACGGGATCAAGAGCAGTAGGGGTCTGAGCAGTAGACTCGTCACTTTCATGCTCGTCCTTGGAAGCCCATTTTGAAGCGGCAAGACCGGAGGGTTTGCGTGTTGCCACACTGTCCCGCTGGGCATCGTGGTCTTCGAAAGAGGAAGAGGTTGTCTGTGCCGCTCTCAACTGGGCGAGTTCAACTTTCCCTTCTGCAGCTTGCCTCTGGGAAGTCGCTAGTTGGCTCTTTAGTTCTTCAACCTCTCTCTTTAGGGTGTCAGAATTCAGATTGGCTGACTGCAATCTTTCCTTCAGGCCTTCAATTTCCTTTGTCGAGGCCTCTGCGCTCTCTGCCCTCGCAAGGGCGTTGTCTAGCTCGTTTTGAGTCTTTGCCGTCTCTGCCTCTGCCGTCATGAGTCTTTGCTGCATTGCTGCCAGTTTCGAGACATAGTTGTTGATCTCCTCGTTAATTTTCTTCTCCTGTTCTTCGGATTCCTTCTGCATCTCCTCCTTTTCCTTTTCGGCATTCTGGAACATTGCTTTGAGCATATCGCTCCTGGAATTTGCAGCAGCCACATCATTGGAAGAGGACTTCAACAGCTCTATCTTTTCACCCAGCTCCCTCAGCTTTGCATCGTGTGTTTCTTGTAAGCCCTTCAGATGTTGATCATGCGAGTTGTGAAGCTCGTCTCGGGCGTGCTCCAGCTGCTGCGCATGAGCGTCTTTGAGCTCTTTGAGCTTCGATTCATGCTTCTGGTGAACATCCTCGATGGCTTTCTGCTGAGCAACCAAGGCGGTCTCCTTTGCTTGCCGGATCTGCTCTGCATACTTGACTTCGGCTGCGCGGATACTTTCATGTGCGGCATCAATCTGGCCCTCAAGGTCCTTAATTCTTGAGCTGTGCTCCTCCTGCAGGCTTTGCAATTGCGCATCGTGAGTCAAGGAACTGGCTTCTTTAGCTTCTTGCAGGCTAGCAGCATATTTTGCCTCAATGGCCGACTCCTGTGCAGCAGCAGCAGCCTTTATGGTGGCCAGTTGGGAGCGAAGATCGTCTAGCTCTGCCTCCTTCGTGGTGGAGAGGTTCTTGCTGGCAGAATGGGCCTGTTCGAGTTCAGCAGTGTGGGTGGCCTTCAATGCTTCAACCTCGGCATCAGTCCCCTTTTTCAATTCGCTCAAGACAGATTCGTGCTGAGCTTTGAGTGACTCAATCTCATCCAGGTGTGCCTGAACAAGATGTTTCTTCGCCTCCTCGCTGTCGGTCACTGCTGTGCCAAGCCGCGCTTCAAGCTGCTGAACCGCTGTACTGTGGACTGCTCTCAGGTCAGCCACCTTCTGATTATGGTTGGCAGCTAGTTGTTCAAGAATCTGTGCCGACTCTTGGTCAGCAGAAGCACACTTGGCCTTCAAGTCCGCAATATGGCTTTCGGACGTCTGGAGATGATATTCCAATTCAGTGAGTCGATCAAGCTTGGTTGCACTTTCTGACTCGAGGCCCTTGAACTTGTCCTGCAATTCTTTGATGCTGCTGGATAAGTGCTCAACCTCACTCTGGTGGTCCGTTCTGAGCTTTCTTAGTTCTTCTGTGTGTTTACCCGTGAGCTCGCCCACTTCGTCAGCATGCTTGCTGGTGATGGAGTCCACCAGTGTTTTATGACCGGACAAGAGGTCCTCGATCTTGGCACTGTGTTGGGCAGCAACAGAGTCAAGTTCTGCCTTATGAGAGGCCTTCAATTCCTCAATGCTGCTGACGGACACAGCCGAGGCTTGAGCGAGGTCCTGTAGCTTGCGTGAATGATCAGCCTCAGCGTCCTCTAGGCTCTTGCTGTTCTGAGTCCTAAGCGAGTCGATCTCATCCTGATGAGCATGCCTCAACTTCTTCAGCTCCTCCTGGCTCGAGGTCGTCTCCGTGGCAAGTTGTGATTGCAGGGCGATAACTTGTTCACTGGCAGAGCGCAGCTCTTCTGTGAGCCGACTGAGTTGGTTGTCATGTCCGCTCGAGCTGCTGGCTGCTTGGTCGCGTAAAGAATCGAGTTCTTGCTGGTGAGAGTCCGTCAAAGCAGCAAGTTCCTGCGCATGCTTTTCTGCAAGATCAGCGAGTTTGGATTCATGACCAGTTACCAGGTCATCCACACGTGAACCGTGCTCCTTGAGCGCATTTTCCACTGCCTCTTGGGTATGGCTGTCCCTCGACTGAAGGACGCTGTCAAGTTGTTGCTGAAGTTGATCCTGTTGCTTCTTCTGTGCCTCGAGCTGAGCGTCGTGCTCATCAGCTTTGTGCTCAAGGGCAGTATTGCGAGCCTCCGTGAGCGCCGCCACCTTTAGAGAGCCCTCCTCAACCTGCCGTTGCAAAGACTCGATTTGTAGCCGCGATTGCGTAAGTTCCTCTTCAAGCAGGCTAGACTTGTCACCAGCATCGACAGCATCAGGCACGGAGGGGGTGGAGTCTTCCTGGGAAGCATCCACTTGGAAGGAATCCTCGATCTCGATCAGCTCGTCTCCACTTGGTGCCCGACCATGCTCCTTCTCGAACTGATTGAACTTCTTGAGACTTGCGAGAATGCCCTTGGCTACATCCGAGAGCCTTTTGCTCAGGTCTTCTGCCTCGGCATCACTGGTTCCTTCCTCAGTAAGGGCATGCTCCAGGGATTCCTTAACAAGCTCCACCTCTCGGAGTTTCTGTTCGAGCAGAATGGAACGTGGCGACTTCCTGCTTTCTAAATCCACATTCTCCTTGTTGTCTTCCTCCTCCAGATTTTCAGACTGAGCGATGGATGGCGAGGCTGCGGCCGTCTTCGGGCCTTGACTATCTGCCGCAGTCGTGCTGGGCAAAGTGTGAGACGCCCTGGAGACGGCTGTGCGAGACAGAGAAGCGGGGATTGTCTTTCTAACGCCTGGGGGACTCTTGACAGATGGCCTTGAACCAGTCCCAGGCGGAACGGATCGGAGGGCAGACGGGCGTACAGAGGTGGCGGCACTGGCTCGGGCTGCTGAAGTGCTTGTAGGGGCTAAAGAGGCCCTCTTTGGCTTTGCAGAGAGACCATCTTTCTTGGCACCGTCGCTGGCGGCCTTAGCATCGACGGAGACCAAGGGGGCATGTTTTGGGTGTGCCGGGCTGGCACGAGTTGTTGTGGGCACTGGAGGCTTGCGTATAGTCGCCGTGGTCGATCGCACAGGTGGCTTGCTCAGGGAAGTTGCAGGCGTCACCTTTGAGCCAGACAGTGGACTCGGTCTCGAGGCAGTGGACAGCCGTGGAGCGATGGGAGTTGTTGTTGGTCTCTTGGGCGGAGCCTTGGCGTCGGTGTGGGAGGATCGGTCTGCCATGAAGATGCCGGGAGAATGGAGGACAAGTGCAAGGGGGTCGAGAGGGCAGGGAGAGTGCAAATAAGATATGATTTCTTTATTGCACTCGCAGGTTATGATAGTCAGACAGTGATTCCTGTGACAAGTGCACCTGAAACGCGAACACTTGTCTCAACTAAATATTAAGTTAGGAAGGTGCGCGTCAATGCCGTTTTAAACTTTTTGACTCTCGGAGAATTCCTGGGGGCCCACCTGGGCCCACTCTAGTCCACGTGTCCGACACCAGTGTCATCTTGGCTGAGACTGACGCCCAATTAGGCACCACCGCAGGCTGAAGACGGACAGAAGACGGGTGCCTACGAAGACAGGTGCCTAGCAAGGCAGCAAACGCTTCAATGGGACAGCAGCATCGAACACGCTTGTTATGAATGGTTCGTTGCAGACTTGGCAGAGCATGAAAACGACTGCATATCGCTTGGAACGGAGCATGTTTGAAGTCAAGAGATGGACATTGATGAGCAGACAGCCTGTTCTTGGGCTGGCTGTGCATAGCAGCTCGCCAAGAGCAAGGCCCAACCAAGATCCTACAGATCATCAATGTCGATCGGAGAGGCATACCTGCGTGGAAGCAGCGCTACATGGCTTGGTTGACCCAAGCCCTCTTCTGAAGCCGGGACCGCTGATGCACGAACACCAGTCGTCCCTCCGCCAAAGGCCTGCTTTTGCCGCGCGAAGAATTTCTCACGTCGTGCGCGGACCTCTTCATACAGCCTCTCTTGGCTCGCAGATGACAGTCTAGCTTGCTCATCCAGGTAGATCCGTTCTCCGATTTGCCGGCCGAGCTTTTCGAGGTTCTTTTGGATCAAAAAGACTTGGGTCTTGATGCCGTTGAATACATCTCGAGGCTGTGGCCTCCATCGATAAGCCAGGTCAGCAGCCTGGACGATAAGGTTCATCAAAGCGATGAGTTCTCTCCAGGCAGCAAAGCCGAGGTCGTCCAGCAGGCTTCGTGCTTTCACTGCACTCCTCAGCAAAAACACAAGTTCGGGAATAAGAATCTGGAAAAGGTCATGAGCCAATTTCTCATCTTCGTCGGCTTGAGCACGATCGCCAGAGGTCCTGAAGTCGGACAGGCGTTGCTTTAAAATCTGCATTGGCTCGTCAAGAGAGGCGTCATATCCAGTGCGTTTCAAACGTCCAAGCTCACGCTTCAGATACGTGACGCGACGGAAGAATCTCTTGCCTTTGTCCGAGTTGGCGTCATGAGCTGTCCTAGACTCGAGAATCAGATAGGCGCTGTAGAGGATATCTTCCCAATAACGCCGACAGTCATGGAGATCTGCAATCTTGTCAATAGGCTCGATCAGTTTCGCCACTGTTTCCTTCTTATCCCTTCTCTGCACCTCCACTGTCTCGGGAGCTTGACGAGAAGCTTGTGCTGGTGCTGCCGGTTCTGCCGGTCTTGATGCTGCCGGTCTTGATGCTGCCGGTCTTGATGCTGCCGGTCTTGATGCTGCCGGTCTTGATGCTGCCAGCACCGATACTGCCCGACTTGGTGGCGGTGCAGACTTCCCTCTCGGTTCTTGGTGTGAATGATGACCTCTCTGGTTCTCGTCGCCTGCATCAGCAACGGCGCCTGATTGTTCCTCAGCACCAGGCGGACTTTGCACAGCCAAGGCCATGGGGCCAGAGCTCTGCGGTATCGCTTTAGGCCGCAGCTGAGGCGCCTTTTGCGGTGGCGCAACGCGCCGTTGGGTTCGCCTGGGTGGCCTCCCAAACACAGGTACCTCCACCACAGCCCTGGCCCTGTTCGCCTCCTCCTCCTTCTTCTTCTTCTTCTTCTTCTCTGGGGAGTCGTCCAAGTCAACCCCATCGGTCGGCATGGTGATGACCCCCTGGCCCTTGAGCGGCGACGGGTCTGCTGGCCGTCTTACAAGGTTCCGTACAGCCTTGGGGACACGGTTCTGAGGCGGCTCGTCAACCTCCTCGGGCAGGGTGAACATGTCATCGCGGTTGGAGGGGTGGCGCAATGTAGCAGGCCTCGACCTGGGTATGCTGGTTGTTCGGGATCGCTTGGGCCTCGCAGGCAAGTATGGGCCATCGTCATCATCCATAGTCTTCCTTTTCCTGGGGGGCGATTGTCCAGCCATTTTGCCCGCTGCATCGTTCATGCTCGCTATCGTCTGGTCGAGTCTTTCTATGTCCGAGGTGACTGGCATGGCGGAGCACAATACTATGGCAATCCAGTCTCCCTCAACTTGACGCGTTATTGTCAGGTAATTAATTACACTGTATGTAATATAATACAGAGCGTGACACGTCGAACCAATCAGACAAAGGCCCGGAAATCGGCCCTCATCTCCGCTTCACTGTCAATACCTCGTCGTGTTGATCAAGTCTTCTTCTGCTGCTCGCTTCTTGGATCTTACACTACGCTGTGCTGCAAGTAGCCATGACAGGCTCGACGCTGGGGACCGTCCCTCTCTCGCACCACTCATTTGAGAAGCCAGTCAAGAAGATCTACGATGGCGCCGACGTGACCTTCTTCCTCACGTCAGTCGCCTATCGAGATTTGATGACCTTTATTCTCCAGCTCAATCGATCACTGGTGCCGAGGCGGAGTGGTGACGGGGTACAATCGTGGCCATTGGGTTCATCAGATGTCCAGTTTTCGGATTCGGTACAAAGACTGCTACACCTGCTCGACAAACTCTCGGGGCTGGTGAACGACGCACCGCCAGACACTGGGCCACGGCGGTTTGGAAATGTGAGTTTCAGGAAGTGGAGTCATCTTGTTGAAGAACAGGCAGACCAACTGCTGGGTGAGTGCCTTGCACCTGACCTTGAGCCCGCCAAAGAGGAGCTGAAAGCCTATCTCCTGGGCAGCTTTGGCAGCCCTCAGCGCCTAGACTATGGCACCGGCCACGAGCTTAGCTTTGTTGCCTTTCTGGCCTGTCTCTGGAAGCTCCGCTTCTTCACAGCGGCTGCACCAGGCGCTGAGGAGCGGGGGATTGTTCTAGGGGTATTTGACCGTTATCTTCGCCTCGTTCGAACGTTGATCAAGATATATACCCTCGAGCCTGCGGGCTCTCATGGAGTCTGGGGGCTGGATGACAACTCCTTCCTCCCCTACCTGTTTGGCTCCGCCCAACTGTGTCCAGCCATAGCCGAGACCGACGACACGCCGACAGAAGGATCAGCCACCAATGCACCTGAGCCTGCAGCGGTGGCCAAGGCGAACCTGGTGAATAAAGAAAAAGGCGGGAATCTATATTTCTCTGCGATTGCATTCATCTATGAAGTCAAGAAAGGGCCGTTCTGGGAACACAGTCCAATGCTGTACGATATCTCTGGCATCAAGGACGGCTGGGGCAAGATTAACAAGGGTATGATCAAGATGTACAATGCAGAGGTCCTCTCGAAGTTCCCTGTAGTCCAGCACTTTCCCTTTGGGTCGCTGTTGAAATGGGAGAGGGATCCTGAAGCGAGTGAGCCGCCTGCGTCGGTGCATGGCGCCAGTCAACCGCTTCGAAAGCCGGTAGACACTCCTCCAGTGAACAGACCGGGGGGCTCGCTTGGTCTTGCGGGTGCGACTGGTGCTCCCTGGGCAGCTCGTCCTGCACCACCGCCCGTCGGCTTCGTCCAGGGTGTGACACAAGCCCCATGGGCAACGACACGAACACCTGCGCCACCGCGGGGACCACCCCGTCCCCAGGCACGGCGACCTCTTCCTCGACTCGACTCAGGCACGACTGGCCCAGGCGTGAGAGCGGAGCGAGCGGAGGACGAATGAATTGCGTGCTACACCCGCTGACAATGTGCGTGCTTGAGCGTCGATTTATATACTGTGGTAGAGAAAAGGCAGCAAGCATCCAGCATCCCACACCCTCTATATTTGAATCCAATTGATTTCGGACCGCTGTGCATCGCTGTCATGACGAGAATCCTGTCCTCGTTGCTTCACATGCCACGCTGATTGGTGCGTCGACCGATGTCTATACACTCGACGTCGGCACTCTTGTCCGGCCGCTTATCGTGCCGCCGTCAAGAGCTCTTGCACTCGTTCGCCAGCAGCTTGTCGCACCAAGTCGCTATCGAGAGAACGCAAGCACCCGCCGCCACCATGCCCGATGTATGAAGCCGCCAGCAGCCTGCCATCCCATCGCAGCTCCTCCCACCCCTCACTCTGCTTACCCCACCCCGCGCCGACGCGTGCCACCACTGAACCCGCGGTGGCCGGCCGAAGTCGCCGCCAGCGCGCTTGAGGGCCAGTTAGAGACATATGAGCTACATTCTCTGGAAGTCGCTGATCGAGCACGATGTCGAAGCCTTTCGGCAGCAATTGTCGGGTGCGGCGTATTCGTCCACCACGCCCAAGACGCGCCCTGGGGCTTCAGGGTCCCAGCTCTTGCAGGTAGGAAGCCCCAATGCGCTGGCCACATCCCCACGCACCTCGTACAAAACGAAGAGGAGCCCGAGCCAGGCACAATTGGCCTCCTCCCGGATTCGCGCGGTCGCCCTTTCTCGAGCAGACATCAATGCCCGTGACAGCTTCGGTCGCACACTGCTCCATCATGCGTCGTCGCTGCAACAGAGCGAGGCATACGAGTATGTCAAGGCCCTGCTTGAGACCCCCTACCTCGACCTGTACGTGCAAGACACCGAGAGCGGATGGACCGCTCTCCACCGTGCGCTCTACTTTGGCAACGTGTCAGTCGCGCATGCATTGATGCAGAGGGATGTGCGCGATGCGACCGACTATACAACCCAGGCCTCTCGCGCTCATGCTGGCGGTCTCATCAAAATCAAAGACCACGAGGGCAATAGTCCGTTTGAAGTGTTTGGATTGACCATTGCCCGGCGGGAGATCCAGCCAGACGGGAACGAGCTAGGCCCTGGCACAGAGGACGATGGAAGCACCGACAGCGTTGATCTCAACGACGATCCAAGTGAATGGAATGCAATCAAGCGTGAGTTCCAGCCTTTGGTCAACCTCCAAGGCGACGAATCTTTCGTGTTCGGGAGCAACAAGAACCTGACCTTGGGCACTGGCGATGAGGATGACAGGCATCTGCCCGACCGTCTTCAGCTCCACCGTCCAGAGCACGTTATCCGTCGCCTGTACGAAGACCATCTGCTTGAGCGTTCCAAGACGAGCTTGCCAGACGATCTCTCCCTCAGCATTCCTTCTGCCGCCGCGGCCGCCGACCTGCCCTTCTTGATCCGCAACAAGCCGGTGAGGATTCTTAATGTTGTCATGTCGAAGCTGCACACCGCCGTGCTCACGGATGATCCGATCTCCAATCTCTACATTTGCGGATTTGGTGTCGGTGGCCGACTTGGAACCGGAGATGACACGACCGCGTTCTCCTTCAAGCCCATCCTCGGTGGCGGACTTTCAAAGCATCGCATTTCCACTGTAGCACTAGGCCAAGACCATACGATTGCGATATGCTCCCAAGGTGAGGTATTTACTTGGGGAAGCAACAAGTTTGGACAGCTTGGGTACCTGCTCCCAGAGGTCAAGCCGCAAGAAATACCAGTGCAGCTTTCGCCACGACAGCTGTACGGCTTGGTGAAGAGGGAGAGGATCGTGGGCGCTGCAGCCTCCTCGATCCATTCTGCCCTCTACACCTCTCACTCGCTCTACACATTCGGTAAGAACGAAGGCCAGCTCGGATTCATGGATGCAGATGCCAGGTCTCTCGAGACCCAAACACAACCTCGCAGAGTTGCTCCATCTGTCCTGCATACCGCCATCCAGACGGTCAGTGCAATTGACAGGGCGACCACAGTGCTGCTGGAGAATCACGATGTGATTGTATTCACCCACTACGGCTGGACCAAGGTTGTTTTCCAGCTTGATATCTTTCACCATCCGTCCCTGTCGCAGGCACAATGGGCTCACTACAATCCTGCTGTCAACTTTATCAAGAAGGTCACGAGCGGAGGGAATACAATTTGTGCCCTGTCTTCGTTTGGTGAGGTCTTTACCATTGACGTCCCCAAAGTCTCCGACTCGGTGCCATCGAGTATGTCGACGACAAATCCATCCAAAGCACGGAATGCTCTGCCCTCGGCCACCAGAGTGTGGTCGATCAGAAAGGACCACATGTCAGCCATGGACGTCGCTGTCAGTGGCCAAGACGGCTCCATCATTCTCTGCACCACATCTGGCTCCGTTTGGCGCAAAGAGAAGAGAGCCAATATCCAGGCAAGCCGCGATCAAGGTCGCAATGCATCTCGGCCCAAGGATTACAAGTTTGTGCGGGCCCCAAACTTGACGCGGGCAGTGGCTGTTCGTAGCAATGCCTTTGGTGCCTTCGCCGCTGTTCGGCGCGAGTCTGATGTGACACGTACGCAGATTGTTGTCGAGCCTCCCTCTCTGTGGAAGCATTTTTTCCAACTGCTCTCCTTCCGCCACTATGGAGACGACAAGGACGATACTGAGCCTCCTACCCGGCTGAGCTTCTGGCGGCCAGGCTCCAACGGGCCGAGTCCGGCAATGGTCAAGAGGGCTCTGATCACGCGTTCCACTGGAGAAGACGAATTGACGAATGTCTGTCGAAGTTTGGAGTCCTTGTCGGGATCTGGATTCGATGCATGGATAACATCCGACGTGACCGATGTGCGGATCCCAGTTCATTGCTTCGTCCTGCAGATGAGAAGTAGGGTGCTGCGATCGGCTTTGACAGAATTCAGACAGACCTACTACTTCGAGGTGGCAGACGTGCTCAGCATCGAATATGGACGTGATGGCCAGACGCAACTCAAGTTTCTCGGCGCCGACTTGCTAACTCTTGTTAACATTGCTCTCTATTTCTACACCGACGAAGTCCTCGATGTTTGGCATTTCACATCGAAGGCCCTTCAATCAGCCGCTCGTTACCGGGCCGTCCGAACAGAGGTCATGAAGATTGCTGCTGCTCTGGAATTGTATCAGCTTGAGCGGGCGACGAGGCTCATGGTCGATCCCGCCAAATCCCTCTGCCTTGATGCTGAGTCAAGCTTCCAGGACGACGACTTGTTCTCGGATGCCGATGTCATCCTTGACCTCGCTGACGGAGCCGAGCTCGCGGCCCATAGTGTGCTGTTGTGCCAGCGATGTCCATTCTTTGACGGCCTGTTCAATGGCATGGCCGGAGGCATGTGGATGTCTTCTCGCAGGGGCGTGGCAGACGAGAAGTCGGAAGCAATGCGAGTCGATCTGACCCACGTCGGTATCGACGTCTTTACACGCGTGCTTCGGCATCTCTATGCTGATACTGGAGTCGAACTGTTTGATGACATCGTAGCCGACAGCTTCGACCAGTTTGCCGACTTTGTCATTGAAGTCCTGTCGGTCGCCAATGAACTCATGCTAGACCGGCTCTCCCAGATCTGCCAGGCGGTCCTGGGCAACTTTGGTAAGCCAGACTGTGCTCATCGGATCATATCGCTAAGAATGTCTCAGTGACGATGCGCAACGTGTGTGGGCTGCTCAATGCTGTCGCTGAATGCTCAGTGACGCAGTTTAAGGAAGCTGCACTCGAGTTCATTTGCCTGAATTTGGAGGGCATGATGGAACAAAGGTCAGCCCCAACCTGGCAGACAGCTAGATGGTACTCGGCTAACAAGGAGGCAGACTACTGGATGAGCTGGGGCCGGAGCTGATGGCAGAGCTGGACGAAGTTGTTCGACAGAATCAGCAAGCGTTCATGCCATTTGCTCGGAGTGGAAGAGCGGAAGCAGAGCTCGTGGATCGAAACCCTGAGTTGTTGGGACAGATCGAGCAAGGGCGGCAGCGTAGGGCCGATTCAATGCGACTACGCTCTCGGCTTGCAGAGGACGAAGCGCGATCTGCCAACTACCAGAAAGCCCGGATAGGGAGCTTTGAGCAAAAAGCATCGCCCCAGGCGAAATCAAAGCCAGGCTTTAACGACACCCCATCGCCCGGCCCTAGTCCTGCAATCAGTGCCAGGGACGGAAAAGAAGACCTCCAATTCGAAATGGAGGACGACAGCGTGATCGGTAGCCCTTCCCTTGGGCCATGCCCATCCTCGCCCGGGCCAAGGCCAAGATCTCTACCTCAACAGGAGCTGGATGAGCTGGATGAACTGAACGACCAGCTTGCCGGTTCGCTTGCTGGGCGCTCAAGTCTATCACCTAGACCAGACTCTGGCCCTCTGGGACTAGGGTTATCACCACAGAATGTGTTGACTACACCAAAGTATGACAGAGGCAGTGGAAAGCCAGCTTGGCAGGCATCGCCGCAAGCCGGGGAGAAACTGAATCTTAGAGAGATCATGGAGCAAGCGTCGGTAGGCAGGGCGTCAGCCATAACACAGTCTCTGGGCAGGGCGAGTGTGGCACCATCGAAACCACCGACCAAGGTGTCACAAAAGGAACGAAAGAAGAAGCAGCATGAGCTCAAAATGGCCGACACACAACCAGCTACATCTACCGCAAACCAAGCGAGCGGGTCCTCACCATGGCAGAAGACAGGACCATCAAACAAGCCAAACGCTGCCTCGGCGGCACCAGGTGCAGAGTCGCCCAGCACATCGAAACCTACAAGAACGGCGATGACGATGCGGCAGACAGTAGCTGGATCTAGGTCATCAGAGGACGGTGGGCAGGCAAGGGTCGGTTCAACTAAGCCTGCAAGGGGTGTAGCGAGCACTTCCAGCCCTAAAGCACCAGTCATCCAGTCCATCCGACACACCCCGCAAACATCGAGGCGGAGATTGGAGATGGAGGGACAGACATCCATGGTTGAGATCCTCTCGCAGCAGCACCTCGAGAAAGCGAGTTTGAAGGAGGCAGCTGCCAAGCGGTCTCTGCAAGAGATACAGCAGGAGCAAGAGTTCCAGGAGTGGTGGGACAAAGAAAGTGCGCGGGTTCAGCAGGAGGAGGCTCAGGCCCAGTCTGCGAGTGCGAGTGCGAGCGCGAGTGCGAGGCGCGGTAAAGGCGGTCGTGGACGTGGAGCCAAGCCCAGGGCCGGGGTAGGGAGAGGCAGTGCCCGGGCTTGAGGTCGAATGGCCCAGGCCTACGAAGCATAGCAGAAGAAGGGTGGATGCGGTGCTGAATTGGCCTGGCCGTGGGTCGCAGGCCGCAGGTCGCAGGTGCCGTGTCGGGTCCCAACAGGATCTGGAGCCAAACACAGAGGGGATTGTGCACACAACGAGCAAAGTGCGCAGCAGATGCACTCTTGTGCGCGATTGCCTGTAGGCGTCGACTATGCTGTAAGTAATGGGCTGCATGAGACCATCCAATTGGACAGAAAGTCGACCAATCGTAGCTTGACACCTCGAGGACCCCCACAGCGGCGCCAAGGATCTTGGCGAGAGGTGTGAAGTCACGAAGTCATGGCACCAAATTGCGTGTTTTGCTTGAGCCAGACGCAAACGTGCAGACGGAAAGTAAAGGGTTCGAGATACGGTAGAAGAAGCTTTGAGTTAGCGCACGGCAGCCTGCTGCCACTGACGAGACCGGGCAGACAGCCGGGGGCTCAGACAGATGTGGATTACGGTAATAATCCCCCACCAGATCCAATTCGAGCCACCCGACAAAAGGGCGGTGTCACGCAGGTGGCTAATAATTAAAGGCTGGTTGAGGAGAAGGCGCTGGGAGTGCCCCGGGGAAAAGCGGCAGGCCCCCGGATTGGGCCAGCAGCGGGTGCAGCCTGGAAGGGTGCCTGGGTCCCCGACAGGGTTAGGCGTGGTATGGGCTTGAAAACGTGTGTACTCGTGCATTCGGACTGCCCTCTGACTACTCATCACTCCGGCCACACGGCCTCTGTGACTGGCCGCCCGGCGGGGGGGCGTCCAAGGAGGGGCGAGGAGGCGTCTCCACACGCTGCAGTTGGCTGCATGGTGACACTCCACATGCACATCTTTTTTGACGCCTTGCCCTTTGCTACCACTCTTACTGTACGGTATTAACCCGTCATCTTCGTTATCTGCAGCCACACCGAGTTAGCCTCATCAAGGTAGTTATCTGCTTCTGGACAACAGTCATTGCTCCCATCATCGATGACTCCTTGTTCCATCTCGACTGCTCCCAACCATCCATTTCCATCATCACCACTGACCTGCTCCTGCACCGCCTGGCCGCCGCCGCCGCCGCTGCCGCCGCAGCACCTGACTCGTTGCTGCCTGTCCGTGTGCCTGGCCGAGGTCACATGTCCCGTTGATCTGGGGCACTCAAACAATAGTGATCTCTGTCAGGCCCGAGTCAGCAGGATGATGACCGTGTCTCCTACCTAAGCAGCCGCAGTCCTCCTCGGACTGTACCGATTTCTACTACCCTTGGGGCAACAGAAGTACCCAATTCGTCACCCGGCAGGAGAGCGAGTGACCCCCAGTCTTCAGCCGTGTCTCTCTCACAAACCACACTTTCTCGGCCGTTAGCATGGAGCATTCTACTGCCCTTCCCCGAGCTCTCAGATATCGACAGAGCTAGCTGAAGGAGACGTCCGCGGTGCCAGACTACGACCGGCTGCCCAGACCTGAATCCAGGCCTATACAGCCCCCCCTCGTCCTCCCTCCTCCCCGAACGATGCATCAACATCCCCGAGCCTCCCCAGCCTCAGCTTCATCTGCCCTCTCCCGACAGACCAATCCCACACATACCAACAACTCCAGAGATCGAGAGGGACCAGGCCTCCGAACAGCCGGCTCTCTCGCAACCGGCTCTTCGGACGACTTGGGACCTAGCCGAGATGGCCAGTTGACGGAGACGGCGGCGGCGCAGCTGCAGCGCCTCAACCAAGTCATCCAGAACTTCCATACCAAAGCGGTCCTGATCATCCTGCGCTCACGTGTCGAGCTGCGTCCGGCCTTCTCGAAGAACACAGACCAACGGCGGGTGAACAAGTGGTTCAACATCGAACTTGATGAGACGGATGATTACCGCGAAGACATCAGGCGATGGAGGCAGTGCGATGTGCAGCATGACCGGCCGCCGCCGCTGGTGATCGAGGTCTTCCTCGCCACAGACCAGCTGCAGCAGGGCCAGCGGCTGGTCATGGTAGATGACGACGGCAAGCGGTGGGACGTGGTGAATGCGTTGGCCTCGTCCTCGTCCTCGCCCCACAACGGCAATAGCTCCAGTCGACGGCGTGCCACTGACTCGTCCGAGCTCCTGCTGGAGAGATGGACAATCGAGCTGGGCGAGGGGCCGGCCTCTTTACCGCCTGACCTGGCCAACCTGCTGCCGCTTGTGTACAAGAAGAGCATTGTCTTGTTCCGCTCGCTCTTCACATACTGCAATTTCCTGCCGGCCTGGAAACTGGCACGCAAGGTTGGAAAGAGCCGGTCGACAATGGCGATGAGGATGGGCTATCGCATTCTTGATGCATCGTCAACCCATGCAGTGTCACGGTCTGACAATCTCAGCCTGCCGTTGAGTGACAGCTCGGCAGATGTGACAGCTGACTACCGCTTTGGCTCCACCGAGTCGCCTGCAGGTACGTTTTCGGTCAGCGTGACCTATAGACACAACTGCGACTTCAGGATAGACGATTCAGAAGAGCTGCTGAGTTCAAGGTTCCTGGGCGTGGATGACGATCTGTTCCGGCCGTCCCTGCCGAGTGAGACAACGGGATCACAGGCTCAAACTGGTATGATAGAAGCCGGATCCCTGCCGGCTGACAAGCGACGTCATCTGTATGACCGGCCCGATCTGAGCCAGGCATATGGCAGTTTGACTACATTCCACCAAGCCGGCACCGCGTCAGGCGCCAGCCCGATCACCACCCTGCGCAATGCCCAAGACTACAGTGCGCAATCACCTCCAGCGGCTGAACGAGCAAGGCCACAAACCGTCGCATCGCAGCCGTCAAGCCAGAGCTCACGAGCGGCATTGCAGACGCAGGCTGCTCGGCGCCGAAGTTCGTTTGGCTTCCAGCCCTTCAAAACGCCAACTCTCAGTGCCTCTCCTCTTGGCCTTTCGCCTCTGGGTACGTCGCCACGTACGTCAGTGCGCGGTCCAGTGCTTGGGTCGCTAACCGAAGAGAGCGGTCCACCCCGACCGAATGCCGCTGCGGTAGCTGCTCGGAAACCGGCGTCGTTGACGTCTGAGCACGCAGGATTGTCATCCACTTCCAGCTCGCCGAGGCCGCCCATCACGGGGCGATATAGCAGCAGTTTCAGCCATCGCCGTGCCCGGTTGTCGTCGGGCGGCACCACCACTCGCACCGATGAAGACCAAGCCAGCAGTGGCAGAGCTAGTGCCGCATCATCCGCTCAACCTGGATCAGGTCTCTTGACTGACGCAGCCGGGGGCGTGGCGGGCTCGGGCTCGATGCAGGAAGACGATGAAAACATCAAAGACTTTTTGAAGATGCTCGATACCAAGAAGGACCTGCTCAACCCGGAAGACGCATCACTGGAGGGTGCGACACGTCGTACCAATGCGGCGCTGTCACGCTTCCACCACATGCGAGATTCGAATGCAGCCTTGTCAGAGTCGATGACCTCGTCCCTGATGTTGCATCGCTCTTCTTCCTCCTCTAGCCGGCAGATATCCAGCGTTCCTCCAATGGTGGCGGCCACGTCTGCGTCGACATCGTCGTCTCCAGGAAAGCCGATCTCGCCGCATACACCCCACACGCCGTTTGCGCCCTCGCGGCTCAGTGCTGCGTACAGCCACGATGATGAAGTCGAGCATCATCTGACGGTACAGGAGGCGCCTGCATCACCGTCTGAAGCAGCGACTAGTGACACTGCACAGGCCAGGTCGACGACGCATGTTCCGGCCATCGACATCCCCAACTCTCCACGATTGTTCCTGCCCGGCTACCGACGCTCGAGCAGTGCCCAGCGAAGGCCGCTGTCGGAGGACGACATTGGAGATTTGTATGGTATGCGAAGTGCGAGCATGGGTGCGCAAGATCGCAGGCAGCGTGTGCAAGCTGGATCCGACGAGCAGGCGCATTCCAACGCCCATGGGGATGGGGAAACTGCAGCAGCTGAGCAATCGAGTCGCAACAGGCGACTGCAAACCACTGCTGCTGGTGCCGGTGTACTTGCGTCGGATGGGACTACTTCTGACTCTGGGTCAGGACCGTCATCGGCGGCTGCGTACCAGCGGCTTGTGGCACGAGGTGCAGGTCGTGGGGTCACGCCTCCTCAAGGCTCCACCTCGAGTTTTGGAGGAGCAGGCAGCGTGGACCGAAGCGGAGAGAGTGGCAGTGCAAGCGACTCTTGGGCCCGGAGCGCGCGACGCCGAAGCAGCCGACCAGAGGCCAACGCGGACGATGAAGAGTTTCTACCATTTGCGATGGAGAAAAGCGAGCGGTTTTGAAGGCCAGGACGTCGAGATGCCAGCTTTTTGGGGGGGTTTTTTTTGAAGTCATTTCACGCGTTTGAAGCAGCGCCTGCTATTGTTCTTTATTCAACTGTCTTAATTTCCACACCTTTCTCGGAGAAGTGCTCAGCAGGCAGACGTGTCGAGGGAATCCAAGGGCGCATGGGGATGGGGAAGGCAGAGAATGAGTGATATAGAGGGCATGGGAGAATGGCATCACTGCCCGGCATAGCATCAGGGCGGCAGATCCATGGCGGCAGATAGCATGGACGGGTGGGTGATGCCCTGAACAGGGGGTGTGGCGGGTGATACCATGGGCGGGTGGCCAGGCCGGTGGTGGTCGGGTCACGTCGATAAGAAATTGAAGCATTTCTGGCACAAAGTTGCCTCGTACATAATAATGTGTTGATCGTGGCATGTCTCTGCCTCGTCCATAATGTGTTGTTCGTGGAGTTGCCTCGTACAGTTATTAGTTGCCTCGTACAGTTATTAGTTGCCTCGTACAGTTATTAGTTGCCTCGTATAGTTATTAGTTGCCTCGTATAGTTATTCGTGCAGTATCACTTGTGCTCAACCAATCACGACACGGCCGGCGCCACTAATCGTTGATCTGTTCGATCTCAATAATCACCGCTCAGCCATTCAACACAGACCTCCGTTTGAACTTAATCACCAACACCTGCTGTATTACTCAACCCCCTCCCCTCTGATGAGCGTCATCAAGGCCATTGTCGTGGCCATCCTGCTCTTCTCCTTTATCCTCTTCATCTCGCTCTTTGGCACTCAGCCCATATTCCGGTATGTCCCTTTCTCGCGCCAACATATCTATTTATCTATATATACCCACGATTTTGAAACTTTGGTCAAGATTAATTAATTTTTTTTGTTTTTGTCAATAGCAAAACACCCATCTCCTGGCTCAACCGCCTGCTCTGCATCTACATCCCGCGTCTGCTGCGACAATGCGACCACCTCCTCACCGGTGGACGCGTCGGCGCCGGCTTAGTAGGGCTGCTGCGCTATTTGCTGTATGAGAATCATCCCGTTGTGCTTGTATGTACATCTCTTTTTTTCATATTTGTATCTATACATATATCTACATCTCTTGAACGAGGTCTGTCTCCCTGATTCTTGCTCTTCTAGATCTTCTTCGTCGCCCTGCAGGTCGGCGGCCAAGTTCTCCTGGTCCCGGCCGTGTGGCCGAGTCTGAGCAGCCGCTTCCACTGGCTGGCTATCCCGCTGGCGATTGCGCTGCCGTATGGGTTTTTGTATCTTGCCGCTACTACGACGTCGTCGGCGGTGGAGGTTTCAGAAGGGGTTGGTACTGCTGCTGCTGCTGCTGCTGCCGGCGGCGGCGTGGACTTTGGCCCGCGCCACCGCCGCGCCATGCTCGCATACCCGTACGACTACCTCCTCTTCCACCCGGGCTACTTCTGCTCCACCTGCCGCGTGCCCAAGCCGGCCCGCAGCAAGCACTGCTCCCTCTGCAACACCTGCATCCAAAAGGCCGACCACCACTGCATCTGGATCAGCAACTGTGTCGGCCGCAACAACTACGTCTGGTTTGTCGCCCTCGTCGCGAGTGTCGCCGTCCAGCTCGCGTACGGCTTCTGCCTGGGCTATGCCTTTGTCGATGCTCTCTTGCAGGATCGGCTGCAACCGCAACCGCAACCGCAACCGCAACAGCAACAGCAACCGCAACAGCAACAGCGGCACTGGCGTGCGGGGATGTCGTGGGCCCAGGCAATGGATGCGTATCTGCTGGCGCTGGCGCTGCGGCCGCGCGTGGCCACGACGACTCTGCTGTGCCTCATGTGCTGCCCGCTTGCCCTTGGATTTGTCGTCTACCACTCCTACCTGGTCTGGGCGGGCATGACGACGAATGAGAGCGCCAAGTGGGCCGAGTGGAAGGAGGATATTGCCGCCGGTGAGGTCTGGCGCGCGCGCCTCGATGCGATTAGGACCGGCCGCGGCCGTTCTGATGATCATGATGATGGAAAGGTTGGCCCCTCTTCTACTACTACTACGAATACCCCTGCTGCCGCCGACACCACGGCCACGCACTGGCTGCCGTGCGAAATCGAGCCGCGCCCGTGGGACGAGGACGTCAACTGGCCGCCGCGCGGCCCGCCGGGATCCGTGTGGGCGCGCCAGCGCCTGCAGCTGATGCCGCAGGCCCGGCCCCGGTGGTGGTATGTCCACATGGCGGGCGGGGCCGGCCACGAGCCTGTCCTTAGGGATGCGCACGGCCGCGAGCGCGTCGATGACCGCTGGGAGCGCGTGCTCAGCCTCGACGACGACCATGTCGTCAATGTGTACGACCTGGGCGGCTGGGCCAATCTCCTGGATGTGGTTTGGAACCGTGACTGAAGCAAGCAGGCCTGCTCATGTACATATATATATCTATCATGTCATATCATGTCTATGAATCATGGATATGGTACCGTATCTCTCTTTGTCGCAAGCAGGATATGGTACCGTATCTCTCTTTGTCATGTTGTCTTCAATTGATTACGTGTACGTGGTTGGCCCCACATAACTAAGTTTAGGGTATTGCGGGGTATTGCCTAATTAAGATCAATGGCGATCTTTTGTTCTGTGGGGAAGGAACGAGCACTTCACCCTTTATACTTCTCCTGACTGTCTGCTGGACCTACTCACCATCGCTCAGCGCTTACATCTGCTCTCTTCCCTTGCTAATCTGACCCAACCCCCAGCCTGTTCGACATGACGTCAGTGTACATTCCCCAACTGGACGCGTTTGGCACCGCCGGCAGCAGCAGCGACAACACACTCGAGTCTCTGGTGTCTGGATCATTTGCAGCATCCATTTCACTCGAGTCTCTGGTGTCTGGATCACTTGCAGCGTCCATCTCAAATGCGGCCACGTACCCACTCGATCTCATCATCACACGCCTGCAGGTCCAGGGGCGGCGGCGGACAAAAGAGGCGGATGATGATAGTCCTGGCAACAGCAGCGGCGGCGGCGGCGGCTTGCGCGATACAGTCGTCGGTGTATATCAGCACGAAGGCGGGCTGTCCGGCTTCTACGCTGGCATCAAGCAGGATACGGTGCGCGCAATGGCTGATTCGCTGTTGTTCTTGCTGCTGTACTGCTTGCTGCGCGAGCGGCGGCGGCGGGTGCAGACGCCGCCCGCAGCCAGCACCACGACAAAGCACCCCACCCGCAAGCTAGGGGGGGTGGTGGACGAGCTGGCTGTAAGCTTCGTGGCAGGGGCGCTGACCCAGGCGGCGACAACGCCGCTGGCCAATGTGGTGACGAGGAAGAAGACAGCGGGGCCTGATGGCCGCAAACTGTCCACGTGGGAGATGCTGGCGCAGATTCAACGGGAAAAGGGCGTGGCCGGACTGTGGTCGGGCTACAGTGCTGGCCTTGCTCTCGCCCTGAACCCAGGGCTGGCCTTTGTCCTGTTCGAAGCGCTCAGGCGAGTGGTGCTCCTGCGGAGCCAAAGCGGTGTCGACCCCCCGCGAGTGCTGACGGTTGTGCTCGCAGCGCTGAGCAAGGCCATTGCGTCCTCGTTGACGTATCCGTTTAGCGTGGCGAGGAGCCGGCTCCAGCACGCAGGCGCAAAGCAGACAGATCATAATGATGTTGGCAGCGCGGACAGTGCCTTGACTGTCTTGCATCGCATCAGCGAGCGAGAGGGGCCTGCGAATTTGTATGCCGGTGCCAGCCTAGAGGCAGGCAAGGAGTTCTTCAGCCACGGCATCACGCTGCTCGCGAAGCACGGCATACAGACGGTCGCAGTCCAGCTGTACAGTGTCTTCTCCATCGTGATGGGCCGCTATCGCAGTGAGGTCGATGCCCAGCGGCTGCGAGAACGGGCAAGAGAGAATATGGAATACTACAATCTGGGTCGGGAGCAGGCAGCTGACAAGATCGACGTTCGCATATACACCACCATCCCGTCCAGGGCCAACGAGACGGCCGAGTTCATTGGCGAGTACGTGGAAGAGGATAGCGAGGACTGGAAGGAGCTGTATGGCACGACAGGACTGGATCGGTGGTTCAAGGGAGGACGCTGAAGCCGATCAGGCATGGCTGGTGGTTCAAGGGAGGACGCTCAAGTCGATCAGGCATGGCTGGTGGTCCAAGCTGAGCCGAGGTGACGGCTGAGGCTGAGATGCTCAAGTCACTACCGCTGGTATCTAATCTTCTGAGCGCTGCCTCCTCTGGCTTCCATCTTCTTCTGCCGCTTGCTCTGCGCTTGGCCCTCGTCGGCCGCTCCTCCGATGCCGCCCAGCATGCCTTTCAGTCCAGTGGCGGTGGTGAAGACCACATAGCCAGCATATGCAGGCACTGCCACATACAGCCACCAGGCGCGGTTGCCAAACACGGCTGCAGCGACCACGGTGATCCAGGTCCAGTACACCACGTCCCACAGAAACTCGGTCACGCCGGCAGCGCCGAGGTCGTCGCCAGCCCGCAGCAGCGAGCCGTCAGCATTGTAGACAGGCCGAGCCAGGCGGTCCAGGTAGAACTCGATCACCAGGGCGGGCGTGGCGAGGACGGCGTAGGTCTTGAGCGACGCACTGCCGCGGCGGAGCGTGAAGGCGACAGCGAGGAAGAAGGAGTGCAGCAGCAGCGATATCAGGTGTGTCTGCTTCAGGCGGGCCGTGTTGCGCGCCGCGAGCGACTTGGCCGCTTTTTGGGCCATGGCGAGGGTGTAATAGGAGTCGTTGACGAATAAATCAGACGAATGTAGATTGTGTGGTGCTGACTAAGTTAGTCAGCTTATGGCAGGTCCTTCCTGATCGAGTATGGTGTGTTTCCCGCCTCGTCCGTCTGCGCCTGCCACCCGCAGGCATGCTCCTGCCTGCTGCACCTGCACCTGCACCTTCCCCCTCAATAGCGGTGGCGACGGTGAAGACGACCACGACCACGACCGCGACCGCGACCGCGACCCCGACAGCGCCCATCAACAATCTTCTTTGCCTCCCATCCTCTCCTTTTAGCTGCATTCCTATCCTGCCTTATTTTGGACGCGTGTGACAGCCATGCCGCCTTCTGTCACGCCATAAGAACAGCCGTGACGTCGCGACGACAACCCAACACCACGACCTCATCTTTTGTCTCCTCATTGCCGACCCGCCTCTCATGCCGCGATGGCGCCGTCAACCCCCCACATTGCCTGCCAGCTGCGCCATCTGATCTACTACCAGCTCGACAATGGCTTCCTCAGCAATGCCCTCTTCCTTGCCCAACAGCTCGTCGCCTACGAGCCACGTTCCGCCGACGCCGCCTACCTCCTGGCCGAGTGCCAATTCCAGGCCGGCTTCCTCAAACAGGCCTACGAGACCAGCCGGCCTTTTGGGCTGAGAGGCCTCCATCTGGGCTGCGCATATGTCTTTGCCCAGGCCTGTCTGCAGCTCGGCCGTTGTGTCGATGGGCTGACTGCGCTGGACAAGAGCAAGCCCATGTGGCAGGCCAGGAACAGCTGGAACCAGCACAGCGAGTCTCGCCGCCAGCACCTGCCCGACGCCGCCGCGGTCTTGTGCCTCAAGGGGAAGCTGTGGAAACATCACAAGAACGCCGACCAGGCTGTTGAATGCTGGGCCGCTGCTTTGCGCCTCAATCCGTTCATGTGGGATGCCTTCACAGGTCTGACAGATGCTGGTGCGAGGGTCAGCGTCTCCAACATCTACAGGGCTTCGCCAGAAATGCTAGTCATAATGCAGGCTGCTCAACAACAGCAGCAACAGTCACAGCCCGTGCCTGACAAAGTTACGGCCCATCATCCTCTACAGGCCCAGACGACCAACCATATCAATCAAAACGCCGATCCTTTTGCGTGCACCTCTTCTCGAGGAGCTCATGCAAGTGGCGTGCTATGGGAAAGGTTAAATGGCAGCAAAGCTAGCGTTGCAATGTCTGTGCTCGACGAAGAATCAATCAGTACACCTTCCGGCGGCGTTGCTGAGCCCGAGCGTCAAGCCGCGCCCTTTGGCCAGCCCAGCGAGCCACCTCCAGCGCCGGTGCGGAAAGCTAGAACTGCAACTGCCATGCCAACAGATGCACCCCCACGCTTTGGAGCTGCCAGGCCTAGGCTGAGGACGAAGGCTGGGGAGGATGCGTCGGCCATCCTCCCAGATGCAGCCGCCCCGGCCGCGCCGATTAAGAGAACCGTGTCCGGTCAACCGGCCCACACTGCCGGCCAGGTCAACGGAGTCGAGGGCACCCGGCGGAGTAACAGGCTGCTGAACAGTCACCCCCCGGCGGCAAGCTCAGCTGGCACCAGCAAGCTGCAGTCATTTACCAATACGCTTGGCCTTCGAGAAGGCCGTGAAATCAAAAAGGCACGTGCGCCTACCAAAACAAGGACGGCCACGCTCAGCACCGTCGGCCGCGTCGTCAGTGGCAACCGGAAACGAATAGGTTCTGCCGACACGGTGGAAGCGGAGGGGAAAGAGGCCAGGAAAGATTCGGTGCCAGGGCCATCGTTGCCGGCGCTTCCCAATTCCAAGGTACGCACCGAGTCAGCCGTCAGCAAGGAAATTGGCGCATTGCAGACGCTGCTGGATATGGGGGCTCGCCTGGCCGCAGCTCAGCTGTCTTTGTCGCAGTTTGACTGCCAGGCGGCGCTTCAGACATACAACTCGCTGCCGTCGGCGCTGCGAGAGACGCCGTACGTGCTTGCGCAGATGGGCAAAGCCTGCTACGAACAAGCCTCGTACGCGGATGCTGAGAAATACTTTGTTCGCGTGCGGCAGCTAGCTCCTTCGCGGCTGCAAGATATGGAAGTCTACTCGACCGTGTTGTGGCATCTCAAGTCGGAAGTTGAGCTTGCCTACCTTGCGCGGGAGCTGATTGAGATTGACCGGCTATCACCGCAGGCGTGGTGTGCAGTCGGCAACTCCTTTTCGCTGCACCGTCAACACGAGCAAGCACTTCGCTGCTTCAAACGTGCCACCCAATTGGATCCCGACTTTGCCTACGCCTTCACTCTGCAAGGCCACGAACATGTGGCCAACGAAGAGTTTGAAAAGGCACTTGACGCGTATCGATGTGCGATCGCGGCCGAAGGGAGACATTACAACGCCTGGTACGGGCTGGGCAAGGTGTACGAGAAGATGGGCAAGTGGACGATTGCAGAAACCCATTTTGCCACTGCGGCACAGATCAACCCGAACAATGCGGTGCTGGTGTGCTGTATGGGCGTAGTGGTGGAGAAACTGAAAGACCCTGTGCGTGCGCTCGATCTCTACACCCGGGCGTGTGCGCTGTCCCCGGGCAGCGCCCTGACGCGGTTCAAGAAGGCCAAGTGTCTGATGGTCTTGCACCGGCCGCGAGAGGCGCTGGAAGAGCTGAAGATTCTACGCGACCTGGTGCCGGAAGAGGCCAATGTCTGGTTCATGATGGGCCGGCTGTACAAGATGACTCGGCAAAAGGCCGAGGCCGTGCGGGCCTTTACCATGGCCCTGAACCTGGACCCCAAGGTGAGAGTTCTTTTTCTGAGTTGTATATTTGAGAGACTGACAATTTCCTGTTACAGGCGGCGCAGTACATCAAGGATGCTATGGAGACGCTGGACCAAGACGACGACGAGGACGAAGGCTACGACGAGGACGAAGATATGGACTGAACAAAACAAAACAGGGGGCCAACTGCTACCTAGTTCAGTTGGGGGCGTGCCAATCGAGTTGGATATGGTATGGGGTCACGAAACGACGGCGGTGCATTGGCTGTAGGGACCTTTTTTGACGTAGCATTCATTGCATTGCATAGCATAGCATGGCCGGGCATGGCAGGGCATGGCAGGGCATGGCATCCCATTGCATACATACTATAAACCTCATTACAACGCCTACCACAACTTGCCGTAGGAGAGCCTCATATGCTTAATTCACTCACACATATATATATATTCCTCTATACAACCACAAACATACATCAATCCACAGACAGACAGATAGATAGACAGACATATAATTGATAGACATCTAGACAGAACATTGATCAAGGGGGGGGGTGGGTGTGGGATTATTAACTAGTACAACGTGCAACTTGAAAACCTCTCAACCTCCAAAACCCTCGAAACTCTCAACTACAAAACAAAAAAAAAAAGAGAGGGGCCCTAAGTTACAGACGCAGCACACTGCTCAAGGTCCGTCTGCGCAGGCCGTGTTCCTGGGCCTGCAACTGACGAGCTAATCTCTCGTCCTCGTCCTCGTTGTCCTCATCGTTGTCGTCGTCGTCATTATTGTCATGGTGGTCATCATCATGGTGGTGGTGGTGGTGGTGGCCTTGTTTCTGTTTCTGCTGTTCTTCTTTTCCTTCTTCTTGGTATTGATCTCGGACAGCTTGGCATTGATGTTCTGATGGTGGAGAGATGATAGACGACGAAGAAGAAGGAGCAACAGCAGCAGCAGCAGCAGCAGAATTGTTGGTCCGGGATATGCTCCCTGTCGTCAAGCTGCGGTGTCTCTTTGGGGAAGGGGAAGAAGATGAAGGTTTCGGAGTGGTGATTCGTTTGATGTGATGATTATTATTATGCTGAATGGTCTGACAAGTCTGGGACTGGCTGGAGCGACGGCGGGTTTTGACGACCGAAGTGACAGTAGTAGTGGCAGTGGTGGGAGCGCTGGAATTGCGGCGCACAGTTCTGGTGGCAGCAGGTTTGGTTGTGGATGAAGGGGTCGAGGCCGGCACGAAGCGGTCGACTTGCTTTGACTGGCGCGACGAGTGGCGCTGGGCAGAGCGCGAGGTCGTGCTCTCGCTTCTTCTTCTTTTCTTTGTAGGTGTTGTGTTGGCGGTGGAGGCAAGAATGCCATTGCTGCTGTGGTTTTGGACTTGCATCTGTGACTCTGGGCTGTCGATGATGGCGTGTTCATAAGGGTCAGCCGCTGGGGTCGGCAGACCAGTCATCTCGGTGTCACCATCTGGATCCTCTACCTTGACAGCCTGGCCGTGGCTCTTATAAGGGGTGGCACCCGCAGGCTGGTCTGCTGTAAATAGAGCCGGGTCTAGGACAGAGTCAATCCTGCTGACGGCTGGATCAGCCAGCTTGACGCGTTTGGCCAGGCTGCCTTCATCGCTTGGTCTGGCCGGGCGCTTTGCGCTGCTCGAGCCTCGCGGCTTGCTGGGCTCCGCAGCTTTGGCAGGGTCAACTCGGCCAAACTGATCATGTACGCACCGGCGCTGCCAGGCCTAGTTAGCAACAGTAATTGAAGAGATTGGCCGACTTACCTTGCTCTTGCGGCACTCTTCACACGCCTTGCTCCTGCTCTTTTTGGGCGACAAGCTCGGGGGATTTGGAGGTGGAGTGGCAGCAGCAGCAGCAGCAGCATCAGCACCAGCACCAGCACCAGCACCAGCACCAGCACCAGCACCAGCACCAGCACCAGCAGCAGCAGCAGCACCAGCACCAGCACCAGCACCAGCTATCTCACAGCCGGATTCGAGCCCGGCATTCGCAGGCAGCGGCAGGCTCGGGGCGCGGGCGCGGGGAGCATAGTCGTCACTTGGGGGCGGAGTCAAGCTCTGAGACTTGGTAATGGGCGGATGGGCGTGGGTTCTGTCGCTGGTGCCGACGTTGACGGTCGCGTTAGCAGATGGCTCGGTGTCCTTGTGCTTGCACTTGACCCGTCTCCGGCGACAGGCCTCACACGACACCCGTGCTCCCACGGGCTTGGTGCTGGGAGGCCGGCCCTTCTTGCTGGGATCCGAGTTGACGCCAGGGGCATTGAAGCCGGGCTTGTACGGCGTCACCACTGCCGGGCCCGTTGTGTCTCTCTGGGCCAGCTGGGCAGCCCGGCGTGCGGACGTGCGCTCACCCGGCACCCGGTACGTCTCCGGCTTCTTCTTGGCCAGCTTGTCAGCCTCGGACAAGGGCGGCGAGTCCGAGTAGACCCAAGCGGGCGCGGTGACGCAGCCGGTCTTCCACGCACACCAGATGGCAAAGGTCTTGATCATGGCCAGCGGGTCGCCATACGCCTTGGGCACCGACGCCTTGACGGCCTCGATCTGCTTCTTGTTGATGTTGTCAACCGGCAGGTCGGCATGGATACGCGCAGTGCGGTAGAGATAGTCACGCAAGGCCGGCCAGCCCCGGACCTCCGCCTTTGGGTAGTAGCGCGCATTGAAGCCAGGCGACCCCGGCGGCTCGAGGTTGTCGAGATGGCCGAGCTCAAGCCAGACAGGTGTCGCGCGCAGGAACGTGTACTCGGGGTCGTCCATGAAGTCCGCCAGGACCGCGTCGGGCACTGGGTCGTCATCGAGGTACTTGATGAGGGTAAACCACATCACCTTCTGGAAAAAGGGGTAGCGAAAGGCAGAGCCGACATGGGTGGCCTTCTCAATCTGGACCACCTTCAGCTGGAGCTCGTAGTCGATCGGGGTCAGGAAGTTGCCGCCAATGACCAGGCTGTCGTCTGGCGTCCACACCGAATGGATCCAGCCGGCAGGGATGAAGGCAGTGTCGCCCTCGTGCAGGTCGACGCGGGTCACGTTGCCGTTGCACAGGTCAGGCAGCCAGATCTCGCCCTGGGACTGAGAGTTGCACCACTCCTCGTACTTGCGCAGGTACCGGTCCTCGGGCGGGATGAAGAAGAAGGTCTTGGTGCCGCGCAGGATGTGGTAGTACACGGACGAGCCGCCGAAGTCGATGTGGAAGTCTGTGTAGCTGTCGGCCACTGACATCAGGCAGTAGTACTGGACGTGGCGGCGCTTCTGGTTCCCGCGCGCTTCGGCCGGCCACACGGCGTCCTCGAGGTCGAGGTCACGCACCGCCTTGGGCCGCCGGATCACGCGGCCGAGCGGGCACTGGGTCACCTCTAGGCTGATCACGTTGCGGATGGGCTTGTCGCCCGAGGTCTCGTAGTAGTCGGCCCACTGCTCGAGCGTGACAGCCTTGCTCTCTTGCGACTTGACATCAATCACGGCGACCGTGTTGTGCTTGCCGTACAGCTCAGCCACCGTGCGCACCGTCAGGTCGCGCGGCATGACCATGTCAAGCAGGTCCTGGCCGCAGTCGATCACGGGCTCAACCATGGTTGGGCTGTCGTCGTCGGCAGGAGGACGAGGGCTCGAACCATCTGCTGCGCCTGCTCCTCCGGCGCCTCCGGCTCCTGCCCCTCCTCCTCTGCTCACTGCGGCCCCGGAGCTGTCGAAGCATTCAGTCACAAGACCTTCATCGGCGTCTAGGGTATCGGTAGCGCGCGGCTGGCCAAAGCGCGGGTTCCAGGCCGCTGGCACAACAAAGGGCCGCTTCATGCCGTCGAGGCTCTGCAGGAACTCGGCTGTGACCAGCTCCGGCCGCACGCGCATAAAGTCGTCCGGCTGGATGGCGAACTTGCCTGTCTTGAGTGGCTCGATGTAGTGGTGTAGCGGCGAGTCAACCGCGCTCTTGACCAGGCCCTGGTTGAGCTCGGCGTAGTCGATGGCAGTTCGGGCGCGCGACGACGTCCGCACAAACGTGCTGGGGCCATGGGTCGGCTGGCAGGCCGAGCACACGAACTTGTCGACGCTGCGTGCCTCAGCCTTGCTCTTGAAGCCGACACAGGCCGAGTGGAACCAGCGGTTGCAGGGATTGCAACAGATCCATGAGATCGCCACGTCCTCGTCGCTGCTGTCGTGCTGTAGCCGCTCGCAGTGGGCGCACACCTCGGCCTGCACCTGCGGACGCACGCGCCGGGCCGTCTTGTTGGCCTGCTCCTTTTTGCTTCCGTTGGTCTTGGCCTCGGCTTGCTTGTCTTCATTCCGTCCTTCTTCGATCCTTGCTTCGGGGGTCGCTTCGTGCTTGGCTTCGATCTGGGCTTCGCTCTTGCTTTCTTCGCTCGTTCGCGCGGGCGCACCGGTCTGTGCGTGCGCATGGTTGGGTTCGTCTTCATGCAAGGGGCCGCCATTGAGCTTCCCGTCACTGTCAGCTGCAGCTTGGTTCGTGGGCACTGTCAGGATAAGCGGCGACGGCTGTGTCTTGAAGTTGACCTCCTGCTTCAGGGCCAGCAACAGCGCCGCGTCCTCGTCAGGGATGGTACGCGCCGGCTCCGAGCTGTGGTGGCTCGTCGTCGGCCGCGGCCGCTCGTAGCTGAATGCGAACTCGTACTGGTGAACAATGTCTGACTTGACACGCTTGGCCGGCGGTGCCCGGAAGCTGTCGTCGATGATGCCGTCAAAGGCGTAGCGGGTTATGTACGACGACGCTGGGCGTGGCGATGGGGCAGCGACCGTGGTTATCGCGGCGGTGGCCGCGGCGAGCGACGGCGAGGTGGCGATGGCGGCGTCGGCAAGGTCGTCGATGGTCGACCTCGAGCGGGCGTGGCCCCTAGCACCCGGTCGTTTACTCGCAACTGACTCGGGCGTTGTAATGGCGTAGTTTGTAATTGTGGTCGAGATGCTGTGGCTGTTGCCGTTGGTGTTGCCACTGTTGCCACTGTTGCCGCTGCTATGGCTATTGCTGATGCTGTTGCGGTGACTGCCACTGCTGCCGCTGCCGCTGTCGCTGCCGCTGATGAGCAACATCTTGCTGCCAAGGGCTGCCGAAGTGTGGCTGTCGAGGCCTAGGCCAACCAGCGGCCGCGGGCTCCTCGGCTCCGGCGAGATGCACTCAACGGCCAGGGTTGGGCGCACCGGGCTGGTGCCACGGCGGAGAGGGGCGGAGGTGTCGCGCCGCCACAGCGTCGATGTCGGCATCACGGTCGGGGGCGGAGGAGGCGGCAGCAGCGACAGGCAGAGGGCGAGCAAGAGGCAGACCTTGGGCGGCGGCCGTTCGTCCTCGAGCTGGCGTATTCGTCGTCGGCGCGCGCTTGGGGGGGCGGGGCTCAAGACAGGGCGCAAGGGCGCAGGAGATCCAGGTCAGGCCAGCGCAGGAGGAACAGCATTGGCAGGCGCGGGCGTCGAGACACACACAGAGCAGGAGCTGGCGCAACAGGCAGGCACAATGGGCATCGCAGGCTGGGAGCTTAATGGGCGGCAGGCTCGCAAAGCGGCAGCAGCGACTCAGTCGCCGCCGGCACCGCAACTCGACTGCGGCGAAACACAGGCTAGCCGCTTTCGGCACGCCCTTTTGCATCTCGCTGGACTGCGCTCGACAGATACAGGAAGACAGGGCTAACAGGCACAACAGCGACAATAGCCATGGCTTCGCGCCCCAAGCTGCCGCCCGAGGCCAACCGCATCCTCTTCGTCAAAAACCTGGCCTACAATGTCGACTCGGCCTCCCTGTTTGAGCTCTTCGCCAAGTACGGCCCGGTGCGCCAGATCCGCTCAGGCTCTTCGCCGACCACCAAGGGCACGGCCTACGTCGTGTACGAGGACGTGGTGGACGCCAAGCAGGCCTGTGACAAGCTCAACGGCTTCAACTTCATGAACCGCTACCTTGTCGTCCTCTACCACCAACCCGAGAAGATCAAGTCTGACCCCTCCGCCGCCGCAGACGCCGCAACCCGCCAGAGCGAGCTAGAGGCACGCAAGGCCAATCTGGATGCCGTCAAGCGAGAGCACGGGATCGACTGAGCAGGCAAGGAGGAATCTACCATACTTGGGCAAGTCCGACTGGAGGCTGCGAGGCAGCCACGATGACGAGACGGCCGCAATCCAGCCTTTTCTCTCTTCAGTCACAGGCGGCCTACTGCCTGCACAACGCTGGAGATTGCAGCGTAATGCTGCCTGGGACTGAGACGCACCCATGCCCCCCTTATCGAGACGCAGGATGGCCTGGACCAGTCTGGAAAGGATATGGGACGGATATCATCTCCCGGTCACGAGGCAGTCACGAGACGCACACACACTCACGAGTAAATGATCGACGACAATATGCACTGTGCACTGGCGCTGTCGCTGTACCTAGACAATAGAACTGATAACACTCCCAAACTACTTGTTCCAGCTCTCCACCCGTTGATAGTCCCGCCAGCCGCCGGCCTCGAGTCGGGCAGCCTTGGCCAGGTTCTCCTCCGCCATCCGCTGGAGATGCCGCTCTACCCATGCCTGCACCCGTGCTTCGCTTGTGCCCACGATCCGCGCAGCCAGCAGTGCCGCGTTTGTGCTGTTGCCGATGCTCACCGTCGCGACTGGGATTCCTCGCGGCATCTGCACAATTGACAGCAAGCTGTCCAGGCCGTCCAGGCTGCTCGCCTTGACCGGGCACCCTATCACGGGCACCGACGTCACTGCCGCCATCATCCCCGGCAGGTGAGCGGCACCGCCTGCTGCTGCAATTATGGCCTTGATCCCGCGCCCCGCTGCTGCCTTGCCGAAATCTAGCATAAGCTGTGGTGTGCGGTGCGCCGACGTGATAGTCACCAGGAACGGGATCTCCATCTCCTCCAGGAACTGTAGGCCTGGCTTTAGGGTCGCGAGGTCCGTGTCTGAGCCCATAACAACAGCCACAACTGGCGCTGGTGGCGGCGTCGGGTTCTTCAGTTGCAGTGCCGCTGCCGCTGCCAGGGTCGTCTCGGCCGTAGCTGTCGGCTTGCTGCGTTCTGCACGGACTGCATCCACTAACTGGATCAAGGGATGCATCTTGCGCTCCACCTCCGACATGCTCGACCCCACGATTGTGATGTGGCCCATCTTCCGCCCTGGTCGCCCTGGCCCCTTGCCGTACAGATGCACCTTGGCCCCTGGCACTGATAACGCCGCCTTCACCACCAGCAGATGCGAGTCGGCCTGTGCTCCTCCTAGAATGTTGAGCATCAGGGCCGCTGGCACCACCATCTCGGTTGAGCCGTTCACAATCGTCGACGCTAGGTCCGGCCGCACTACCCGCACCTGGGCCTCGTACTGTGACATCTGACAGGCCTCGATTGTGTAGTGGCCCGAGTTGTGCGGCCGAGGTGCAATCTCGTTGACCACCAGCGTGCCGTCTGCCAGCAGGAACATCTCCACGCCAAAGACACCTGTACCAGCAAACGTCGCCACCGCCCTTCGTGCCAGATCCTGTGCCTCTTCTCGCTTTGCACGTGGCACCTGCCGTGCCGGTGCATACACCAGCTTGCAAATGCTGTCCTCGTGCACTGTCTCCACGGCTGGGTACGCCAATGTCGATGACTTCCACCATTCGTCGTCCGCTCCGTCTGGTTTAGCAGCCTCCTGTGCTGTTTTGATCACCATTACCGCAAGCTCGATCGTAAAGTTGGCCCACTGCTCTGCGTACAGCGGCCGCCCCGCTAGGGCTTCTATCCCTGCCTCGATATCGCCTGCCGACTTGATGGGAAAGTTGCCGCGTCCGTCGTAAGCCTGGGTTCGTGACTTGAGCATCAACGGATAGTGCAACTGTTCAGCAATCTCCTTGACTGCCTCGGCCCCTCTTGACGCATCAACGGCTATTGACCTGGCTGTGGCGATGGAAAAGCGCGCCAGATGCTGTTTCTGGGTGAACTTGTCCTGGATCGTGCGTACTGTCTGCCAGCTTGGTTGTATCCGGTTCCATTTGGTGCCCTTGACATACTGCTGTTGTGCCGATAGCTTTTCCAGGATCTCGGTGTCAACGTGCTCAATCTCATACGTCAGCACATCACTGTTTGCCGCGAGTGCCTCGACGTCTGCTGCTTTTGCAAACGACCCTGTTATATGCTTGTCACTGGCCACAAGGTTGATCTGTTTTGCTGGAGCACCTTCTGCGTCAAGGACGGCCACCTGGATATTCAGTCTAGACGCAGCTTCCACCAGCATCCGCCCCAGCTGGCCACCACCAAGCACCCCAATCACAAGATCCTCCATTGTTGCCTTTGGTGTCCTGCCCTTGGACCTGTCTTCATTTTTTATGCCCCACCGGCAAAACCTCGGCAACTTGGTTCAGCCACATGTGGCTGTCATGTCTACTCACAACCCGCAGGGGCACTTCTGGTCAGCAGAGTGCAAATCTGGTCAACAGACTGTTCAACTAGAGTCCACGCCCAGTTGGTTACACAGTCTATTGATAACAAAGACACTTTCCAAGGACAACGAAATTGCTGCCCAAGGTCTCTCTTGTACTACTCTAACGCCACCCATCACGGTCACACCATCCCAATCACCCAATGCGCTTGGCATAGACAGTTCATCGATCGACAAGTCGCCGAAGAAGCAATAGCCGCTATGCCTGTCGTATTACTAATTTTGTCTCTATCAAAACGACGGCAGTGATAGCATGGCACTGGCTGGAATGTCAGCCCTACCACTGCACGCCCCTTGCCCCTCCAACTTGGTAGGACCATGTCTCTCAAATACTATTACAGCACAATATGCTCCGTGTCCTCGCCTCTCGTCGACTTAAGCCAATGGGGATGCCTTCCCTTCTCCCACGTCGGATCGCTTGACTCGCCATTCGCTGCCTGCAAGGAGTCCCTCGTTACTATCACAATTCTTCCCACCTTCTCCCTCCACGCCAGGCCCCAACCATGAACCATGAGCCCCAACACAGAGAAGAAAGAACAGCACAACTCCATGTAAGGCCGAGCAACAGAGCAGTACGACTTCGCTTGCACCACAACGGGCTTTTGATGTTTTTATTATACTGTACATTACCGTACTCGCTCATGCAGCCTGTGGCGTTGGCGTTGGCGGGGAACGAGTGCCCCAAGTTCTCCGGCCTGGGGTAAGTTACAGGGCAGCATATTAACTAATTCGCGGTTTCTCGGGCCCTGGCCTTAATTAACTACTTAATTAACTTAGAGGGCCCCACCAGCACCCGCGGGCCTCCAGATCCGCCCGAGAGCCTTCCCCATCTAGGCTCGGTCTGGCTTACGTCCGGCCGCCAACCGGTTTCGCACGCGTTTTACCTTGCTCCATATCATCGGTTGTAACTACAAAAAAACCACACCATCCTTGCATCTTCTTCGTTTTGACCGACCACAATGCCACATCCCGCCATTCCGCCACCCAGACCGCCATATCGACACCCAAGACCCGGGTTTCCCCTTTGACAACCAACCAAAAAGAAAGAAAAAAATTCTCCCATGGCAAAATACGTGCTCTTGCTCAGTCTTCATATACTCCCGTTGCCCCCCCTTCTCCCCACCACCCCGTAGTTAGTCCTCACTTCCAGACGCCTATTCAAAACAGACTCTGTAGAAAGAGGGCCTTCCCCGCTGACACAATCGCAAATCATCCTCTTGTCACATTGTTACTATTTCCGTATGTATCCGATCTTCTATCCTCTGTCTCCCCCCCTTCTCCCTGAACCACCCCGGTCAGCACATTTGTTAAATTTAACACGAAAAGCTGATTTTTCAGCAGAAGAGCCCAATAAGAATTTCCAAGCACGACCGTTTTCAACCCTCCTGTCGAGAAGCTGCTCTCAAGACCTCTCTTAACCTTTTCTCCCACAACAACCCCATCAGCATGCCTGCCAACGCTACCCGCTCCCCTCCCCGCTCTTCCATCCCGCTCGACAGCTCACTCCGAGAACTGCACAAGGCATACGAGAAGTCCCCTCGCCCCAAATACGTGTCCTACAGCGACCGCAGATACGAAGAGCAGGACCGCCAACCGCCCCCGCCACCACCGTCTCCGGTTCATTGGAAGAAAGATCATTGAAGACGTTGGTTGTCTCCCACTGCCACCACTACCACTACAACCACCAACACCGCTGCTTCTACTACCACCATCATTGTGTTGTCTACTATTACTGCCTTGTTCCCATTAATATGACCACCCATCAACAATATCACACCAATCAATACCAACAGCACCGTCACTATTTAGGATATGGGTACATAGACCTTGGGCCGAACACTTCCATTTATCTACCACCTTGACGAAAGTCTTCTTCACCTGTATGTCTTTTGTCACTAGTTTTATTTCCCCCCAGCCCCAGAACAAGGAGAGAGAAAGGGTGGAGTGAATATCTCTGCCTTCATGTCCTTGAAGTGAATCAAAGAGTATGTAGTCAAGCAGCAGACAGGCAGACAGACAGACAGACAGGCGGGCAGTAGCAAATATTCAGGTTATCAGGAGTATCCATCGCATTTATAAGCTGATACAACCTTGCTCGGCAAGTGACAACCTTTTGATTGAATCCAATCCAGTACCAGAAAAAAATATTACATGGTTGTAACTTGGCTCTCAGCCCCCACCGGTGGCGGCGTCCGCGTCCACGTCCGCGTCGGCATTGGCATTGGGCAATACGGCACCTGGCAAGCTAGCATACATCTCACGCAGAGCGGCAACTGCGCGTGCATCCCCCTTGACCACCCTGTCGCTGAGGTTACTCAGTTTGACCTTTTGCTCGGCCGTCAGCCCAGCCCAGCCCTGCTCATCCAGCTGATAGGCCGCCTTGCCCTTGCGGTCTCCCACTGTCGGCACAATGTCTGTCTCGCCCCGTCGCCGCTTGGTCTGCATCAGCCGCGCCAGGAAATCAGCCTGCTTGCGCCGCGCTATGTTGGTGCGCCAGTTGGTCGAGCTGAAGCCGGGAAGGGCGCTGCCGTTGATAATTGCCTTGCCGCTTGTTCCATCGTTCTTGTCGTTGTCGTTGTCGTTGTCGCCTTTGCCATCGACATCGCCTTCACCGTCTTGGTCATTCTCATCGTCCTGCGCTTGTTGTCCTCTCGCCGCCACTTCTTCCTCCGTTTCGGCTCCATTCTGTACCTCGCCTTCACGCGCCTCCTCCTCCTCTTCCTCTTCCACACTGGGATTCCGTCGCTTCAGCGGCCGTGACCGTGGAACAAGGCTGGCCTGCTGTCCTACAAGCTTGATGTGTGAAGTGTCCAGCAGAACAAAATCCACACCAGACCTTACCGCTGTCGCTGTCGCCGGTGCTGTTGTTATTGCTGTTGCTGTTGCTGCCACCCCTTCGGACGCATTATCCCCGGCTGACGGCCGAGTGAAGAACATGCTGGTGCCAATCATGTCTACCCATTCGCAGCTGTACATCTGACCGCCATACCGCACAAGTGGATTCCCGCTCGCCAGTTCCACAATCTCTACTTTGCCTGCATGATTCTCCCCCTTGCCAGCCTCGGCAGTCTTGCTCTCCGTGGCCGTGAGTGGACCATTTAAACTGGTCAGGTCAAGATCAACCAGGAAGGTCTGTAGAATTTGTAAGGACCGCTCATGCTTTCTTTTCCCTCCCCTCCTCCCGTTCCCAACACCCCGGTTGTTTCTTGCTTTAATTCTGATTGCCGAGGACTTGGTGACAGGGGCGCTTTTTGCTGCAGAAGGGGAAATGAAACATGGGGTACAAAAACCAAAAGATGAAAAGACAGAAAACTTAGACCTACCTCGGTCTCATTCTCATCGTATTGGTATTCATATTCGTCGTCTGTGGCCTCAGGCTCAACCCCGACCGGCATGATTCACATTAAGAGAGAGAAAGAGAGAAAAAGTAAGAGTAGATGCCGAGGATCTCTGGCTGGTGAGCTGGCCAACCCAGGGGAAAGCTTGGTACCTGAGCTGCCAAGGCGGATGCAATTCTGAAACAGCCAAGTTAATTAGGTTGGCTTACTGTACATACGTATGTCTGCCAAGGGCTTCTTATCAGAATTCAATGTATTTTAAACCTGTCACAACATGTCAGGTATCTTGCAATTGGTCTCGGATCACCCTTTCCCCATGTTTTACTACGAGTTCTACGTTGCCTGCCAAGGCAGTCAACTTCCGTACTCGCTCGCGCCCCCTTTCGCCCCCTTTGGGCCCCTTTGGGAGCGCAAGAGATGTCACGTGATCGTGAAAACAGCAAAATCCACTCTACTGTGTGCAGGGTCACGTGACTGGGAACGGCGGCAGTTTCCAACGCAATTACTCGACAAAACCTGCGTGGATCTGGATCAAACATTTACAGCAGAGGAAGAATAGTAATATCTACGCGCCTGAGCAATTGTAAAGCGAACAGAGCGAAACTGCAGCCGGTACAGGCGGAAAAGAAAGAGAGGTGTGAACACGTGGTACGTACTTTTAAGAGGGCATGTTGTAAACTTGGAGGACACTGTGCTATCCCGTTCTTTCTTCCAAATCATCCAATTAGATCCTGTTTGAAGCAGGCAACAACGATCCCTGCTATTTTCCCCGCTCGACCAGATTAGGCAGACAACCTTTTTGGCGGGATAAAATCTCTGAGGAATCGCTGCTTCCTCACGTTCCATTCATGGGTCAGGACCTGTAGGATTTATTTGAGAGTCTTGTAAGGAATACACCTTCTTTCCATTAATCAGGCGCAGCTTACCTTCTTAGGTCATATCCAGTCTTCAACTAGGTTCAAACTATACTGTCAGCTAATATTCAAGTCAGATCTATGACAGGACATGAATATTATTTTCCAGTACTAACGTCAATGGTATCAGAACTTGTCTACATGAATACCCAGGCTCAGACTTGTGGCTGTGAACGACGTATCACGAAGACCAAATGGCAGAACTGTACCAGTACTCCAAAGCACGAGCAGGAGAAAGTTGTGGTCTTCACTTGCAACCAAAATCAGCACACAGGATACAAAGACGTTTATACTGGATCTACTTTGGTCAGAGCACCAGGGCATATATGTCCCAAATGGTTGAATTAAGGGATTACTTGAAACTCAATTGGCGACGAAATTAGTATACACTTGCTCGAAGTTGGAATCGATTTTTCTGCAACTTAATGAGCAATCATGCCATGCTCCATTACTACTTTACAATATATTGCCCCTTTGCAAATCAATGCTATCCCTCATACACCATCTTGTCCAACAGATCTCAAGCGTCTTGGTGCAGCCTTTGCTCAATGATGTTGATATCCCTGAGAACATCTTTTGCAGAGTTGTATTCTTGTCTCCAACACCTCTGAATGATGTCAATACAGACGTGGGGGTCCTCGGGGAAAATGCCTTGCAAAAATCGCAACTGGACCTTCTCATCCCAGTTGGCCTCTCCGTAAATGATGTCGGCAAAGACTTCCTGTCCAGTCATGACAAAATAGATAGTTGATCCCAGGGCGAAAAGGTCTGTTTTGAAATTGGCCTCGAATTCGTCCTCTCTTGGGCAGAAATAGCGACACGGCTCACTGCTCCAGCCGTCCAGGATAACCTCGCCATCCTCTGAGATGTGTCGCCCTTGGAAATCCGCCAGCTTGAGGTCAAGATTCTGGTCGACCAGGATATTCGAAGGCTGGAGGTCGCAGTGGATCACCCTCTTTGTATGAATATGATCAACCGCTTCCGTTATCTGTCGACACCATGCCAGTCTCTGCTGAAGTGAAACTCCAGAATGATTCGAATCCGTCAGGTAGCCAAGGACCGTCCCATTTGTTGCACGTTCAAGGAACAAGCCGACATCCGTCAATCCTTTGTGAGCAATAATCCGAGGGTGCTGACCAACTATTGTGAGAATTCTATGTTCAAGTTCGAGTCGAGTCATATCACCTCCTGGTTCCAGAGGATATTTGAGGATTGTTGAGTCGTCAACTTCGCCAATGAAGGCGCTAGTTCCACATGCTAGAACTCTCCGTACCTTCGGCGGGCAGTAGAATTTGTACTCTACTACTTCTCTTGTGGGGAGTTCTTGTTTCAGGTCTTCATCGGACGCGCCCTGGTACCTCTCCACGACAGCTCCTGAGATCGCCCACCACACGTCTGAGAGCCAGGCAAAGATGGACATTTAATACAGAAGACAAGGTTGGAGCTTGTTTCCAGTCACGATAAGAGTCGATGCACGGTATCCTCTTTGACAAGATGTCAAATGAGCCAAAAGGGGGTGGCTGACCAAATCACGTGATGTCGGTTTAGTAAGCGACATTGCTATTTGTGCAGCAACATTCAACACTACTCAAGTCTGGCTCCCATTGCCTTTGGGAGTTCATTGCTGCTTTTCCTCATCAATCAGCCCAGTCATTGGCAGCCAGCTGGTACAGAGGTTCTTCTGAAGGAGAGGCACTGCGGGAGCATCTCCAGACCTGTCCGAGTGTCCATAGCTGGGGATCAATCTCGTACATTGGTCGTCATGTCTTCCATCAATGATGTCAGCCAGCACTGCCGTCTGGGGCTTCGTCGGTTTGATGGCAGTGTCTCGGAATAGCAATCTACTAGTGTATTCTGGTTGTAAGGGCTGACGAACCGTGAGACATCCTTCCCTCCCATTATACCTTTCAAATAGTCAACAGGTTTCACTGATGACTAATCACCACCAACTTGGCATCTTTGTCATAACTTTATTCATCCCGAAAAGTCACATGCACCTGTGCATCCACCCACGTGATGCGGATTGAAACACCATACCAACATCACCGCCCGCACACCTAACGAGATGTCAAACAACCAACTGGTTGGTTTGGTTTGGTTTTTCCTTCATTTCATCACTTGGTTTCATTGATGCCTTTCCCCTTCATCCCTAATCTCCCTATTGTTCTTGATTTATGCGTTGATCCTAGGGCCCTTTTTCGATCGTCCGGAACGGTCGGTGCTTGTGCCGCTGACATGCACAGTTGAACTGGCAGGGAAGAGCAACCAACCTTTTCGGACTTGCCACCAAGTTAGTGAGTCTGTCTCCATCGCCAGTGAACTTAAGCCTCCCACCGCCTTCCGTACATTCCCAAATGGCCAAACGATTGAGCACGGCCCACCAGGCCAAACCCACTCGATAATGTGCTCGATTTGTCATTCGCTGCCCCAAAGGCGTGCTCCTGCCGAATCGAGCCTATTCTGATTCTTGTACCTGTCTACCCGGACTTTTCATCTGACAGTGGGCGGCGTCAGTGGAGTGTCATGCTGATTTTATCGTCTATATCGCTGACCTTGTCATACCTATGCTGACTGTAACCCTCTCTATCTCTTGCAGTGTCTCTCCAGCCACTTTGTACCAGTCAAGCATCACTTATTGCCCCTACTGCACCAACCCTCTTCACCACATCATGCACCTACAGCCTGCCTACCGGAACCTGGGCCGCCTTGACGGCTGACCATCAATTCTGGGATTCGTATTCCGCGCAGGCGCCCGACCAGTACTGGACAGAGTCCACTGCTGGCATACTCAAGCACTATACCCAAAGCACTCCATTTCCAAGTAGTGTCACCTCGGTTGATGTCAAGCCTGCAAACACATCCCTGGTGCGCCAAGAGATGAAGGCAGTGAAAACCAAGATCACGATCGGAGTGCTGTCGTCGCTCATCGCCTACGTCTCGCTCAACAGTCTCTTGCACACGACAAACCCCGAGTTGTTCATCCACAGGCCCGAGGACAGAGAAGAGCGTCAGTGGATCGCGACGTCCAAGTCTTGGCTGGACCGCAAGGCTTGTCGCTGGATCGGCTTCTGTGGCCTGGCACATCTCCGTTTTGCAGACCAGGGCGGCTTTGGCTACCGCTCCGAAGCTGGAGATGGCCACAAGCAGCATGTCATCAAGCCAGGCAAGGACTGGGAGGAAGCATGGAACGACACCCGGGACAGGCCAGAGGACTGGACGGATGACGAGCGCATCCTGAGAGAAATTCCAGATTATGTGATTGAGCATGCACCACTCGTCCACCTCTTCTCGGGCGAACAATTCTGGCCCGGCGACATTGCCGAGCACCTCTACCATATCACACCCTCGCTCAACTACACTCCCATCTCGGCCTCTGAAGTCCATCCGACTCTGAAACACCTGGACAAGCTGAATGAGTACCAGGGCGGGAAATGGGTGTATTTGACAAGCCAAGACAACGTGGAAGACCTACCGGAGTGGCTGGAGGGCGAGAAGAACATCCCAGCGCCAGGACTCGATCCGGAGGACCCGTTGGATGGCAATAATAGCTGGGTGCATTTCCCGGGCCGATCATGGGTTGACGGAGTCAAGGATGCGATCCATGACCTGAAAGACTGGTTTGCTCCCGGCATGGACCGCAACTTTGAACAGGAGGATGACTATCAGAAGTCGCGCTGGCCAGATCTGGCGCAGGCCAAGACCAACAACTCATGGCGTGGCAAATATCATGAGGAGTTGAGAAGAAGATCGGAAGACAAGCGGCCAGACGAGAAGATTCGCGGTGGCAAGAGTGAGGCGCCTGCAGTACTGCTCACGGTCAACAAGGGCAACGGAATCGTGGATGCCTTTTGGTTTTTCTTTTACAGCTTCAACCTGGGCAATGTTGTGTTCAACATACGATTTGGCAACCATCTAGGTGATTGGGAGCATACCATGATCCGTTTTCAGCATGGCGAGCCCAAGGCCGTCTTCTTCAGCGAGCATAACTTTGGTTCGGCCTATAGTTACGAGGCAGTTGAGAAGCTGGGAAAGCGGCCTGTGATCTATTCGGCCGTGGGAACCCACGCAATGTACGCCACCGCGGGGCTGCACCCCTACATCCTGCCCTGGGGTATCCTGCACGATCAAACCGACCGAGGACCTCTGTGGGACCCGAGTCTGAATTCGCATGCCTACACGTACGACCCGAAGAACGACACGCTGCGGGCATCGAATCTGACCCCACAGTCTCCGACAGCATGGTTTCACTTTGCGGGCCGCTGGGGCGACAAGTATTACCCGCTGGGTGACAAGCGACAGTACAGATTCGCAGGCCAGTATCACTATGTCAGCGGCCCATTGGGGCCCAAGTACAAGGATTTGGATCGAAAGAAGGTATGCGCAGGACCAGAGAAGGCAGAATGTGTGATCAAGCACTGGCTGGGAGGGACAGACAATGTTCGACTGGCCACCACCTTGGATGAGTTTGAATGGGAGGCTGAAGAATGATTGACGAATGCATTAGTTGATGATACCCCTGGATGGCGCTGGCTGTTTTTGCAGCAGCACCACGGCGTTGAGTGTGCACTGGGCGACTGCGAAACCGCAGGACTGCAGCATTGCAGCATTGCCTCCTTGCTTTATGATACCAGATAGACAATGTCAAGACTTTTTGCCCAAACCAACTCAACTTTCGGAGGGCCAGCAGATGTTGACCCACGTCCTGGGGGTGATGCAGGGGCCGGATGTTATCTCCGAAGACGCGTGCTTTGATTAATTATCCCGTCGGCGGTTAATTAGTGTCGCATATGCCATGCGGTGGCGACAACTCTAGCAGCCACATCGCATCCATACATGTAGACGATGCATCCGCCCGATTTTGGAATATCAACCACATTAAGTCCGCCCGACGCTGGCATGGCGGCGGCCACGGCAACGACAGCGACAGCGACAGCGACGGCCACGGCGACCTCTGCACTGGTGCACATAGCGACCGCCGCAGCCACAGCGCTGGCCTCGCAGCTGCTCAGCAGCCCTGCAGCCAGCGTCGTCGGTGGACCTTTGTCGACGCCACCGCCAGGCCCAGACGATGAAAACAACGGAGAGTGCAGACTGTTGGGCCCATTTGCCATCTTGGTTCAGTCTGCGCTGGGAGTGCTGGCGCTCCTGTCGCTGGTATACAAGAGATGGAAGGAGAGACCGCAGAGGCCGGTCAAGGTATGGGCGTTTGACGCGTCCAAGCAGGTGTTTGGCTCTGCCATGCTCCACGTCGCCAACCTGGCCATGTCGCTCTTCTCCTCCGGCCAGACATTTCCCCCCCTGGGGCCGCCACCGTCGCCAGGCAGCGACGCCACGGCCGACAACGTCCACCAGCCGAACCCGTGCTCGTTCTACCTGCTCAACCTGGGCATCGACACTACGCTTGGCATCCCCATCCTCGTCGTCATCCTCAAGCTGCTCCACGCCGGAGCCAGCCTGACGCCGCTGGCACAGCCGCCAGAGTCGATCAAGTCAGGCCACTACGGCAACCCGCCCCAGGCCTCGTGGTGGCTGAAACAAGCGCTGATCTACTTTGTCGGCCTGCTGGGCATGAAGATCTGTGTCTTTTTCATCTTCCAGCTCTGCCCCTGGATTGTCCGCGTCGGCGACTGGGCCCTGCGCTGGACCGAGGGCAACGAGGCCGTCCAGGTTGCCTTTGTCATGCTGATCTTCCCGCTCATCATGAACGGAGTGCAGTACTACATCATTGACACTTTTATCAAGAACAAGGAGCCGTCGGGCAAGAGCGAGGGCGAGGGCGATGATGATGATGACGAGGATGAGGATGAGGATGATGACGGGGACGAGCACGGGGCCCTCCTCAGCGGCCGTGAGTCAGAAGACCAAGGTAGCCTTCTCCACGACGACGGCATCGGTCTTGACGGGGCCGAGGTCAGCAAAATCCATGCGAGTCACGAGTCGGCTAATAATAAGCACGGTGGGATTGCGGTTCACTTGAAAGAGCATAGCGGCCGGGGCCAAGAAGGCGGTGGCGGCCGTGGCACTGTCACGTTCACCCGGCGAGACGGGCCATTGATGTTTGGGGAGAGCAGCAGTCAAGATTGAGCGAATTATTACAAAGTCTCTTTCTGGATTACATCTCTTCTGTTGCTTTTGCTCGAGCTGGTCATCTCTCTGTTGGTCACCACTCGCGCTGGTGGCAATGGCAGCTGGCTTGGCGGTGGGGCAGCCGCAGTTTGCCCCTCCATGGATGGCGGTCGTTGGCCCGGTTAGCCGCGGCAGAGTAGGTGCACACTCTGAACAGGAAGGTACATATAACCGGGCCGTTCCTGACTTGGAAACAGGCACGCTAGTGGCCGCAAGAACGTAAGTCGCTGGGCAGAAGACACACGCAGTCCTACTCTATTACTTAACATGACGAAGCCGTGGCGTAGCTAACCTTCTAAAGCTGTCTAGAACAAACGGCAGGGCGTGCGTATCCATGTCAAAGGGGGAAAAATCTCTCAATCAGGTCGCAGGCAAGCGATGGCTTAAAATACAATGTCCCTGACCGCCCCCGTGACCGTTTATTGTTGATTATTGGACTAACCTCGCTGCAGCCCCTCCCCCTCTCCGCCCTCCCCAGACTTTTCAAAAGGGAGGTGAAGAAGTGTTTTGTGGCATATATAACTCTGTCCAGACCGACGGTTCCTGTTGTCTAAATCAGTATCCGTGCCATTTTGCTGTTTTGTTGCTATTCTCCTTATTGTCGTCGTCGTTGTTGTTGTTGCATCCTAGACTGTCAGCAACATGGCTTCTTCCTCAACCAAGGCCAATGGCGAGCCGGCAGCGGCGGCGGCAACGGCCAAGTCGAAGTTGATCAAGCAGGTCATCGGCTCACCGTCGTCCGCTCTGCTCGGACTTCACTCCAATCAGTCTCAACGCCGTGTCCTGTCCGACCGCAGCTCTGGCTATGTTGCGCCCAAGTTTGAGGCCAAGAAGGCCCAGATGGAGCAAGGTGAGTGCGAGAGGAGGGCCAGGGCTGGCATGTTATGCTGACGCTGCACAGTCATGGACCTGATCGAGGAAAAGGGCTTCCTGCCGCCCGAGTTCATCGCGCCGGAGACGGAATGGTTCTACAACGCGCTCGGCATCGACGACATGTACTTCTCCACCGAGACGGTCGAGGCTGTGGCCAGCAACATCCTCTCGCTCTACGCCGCCAAGCTGGCTGCCTACGCCCGCGATGACAAGAAGCTGGAGATCCGCCTGGCCAAGGAGGCCGCCGATCACGCCGTGTACATCGACACCAGCAAGCCGGGCGTCAGCTTGATTGACGGCCCGCGCTACGAGCAGCGGATTGAACACAAGTACATCGACGTGTCGACCGCTGCGCTCAGCTACCGCGTCGAGTCCTTCCGCTCGTCGAACGCCCTGCCAGAGAACCCGAACGAGTCGCTGCGCTGCTACTTTGTCTACCAGTGCCAGTTTGCCAACCCGAGTCCGCAGCCAGACGAGACCAACATCGAGCTGATTGGCGAGAAGACGTTCCTGCAGAAGGCGACCAAAAACACCAAGGCCATCTACCAGGAGATCATCTCCAATGCCGTCTCCCGCACCGGCCCCGTCATTGAGATGTTCGAGGTTGCCGGCTCTCGTGAGAAGAGAGTGGTGATTGCGTACCGGCAGGGTGCGGCCATTGGCATCTTCAGCGCCCTCTCGGACCTGTACCACTACTACGGCGTGACCAGCTCGCGCAAGTACGTCGAGCAGTTCTCCAACGGCATCACCGTCATCTCGCTCTACCTCAAGCCGGCCCCCGCCGTGGCCGCGGCCGACACAGTGGACAAGCACCCGCCCATCGAGGCCTCGATCCACCAGATCATCAAAGAGGTCTCGCTGCTCTTCTGTATCCCCCAGAACAGCCTGCAGGGCCAGTTTGCTAGCGGCAACCTGAGCTTGCAAGAGAGTATCTACTCGCACTGTGTGCAGATCTTTGTCCACCAGTTCCTCAACCGCCTGGGCTCCGAGTATGCCTCGCTCGTTGCCGCTCTGCGCGACGACACCAATACCAATGCCGAGCTGCTGTCCAAGATCAAGAAGAGGCTGAGGTCCGAGACGTTCACGTCCGAGTACATTCTCGAGATCATCAACAAGTATCCCGAGCTGATCCGCGCCCTGTACCTGTCCTTTGCCAACAAGCACTATGTCCAGACCAGAGGAGACCGGGACGACTTCATCCCCACGCTCAGCTACCTCAGACTCGACGTCAAGAAGGTGCTCGACGACGACGCTCTCGCCGACTTTATCTCCAAGACTGCCACCACTCAGCACGATGAGATGGTGATGCAGTACTTCTTGATCTTCAACAAGGCCGTGCTCAAGACCAACTTCTACACTCCGACCAAAGTCGCACTCAGCTTCAGGCTCAAGCCCAGCCCGGACTTCCTGCCCCCACATGAGTATCCCCAGCCTCTGTATGGCATGTTCCTCATCATCGGCTCCGAGTTCAGAGGCTTCCACCTGCGCTTCAGAGACATTGCTCGCGGTGGCATCAGGATCGTCAAGTCGCGCAACAAGGAGAGCTACGCCATCAATGCGCGAACCCAGTTTGACGAGAACTACAATCTTGCCAACACCCAGCAGCGGAAGAACAAGGACATTCCTGAGGGCGGCTCCAAGGGTGTTGTCCTCCTTGACTGGGCGCACCAGGACAAGGCCCGTGTGGCGTTTGAGAAGTACATTGACAGCATCATGGACTTGCTGCTTCCGCCCACCTCGCCAGGTATCAAAGACCCCATTGTCGATCTGCACGGCCAGGAAGAGATCCTGTTCATGGGTCCGGATGAGAACACAGCTCACTTGGTCGACTGGGCTACTGGGCATGCTCGTGCACGTGGTGCGCCGTGGTGGAAGTCCTTCTTCACGGGAAAAAGCCCCAAGCTGGGTGGTATTCCCCACGACGCCTATGGCATGACCACCTTGTCGGTGCGCGAATACGTCTTGGGCATCTACCGCAAGCTCAATCTCGATCCTAGCAAGGTTCGAAAGTTCCAGACCGGTGGCCCCGACGGCGACCTGGGCTCAAACGAGATCCTTCGCAGCAATGAGAAGTACACGGCCATCGTTGACGGATCAGGCGTCCTTGTCGATCCCAACGGCCTCGATCGCGATGAGCTCATTCGCCTGGCCAAGAAGCGCGTCATGATCCAGGAGTACGATGTTTCCAAGCTGTCGCCAGATGGCTACCGTGTTCTGGTCGACGACAACAACATCACCTTGAAGTCAGGAGAGAAGGTCAGCAACGGTGGAACCTTCCGCAACACCTTCCACCTGCGTGAGGATCAGCATTGCGATATCTTTGTGCCCTGCGGTGGCCGGCCCGAGTCGATCGACCTGGCGACCTGCAACCGTCTCATCGTTGACGGCAAGACCACCATCCCTTACATCGTCGAAGGCGCAAACTTGTTCATAACCCAGGATGCCAAGCTCCGTCTGGAGAAGGCCGGCTGTATTCTATACAAAGACGCGTCGGCCAACAAGGGTGGCGTTACATCGTCCTCTCTGGAAGTTCTGGCTTCGCTCTCCTTTGATGACGAGGGCTTCATCCAAAACATGTGCGTCAACGCCGATGGCGTGGTTCCGCCCTTCTACCAGGCCTACGTCAAGGAGGTGCAGTCGATCATTCAACGCAACGCCCGACTCGAGTTTGAAGCGATCTGGCGCGAGAACGAGGCGACAGGCACGCCACGCAGCATCCTGTCGGACCAACTCAGCTTGGCCATCACCAAGCTTGACGAAGAGTTGCAGAACTTTACTGAGCTGTGGGACAACCAGTCTCTCCGTCTGTCGGTGCTGCGCGAGGCTCTGCCCAAGACGCTGCAGGACCAGGTCCCGATCGACAAGATCCTCGAGCGCGTGCCAGACTCGTATCTGCGCGCCATCTTTGGCAGCTTCCTGGCCAGCCGCTTCGTCTACGAATACGGCGCCACCCCGAGCCAGTTTGCCTTTTTCGATTTCATGAGGAAGCGCCTGGTCGATTAGTCTCGTGGTCGACCCTGCTGGACTTTGCTCGCTGTATTGTCTCAAATCGTGTTTCTTTTTTCCTTTTTCACTTACCTCGGGGCGGAAGAGAAAGAATTAAAAAAGAGAATAATGGAACCGGAAGACAAAAAAAAAAGGGGGGGCAAGAAACAGGAAACCACGACTTGAGGTATGGCTAGACGACGGTGATGACGAACGGTGACGATGACGATGTTAATTGCCGTCATGGCTGGCTGGGTAAAGCACATTATTCCGTGGTCTAGGCATGTAATATGCATGCATGCCTATATCAGTATTGCGTAGTTCATAATTTGAATGCGCTTGATTTTTACTCAACCTCGCTATTACCGTCGGCCGCTGCTGGTGTTGTCGTTTCTGCAGCTGCTGTTCCAGAGTCCTCCCCTTCCTTGACCACCGCCGCCGCCGCCGCTGGTGCTCCTCCTCCTCCTCCTGCTGCTGCTGCTGCTGCTGCTTCCGCCTTCTTCGCCCTCTCCCTCGCCCGCCGCTTAAGCTTCTTCTCCCGATTAACCCGGCTCCTCTTCTCCCGCTCCTCGCGCTCGCGATCCTCAGCCGCCTGCTGCGCCGTCCTTCTCGCCTGCACGCGCTTGCGCAGCGCAATCCGGCGCGTTTTGTTAGGTTTAGTGCGATGCGGTTTCGCTGCAAGGTCTGGGTTTGCTTGTCTTGCTGCTGCTGATGAGGATGATGATGATGATGATGATGATGATAATGTCGGCGCTACTACTGCCTTGCCTGCCTTGCCTGTCGTGGTCGTGGTCGTGGTCGTTAGTGCAATAACTCGCCACGGCAGAGCCGTGCCCGGCCAGCGCGTCTGCGCGAGTTGCTCGATTTGTGCGCCGCTTATGGCGGAGAGCGTGAACTTGGAGGCGCCGGGTGGTTGGGTTTGGTTTTGGTTTTGCTGTGATGATGATGATGATGATGATGATGAGGGTGGGAGTGGGAATGTAAAGTAGTAACTGTCCGGCCGATGGCGTGGTGGGATAAAGCCGCCGCCACCACCACCACCACCACCACCGATTTCTGTAGTAGCGTCCCAGTATTGGTGCTGCTGCTGCTGCTGTTGCGATTCGTCCACTGCTGCGGCGACTTTTAGGTGTGTTGGCGCCGAGGAGGTGAAGAGCCGGAAGGTGTATGATCCCGAGGCTGGCTCTTGGTCTTGGCCGGGGTCGGTTGTCTGGCTGGCTGGTGGGTTGGTGTTTTGAGATTGGGTTGTTGGGTTTACAGATGCTGCTGCTGCTGCTGCTGCTGCTGCTGCTGCAGGCACAGGGGCTGTGATAATGTCGTAGTCAAAGGTGTAGTAGCTTGGAACCTCGGTGTTATTGTCATCATCATCGACCTCCTCCTCCCTCAAAGCCTCGGTTCGTCTTACTCTTTTTGCGTCGGGGAGGCCAAACATGGTGATGTCTAGTTGATTTATTTCACTTGATGTGTTCTGTTCGGTCGGTTCAAAGAATGAGATTCGATTCATTGAATGCCAAGAGTGCCAAGCCGTTACGGTACAGTATTACCGTATCGTTCTGTACTGGTACTGGTAACTGGTATTTCCATCACCAACAATTTTTATCTCCAAGCCAAAGGGAGAGATGGCAGTTCAGATATATGCCTCTGTGCATAGTTATATCCCTTCATTGATAAGAAAATTGAGGAGAATACTGTCCAGGACATAACCCGGTCAGCAAATGACCTCGACCTCGACCTCGACCTGACATTGCTCCGGCTCCAGGCAAACCAAGCTGACCCTCAAATAAAGCCCGGAGCCCATGCAACAGCAAGCACGTCTCAAGCTAAAGTCTGCTGAGATCACGAGAAAGAAGCACCTGGACGTCCTTGTGGCCACGAGAAACCGCGCGATCCAGCGGAAGCTTGCCACAAGAATCCCGAAGCCGTTTCTTCGCGCCCTTTCGCAGCAAGAATTCAACCAGGCTCACATTCCCAGTATCTGCTGCTCCGTGAAGGGCAGTGCCGAGTCCGAAATCCTGCCAATGATAGAAGGAGGGAGGATGGTTGGCAAACATTATCTCGTTTATGTCAGCGCCTTGTGCAAGAATCTCTTGGATAACATCAAAATCCGGTGGTGTCCGCCGGACGGCCCAATGAAGTGGTGACCCCTTTGCTGCGGAAGCCCCGTGAGCAAAGAGTGCCTTGATGACAGCGATGTCGGCAGATTGACATGCAATAGACAAAGGTGTGATGTCAAATAGACAACGTGCGTTCGGATCGGCACCTCGGCGCAAGAACCACATCACAAAGTCTAGGTCATGTACTGCTTTGCTGTGAAGTGTCTTCTCGTTAGCCGAGAAACAGGAACGAACGATCTTGCCCATGTCTAACTCACGCTAAAAAGGGAGGGAAGCTGGCAGAGACAGATCGGTTGATCAGGGTGGGATCGTGTCGAAAGAACTCGTCCAGGAGTCCTCGCGCATTCAAATCAATGGCTATGACAACGTCGTCCTCAAACGGTGATACGTTTCTCGCAAGCAGGAACTTGACAGTCGAAACGTCACCACCGCGTACCGCCGCCGTTAACACATCGTGCTTCTCATGCTCGGTCAGTTCGGCAGTAAAATACAAAAAGACGAGCTGAACTGGGGTCAGGTTGTGATGACACCCAGTTCTCTTGAACTCCCATTGAAGTCGAGATAGCAGGGGGTGCTCAAGCAACTGAGAAGCCTGAGAGGGAGTGGGAGTCTCGCCGACTATTGGAATGGACATTTTCCTTGGTCGTGTTGGTGGGTTGCATGTCTACGGCCCTGTCGCGTGACAGTGACAGGTGATGATATATACTACATCCCTCCTGTCCATTGAGATTAGGTTGTTGTCGTGCCGTCCAAAGGTACAAATCTCGGCGAATTAGACTCCTTGCCAAGTCCTTGGCACTGTCGCACCAATGTCCTAATGTGCATTAGCTCCCACTTTCCCACAGTAGTGCGTTCGCTAGGCGGGGTAGTGGTGCCACGTGCGACAGCGAGGGGATCAGCTTTTATTAATGAATATCAAGTGATATCAGTTGTGCTTGAGCATCAAAGCACTCCTGGACCCGGCCCGGCCCTGGCCTTTATCCACATGGCCAAATACGCTCTGACAAACGAGAAACTGGTGGAATGTTTGCATAAGCAGAGGGATCACTTTCGGGTTGCTGGAGTGCCCCTGGCTGATAATCAGATTAGGCTGCTGAAGAAATACACAGCACTTGTGGGTTGTGAGGTTCCGACCCGGAATTTTGCGAAGCTCCGGGCGCAGAGAATAGCCCGAGACCTGTGGAGACATGTGCCTGACATCTTTGTGCTCTGCGCAATCCTGGTGACGCCAACATGTCTTGCCACGCTCAGTTCCAATGACTACCTGCAATATCTGAGATCATGGTGGGAGACGGGGCCTCCAACACCGGGACTGTCCTCCATTCGCTCAACCCATGCTGCCATTCTCCCCCGGCCCTTTGATCATCAGGTGGAGGGACAGGAAGGCCGATTCGAGACGGGCGGTGGTGTGCACCCAGCCCGACCCCATATCACCGTCCTGATGAGCTCAGAGGAGGGCAACCGTCAAACATCAACAGACAGAGCCGATACAAGCACTCAGCATATCCAGACGTCAATGAGTCGCACCGATGAACCCTTGCCCGACACTGCAGCCGCCGCCTACGTCGTCTCCAGTCTCGAGTTCAAAGATCTCGTGGACTTTCTCCAAAACAAGCAAGATTGCGAGCACAAATTCGAGATCCGAGTTCCACTGAACAATGACCCTCCTTCCATTGTCTTTCCACGAAAGTTCTGTCAAGACCTGCTGAAATATGCCAGAGAGCGGGTCAAGGCCAGGATCGCAGACGGGACCCTTCACGCTACTAATACGGTCCGTACTTGTGCCGTGGATGATGGCTTTTCTGGATAGATATAGTCTATAATGCTGTTGGTCCATGAAGCATACCCGATTTCTGATTAAGTCGCTGACTTCTAGAACAAATCATCCTCGGCTGGATCTTGATCAACCTTAACTGTTATCAAATTTCTAGAACCCCTGCCATTATGAGGAACTATGAGACTAGCAGCCGCTTGTCAGCCTTGCTCGAACGCCTTGTTTGACAAAACTTGGTAGTGATGTCATCAGCCAGGAAAAATTGATATCAGTTGATAAAAAGTAATATTTCTCTGGGAAGGAACTTGTGGGGCATTCCAAGTTTACCCATACCTGTTATGGTATAGGTCCTTGTTAGTACTGTTTTCCAAGTCGGGTACAGCCAATTAGATGCTCGATCTAACTTGTGGTTCTCCTCGCCTTATTCTGACTTACCTTCTCAGACATGGATATGAGCTGATATCGATTAAGAATTAATCCAGGAGCATGGAGTTCTCTATAATATGTGAGTGACCTGAGCTCGACTCCTCCCTAGTTGTAAAACTTATCTGTACAACACACACTCGAGTGCTTCTCACAACACTATTGGCATGGCTCCTCCTGTACGCCCGACATACGATGGCATCAAGAAGTCACGTCAAACGGTTCAATATGGCATGGATGAGGTTGGCTTCATTGCCTTTGGCCACCGAGACAAGCGATTTCTTCTCAGCGAGAGCCTAGAGGACAGCCTTGCTCTGCTCATAGCATCCCCATTCGCGGCAATCGGAACACGCATATCTCATGATCCTGCACTCAGTGCTTTCGAAGAAGATGAGAAGATCGTTCGAGCGATGAAGAAAGTTGCGCAGCTATATACTGACAACAAGAACCTCTTCCCGGATCCGGACCAAGTCGTTGTCGTATATGCAGTTTTCCATGGCGACCCAGCCCTTCCCGACAAGAGGCCGCTGATCGAGAGGCGTATCAAGCGGATGGGATTGAGATCCGGGACGGTTAAGTATACCCTTTCGAGACTCGAGAGAGGGAACACGGAACGGCGTTTGTCGATGGCGTTGCTAACTCACGACCTAACGTCTATCTGGCTGGCCAATTGATTCGCCTGCCACCGCCACCCCTGACGACCGTGCAACCGAAGATATCGGATTCTAATCCTGTGCCATTGACAAGGCCACCACCACTGACGACCGTGCAACCGAAGATATCGGATTCTAATCCTGTGCCATTGACAAGGCCACCACCACCATCATCATACTACTGCCCTAAAGCGGATCCATCTTTCCCCTGGAAAGAAACAAGGATCTCCACTCAGACGCAGCAGCAACAACTATCCGGAGAAAGACATGATCCAGGTCCAGGACCAAAAACGACTTTGTACGACAACAGCGATGATGACATAGCGTTCCCAGGCGGAAAAAGAACGTCTCAAAGACCGATCTCTACACCTGATAAGAGGCACACAGCCCCAGCACTGCCCACCAGAACAAGAAGACACAGCCACCTGGATCGTGTGACATTCGACGACGGTGACTACTGTGTCGTGAATCCAGTGTTCCCCCGAGAAAGAAGACGATCCTCGACGACTCGAGATTTACAGATCTCCAGCACATCATCATCCACCAGGCACACCGACACCGGTCTGCTGCCACCTGTCAGTAATAGCGAGCTACAATATGTGCAATCATCCCCAGATCCTACCAGTCTAGGAACTCGTTATATCAAGCCGGAGGGCGGTTGGCTCCGCGTCCACGGCAGTCAGTGGAAGTACGGCGGTCTCAGACATGGCCGGATGGTGCTTGTTTGTGAGAATCTGAATATCTTCACGGAAGTCTAGTATGGATGGATGATGTCTGCCTGGGCTCTGTCTGGTGTTGGCTGGCGACGGAGGTATTATTATTATTAGTATTGGCAGTAGTAGTAGTAGTAGTATTTCAGGTACGTAGTACATAGTACATAGTACATAGTACATAGTACATAGTTTGTATTCAGAATGATCAACAAGAAGTGAATGTGCTCCCCGCATCTGGGTCGACGACAATGGAGAGAGAGCCGTTGTTGGTTCGCATGGACGTTGGCGACATGAGGTATTCCCAAAGGGGAAAGTTTCCACAAAAAGTCTGTTGCCACGACGACGATTAACGACATTTTAGTTGTACGGCCATCGCGAAAACTGGTTTTAGTTTTCGCGACCGTCCAGTATGTATAGTAGTTAGTATGTACCACTGTCGCGGCACGTCCCTATTTCTTACATGCATGGGGATTTGGACCTAGTTAAAACAGTCGACTGCATTGATTGTCCAGGACAATCAATGCAAGTGAGATAAATCCTTGCTCAAGTCCATGCAACCAACACCAAGACAGGACAGAGGGCTATATATAACTCTGGTCCTCAACATGCATTAGAAGTTCAATTCCACCGTGGGTGGTTGTTCATGTACCACACTATAATTGCATTAGTAACTCACCAATCGAATATGAATTGATGCAAGTGAAGAAAAGCCTTGGCTTTGCCAAAAAGATGAAAAAAAGGCCCTGCACCTGAGGTGGGCTGAATTGAACCCAGGGCGGGAACAAAAAAAAAATGCAAAAGACAAAAACGTTTCCCACCAGCCCTCCTACCGTAGGTAGGAGAGGTGATGGGGCGTGAACCCTCTCATCTCTCTTTCGAGAGAGAGAGGGTTTTCCGGTTTTGGTGATTTGGTGGGTTCGATTCGAGTCCCGCCCCCAAGTTCCATGTGTTCGAGTCCCTCCCCCAGCTCCATGCGTTCGAGTCCCTTTCCCGGCTGCAGGCCCTTTCACCCCTGGCGAGGGGGGTGAAAGGGCCTGTACAGCGACAGGGGTCTCTGAGAGCTCAGAGAACCGTGGACGAACCTGGAGCCGAGGGAGTCGTGGACGAACCTGGAACCCAGGGGAACCGTGGACGAATCTTTGGCGCAATCGGTGGTGAATATTTGGAAAGTCAATAATATAAATGTACCCATTTGATGTTCTCTCTCTCATTGGGCCCAGGAGAGGGTGAGGCATGTGACCGGAGCAACACCAGCGCCGCGTTCTCACTGGCTCGACAGCCTTGCCTAGTAGCCATACCTAAAAGCCGGAACCTCAACCTCGGACTGGTGTTGCTGATGTGCTGGTGTGTCGAAAAAGGACTTGAACGGCCGGGAGTTGCGACTGCTGACTTGGTCAATGCAGCTAGTTGCTGTTTCTCTCGCATGCGCCTGTTTAGCAATGCCATTCGGATTGAGGATGGTTATATTGTGCCTCTTCTGCGCCACCTTCTGGATATGTTGGACTCCGCCCTCGAGATGGCCTTGGAATAATATGTCTTGAGAAGATCTTCGACCAATATACCCGAATGCACGGGAAGCCGGTGCGAAATGGCCGACAGAGAATATGGCCATGATCTCCAGGTATGCTGTTACCGGAATGAAGCGTGATGATACTGGGGTCCAGGCATAGGTTGGTCGATGTGCAAGGCGAGAGATTTGCACACTCTTCTTGCCAAAGCTTCACCTCGCGTTCAAGAAATACAACCTGGCCGAAGCCATTGAGGGTGTCTCAATATCAGCGCCAACTAGCTTCTGCCATCCAAATCTCTTGATCGGTCAATGATGTGCTTCCAGATTGCTGAATGTGCAGAACAGCGTCAGGTTTGACAGAAGGGAGCGTTTGCCTAGAAACGGGTCAAGGGAAAATTCATGCCTGGAATACAATGCAGCTGAAGCGAACATAACCACATGGATTGCACTATTGGAACAAGAAACCTGACAGATGAGGACGCAAAGGAATGGAAAGAAATAGTATTTGAACCTCTCTTCGGACCAAGTTCTGCAACAACCTCGGGTCTCCTCATCGTTGTACACGGTAAGCGTCAACACCTGCCAGCGATGCACTTCCTGCTCTGCCATCTTGACACAGTTTTCGCTACCCTGATTCTGATGGCGGGGCTTCACTCACCTCTCGTTTGTCCAATCTGGCTGAAGTAGTCGATATGCCCATTCTGTGAATAACAAATCAAGGGTCTTCTGACTGTTGCAGCGAGCTCGTCACTTTTGGTCTAATTATCCGTCTTCGGGTCCGTGACACAGCTCCATTGCTGATTCTCTGTTTCAAAAGTGCGATCGATTTTACCCCTTTTCCTAAAATGAACAAGTGGCTTGGCACACATGGCCTAAATGAGTAACTTAAGCGGCCGGGCATTCAGGTCCACGACAGCTATCTGGAGCTCATCGCCAGTTGCAGTTGGCCGCAGGTTGCAGTGAAGATGGAAGATCGCACCGGCACATGTGTTGTGTGCGATGAGGGACGGACAGATTGATCTGGCTGGAGTGACGTGGGACGAGGTTGAGCACGTGGCTGAACGAGTGAGTTTTAGTGAGTTTAGTGACTGTCGGCTGTTGCCAAGACGATGTCGCAACACCTCTACGCCGACGAAATGCTCTGCTGTGATTACCTCGTATTGAGGGAAAACTGAGGCCAGTCATTCTCTCTTCGACATAGACCTGCACAGCAAGGGCAAGGGCACCCGCAAAGGAGAGCAATTATACTTGGAAAATTTGTATACCGCTTTTGAACAGAAGAAAAGAAAAAATCACAAAGGCAGCAAACAAGACGACGAGATGAGCAACGAACAGTTGGCGACGTCTTACCCAGGTACGGATTGCGTATATTGCACATCTGATCCATTGTCTTTGATTTGAAACTACGTCCTAACCTGTTGGGCGTTCCACCAAGCCAGTGCCTATCCAAATTGGCGTGATAGGTGGCACTGGGTTGGAGTCGATCCCGGGCTTCACACTGAAGACGCACCTCGACATTGACACACCATGGGGCAAGCCGGCATCGCCAATCTCGATCCTTGAGCATCCATCGCCGACATCTGGCAAGCCCTTCCCGGTCGCCTTCCTGGCCCGTCACGGAGTGAACCACCAGTTCAACCCGAGCGAGGTGCCCAGTCAGGCCAACATCGCGGCGCTGCGCAAGATCGGAGTGCGAGTCATCATCGCCTTCTCGGCCGCGGGCAGCCTGCAGGAGGAAGTGAAACCACGAGACTTTGTGGTTCCTGACCAGGTGATCGATCGGACCAAGGCGCGGCCCAACACCTTCTTCGAAGGCGGCTTCGTCCTGCACACGCCGTTTGCCGATCCGTACGATGACAAGGTGCGCGAGGTGGTGCTCAAGTGTGGACACAGCCTGAAGGGCGATGGCATCGCGCTGCACGACAAGGGTACGGTGATTTGCATGGAAGGCCCTGCCTTCAGCACACGTGCCGAGAGCCGGCTGTACCGCTCGTGGGGGGGTACTGTGATCAACATGAGCACGCTGCCAGAGGCCAAGCTGGCCAAGGAGGCTGAGATTGGCTATGCCAACATCCTCATGAGCACCGACTACGACTGCTGGCATGAGAGCGAGGATGTCACGGTTGAAATGGTCATGGGCCACATGAAGGCGAATGCAGAAAACGCCAGGAGGTTTATCGGTGCCGTGCTCGATGAGTTGAGCAAGGACGAGAATGCAGACCTGCGCAGTGGCAAGCACCTGGAAGGACAGCGGAAGTTCGGCATCAGCACCAAGGAAGAGGGCCGCAGCAAGACCGTGTTGGACAAGCTAGACTGGCTCTTCCCTGGCTATTTCAGAGCTGACCAGCAGGAGCAGTGAGCCAACGTTTCAACGAATGTCGGGTGGAGAGAAACGCGTGTGCGGCGTGGTCGAGGTCAAGCAAGAGGAGACAGAAGTCAACTTGGCGCAAAAGCATACGAGATTAACATCGAGTTCAACATCGATGCAGCACCAAGAATGATGATAGAAATATCGACTTAGACTCTGGAGATAAGTTATTAAATGGGCAGCACTCAGGAGAATTTCGAGTCGACCATCATACCCCCGTTTTTTGCCTTTGGAATATTGACATTGACTTCCAATGTATACTATTTAACTCTTGGGCGGCACATACTTTTAAGGTGTGGCAACTGTCAGCGAGCCCTATGAACGGGGGGGGGAAGTCGACGTCGAACAGTGCAAGGCGAACAAGGTTCAGGCTGGATGTCAGGACTGAGGACGGTGGCTGCTGCTGGTTGCCGCTGACTGCTGTTGTTGCTGTTGGTCTTGCGAGAATACGATCGATTCCAGCTGACAGATCGCCAGTCACCTGCCGACGTGGTCGATCTCAATTCGATGCTGATGGCCCTCGATTACCAGTATTGGTTAAATTACAGTTACAAACTGACTAAGTCATGTCGCTGCTCTCGCTCTGAGAAGAGAACACCGTGGTTGAGCGGGTTGCTCGCTCTTGGGCAAAAGGGCGAAAGAAGATAAGAAAAAAAAGTGTCTGCCATTCAATCAATCATTCAGTTGTCATGCAAGATTCGATCGGCCGATCTCAACCTGCCCGATCTGGCCAACAACGAAAAGCCGCCGCCGGCGGCAAGAAAAGGAAGAAAATACGAGAGGAGGAGAGACACAAATATCACGTGGGAACGCGGCCGTAGCGCGACCGAGCTAGAGCGAATGAGGAAAAATGATTGTTGTTGCTCCACCTTTGTCCACCTTTGTCCACCTAGGGCGGGTGCGCGCGACCATGTCCAGGTCGATTGATTGGACTTGAGCATTTTTTTTGCTCCTGGGTGTGAAACAGCTCCGACCCCGCCGACAGAGCTGATCATTGGCTCTCGATCGAAGCTGAAGCGCTGGGGTTGAGCATGGGCAGCTTTGGCGAGTATGCGGGCGGATGGAGAATGCTTGAGTTTCGAACAAGGCCAGTGTGTTGCATTTGTCAAGCGAGGAATGAGGAGGAGAAGGCGGAGCTGCGGATCATGTGGTAGGTAATACAGGTGAGAGAGAGCTTGCCGCTCGCAGTCAGTCGACCGTGTCAGCAGGGCCGAGCAATCAACTGCCACGTCAGAGACTCAGAGAATCGTCGTTAGCGCTGGTCAGTGATGTTTGGTTCTCACTGCTGCTAACTAAACACAGTGTTTACACCCCGATTCGGGTTTGGACAGGAGAGAGAAAAAAGAGGGATCTTAGTGCTTGAACAGGTCGCTAACGGAGGGCCAACATGAGCTTGTCACCAAGTTGCCGGTTAGTGCGGCCAAGGGCTGTACAAGCACGGTACGTCCAAGCGCTGAACCTCAGTCTGATACACAGTGTCTTGGAATACCCCTCGTACCAAGCGAAAGGACCATTATGTACGTCAGGATAAGTCCTGCACAACGGGTTTGGGCGTCACGCCTTGGTCAGGATGCTGGCTCTCTACCTGCCATAGGCCGGGCCCTGGATCCTTCCAATGTCGCAGCTGGCACTGGCCGGACCGGGCGAACTCTGCTGTGGCTGCCAAGAGCCAACACCAGAGGGCGGAGGGCCGGATGGAGGCCTGGCTGACAGATGTTATTGGATCGCGCAATCAGATAGTTCGCCCATCCCTCAGGAACGCGCTCGGGTCAAGGTTCACCATGGCGGGTTGAGCGTTGCGGCGGGGGCGTGGGCGTGGGCGTGGTCGTGGTCGAGACGCATCGACATTCCAGACAGAGGCCAAAACACAGACTCAATTGCAATAACTGAGCTCGAACAAAGTAAAAATTTCCAAGGCCGGAGACATTTGCCTGCAAGGCACCAAGGCAGGTACCTGTGTGCTGGGCCTGGCACTCGACAGTTGAGCGCCTGGCAGCTGCCAAAAACAGCCAGCCAGACGGGTGCAGACGCAAAGAGGCATCGCTTATCGTACAGGGCAACGGTGCCTGGCGCCGGGCACTGTGACACACCAGTGTCAACTGAAGCTAGGCGCGGAGGAAATTTGACAGAGCGGGGTGAGAAAGCGCCCTAGCTGACCAGGGGGGGGTCAAGCAAGGTTGTGGCTACAGTATCACCCAGGGCATGACGTGATGAACTGGGTTGTGGAATGTGACATTGATGCTGGGCTGGAGGGAGCTGCAGAGAGATCGAGATGGACAGAGCTAGAGCAAATTGCAGTTGCGGGAGCAGAAAAGCAATTGCAGTTACGGGAGCAGGAAGCAATTGCAGGCACAGGAGCAGAAAAGCAAGTGCCGGAGGGCACGCAGGCACCGAGACGGCACGCAAATGGGTGCAATGGGGCTGAAATCAGCGCTCTGAGCTGCAGTGGTTACGGGAATTAATATCATTGTGATTACTGTAGCTGGAGGGCCCCCAATCGGCGGCCCAGTTGCGGCCCTGTTCGGCGGTTCGATTCTACTGAACCTTAGGCCAAAATTGTGGGCGCTAATAGTCGGGGCCTTATCGTCGGCTAGGTTAATACAGTAATCGTGGTGGGCTCAGTGCCAGCTTGGCCCAACCCTGGTAGCCGAGCAACAAGTACCCCGGCCACACCGACCACGACGTAAAAGCTCTGCTTCCTGCTGTCTTGCTCAATCATCTGTGTCCTGGCCCGAGCCTGCCCGTCTCTCCCCTCCGCCCCCCGACTGCGTTGACCAGCAGCGAGGCCACTCCCCCCCGCCGCACTGCCATTGACCTGCTCGCCACCACCGACCCCACCCCGCCTGAGAAAAAAGGCCTGATCGATCGACCTCTGGCTGAGACCTACACCCGAGACTCTGGAGCACAATGCAGATGCTATCTTGATTGTAACTGCCGTCTGTGCCCTCGACCGTTTTGGGCCTTTGGCATTCCATCATTGAGAGGCAGAGACGGGGGCCGACCCATTGGACCACCACCACCACCATCATCATCATCATCATCATCAACCTCAGAAGGAGCAAGGAGAACAGGAACAAGCCAGGAGGAATAGGAAGAGAAGAACAAACAGTCTGCTGGTGCAAGAAGAGAGAAGGATCCCATGATGGAGGCGTCTTCACCACTCGCTGCCCTGCAGCCGCCGATATTTCTGCCCTACCCTCGATGCACCAAGGACTTGATGTCCATGCCACCACCCAGGTCCTTTGGGCCCAGTGACTTCAACTTCAAGGACTTGTCCATGAGAATGGCCATGAAGAAGTCCAAGCCAGACTACTTCAACCTCAAGCCCGTCCTGGGCTCTTCACCCACCACCGACTTGGTGGCCGACCTGTCCCAGAACTTCACAATTGACCAGAGGTGTGTGGCATGCCCACTGTCTCCTTGTCCACTCAGAGCTGACCGCTTCACCAGCCCCGTTGTGCCGACGCCTCGAAGATCGCTCTTCTCCACCAATATCTTCTCTGCCGGAGGTAGGACTGCGTTCCAGAGCAGATGCAGGCATGACGCGGTTTGCTAACCCTTGATACAGCCGGCGTAACCACGCCTCCGGTTCCATCGTCTTCTCCTGGCATTCAGGATGTCGACATGGACATGTCACCTCTCCCCCACAAACCCTCGCGGTACAGTATCGCCCTGCAGTCTCCAACACCCGACACTACCCCCAACGAGTCAATATGTATGCCTTCGCCCCCTCGGTCTAGCGACCGACCAGACTCAGCCCCTCCATATCTGCAGCCCGAGAGGCGGAAGACAGCGCCGCTCAGGCCGTCATTGGCAAGAGCGAGGACGCTCAGCAACAATCTGGTCGAGCAGCAACGCCCGTCGCTGCCGCCATTTAGATTCGGCAACTACCAAGACACGAAGCCAGCCACTGCCTCGTCTCTTTCTCTCGAGCAAATTTTCGAGGAGTCCTCACCGCTGAGGGAGGCATCCTCGCCCATTACGGCCTTCCAGGCCGCCCGCCCGCGACCCCTGCTTGACTCGACCAATATCCGCAATGGCTCACCTCTCTCCCTGCACATGCGCAAAACATCTAATCAGACCGACTCTATCAGGCCCAGGAAACAATTTCGACGCGCCCAGAGCATGTACCAGACCGCAGATGACGTGATGAAGCAGGACAGCCTGCCTCCGGTGCCACCCATCGCCGATGTTGACTGTGGCCGTAAGCTGAGATTACCCACACTGGCCATGGACCATGCAACTGAGCTACCGCGAATAAACAAAGAGACGATGATTGAAGTCCTTGACGGCAAGTATGATGATTGCTACTCTCGACGCGTCATAATTGACTGCCGGTTTGAGTACGAGTACGAGGGAGGTCACATCAAGGGAGCCCAAAACTACAATGACAAGGAGACGCTTGCAGCCCAGCTGTTTGAGGTTGAGCCATCGCTGCAGTCGACGGACCCAACCAAGCCATCTCTGATCATCTTCCACTGTGAATACTCTGCCCACCGCGCCCCTCTGATGGCCAAATTCATCCGCAACAAGGATCGGTTGGTCAATGCCGAGCGATATCCAGCCCTAACCTACCCGGAGATGTACATCCTTGATGGCGGCTACAGCTCCTTCTTCAAGGAGTACCGCGCTCGTTGTTTCCCTCAGAATTACGTCGAGATGGATGCCAGGGAACATGCCGCTGCCTGTGAGCGCGGCATGGGCAAGGTCAAGCATGCACAGCGATCCAAGTTGATGCGCGCTCAGACCTTTGCCTTTGGCCAACACTCGCCCCAACAGGTCTCGAGCCCGACAGCAGTCAGCCGCACCCGCTCAGGCGAGGATGTCCGCATGCACATCGACATGGATGTGGACATGACGCTCAACTATACTCCTGCCAAGCCTGATCTTCGGCGCTCAATGCCGAGATTGCAATCATTCCCATTGTCATAGTCGACACCTGATCTTGGGCGTTTGGACACGTGCAGCTTGAGTGAACCAGGAGAGATAGCACCGGGAACCTAAGGCTGTGTGCTCTTTGGGACCAGAGGGGATTGGAAGGATCCGGCCCGTCGGTGTTTTCTCTCTCCTGTCTGCTGGCGTCTTCCTCTGGGATTTTGGCATTGGCGCTGGCATTGTCGTTGGTATTTTAGCGTTGGTGTTTTGACCTTGATGCTGGGTTGGCGTCAAGCTGTCAGGACTTTTTGATGTCCCCATGCCCTACATTTCTTATGCAGGGTCTTTTTTCCCTCCCTTTCTTCCACACCTCTCTCACCCTCCCTTTGGTTTCATCACTCTTGGTGTTCTCATCCTCATGAATGGAGCAGATTTGCTTCTTGTTAGAACAGCTCACTCAAGACACCAAACACAAGAAAAAAAATGAAACAAAGGAATGGATGTCTGTCAGTTGGGCCAACAATCATACCTGCTATGCTAGATAGAGTTGTCCTCCTGACTGGGACAGGATATGCATCATATGCCATGGCATGGCATGTACAGCCATTGCCGTTGCCATTGCCATGGTATAGCATCACCTACCTACTACTACTATACTACAATAGCAAACCACAAGACACCACTGCAATCTTTTTCCTCTTGTTTGTTCATGACCTTCGACTTTTTTTCTTTTCAACACTGCCCTAGTACTACATTCTGTACCAATATTATACACTTGTCATATCACCTTGAAAAACACCGGCGTAGTAATATAACCTAACCCCTAACTTGAACCTAACTAACTACCCTGTACTATTGTAACTTATATTTATTACTCCAGCAACACGAAGGGGAAAAAAAAAAAAACTTCTTCCTGACTATTTAATAACATTTTATATTTTCCGCCCCCACCTTCCCCCTTGTTTGGCCGAACGAATGAACAAACCTTGTGTGTGATGAACAAACACACAAAAACATACGAGTACTCGTAGGCGTTTTTCTTCTCACCTGGTGTCCTTGCACCTCACCTCCCTCACTCCCTCCACCTCCACCTTAATGATTTAATAACTAGCCTTTTATATTTTTACCTTATTTTGTTAGTTTGAGAGGGGGCCAAATCTTGCATGATATGAGCGGCGGCTCGGCCCCCACCGGCAACAATATAGATCTCCCGCCGTGCAGGCTGCAGGTTCTAATGATTAATAAGTCAAGATTTAGTGGTGTCGGTGGATCTTCCTTGAGATTTCCTCTCAACGGTTCAAGTATGGCGGTCAAGTTTAACATCATTGCTTACTATTTCACACGAACCTTGGATTTTTAACGCCCTCGCTTCTCCTTCTCCTCCTTCCCCTTGATTACCGATTACCTCAGATAATAATCACCGTACTCCCCCAAGACGAATCAGCCCCACCAAACTGCAAACATAATCACTCCTCAGCTCCGAGTTTGCCACCATGCTCATCACTATTTGGATGTCTCAATACCCTTGGCCAAATCATCAGAGCGTCAACCCTGCCCTCCAGTAACCTACACAGGTTCCAGAATCTCCGGTCTTGATACGCATCGCAGATGAACTTGTCGATAGCTGACTTTTGCACATCCGTCGATTGGCCATTGGCCCATCCTTCCAGCTTGTCCCCTGAGTTGGCAAACTCTGCCTGTTGCATAAGCTCAGAGTAGGCCATTGCCATGTCATCGAGAGCTTTGCTTCCTGCATTCTCCGGCACCGCCGTGGCAGTCGAACACGACACTGTGGGGTCCAGAGCACTCGTCAGTCCCTTTGATGGATCGTGAACTATGGGGTCCAGGGCACTCGTCAGTCCCTTTGATGGATCGTGAAGTGTGCTAGACTCTGTGCGTGGACTTTGCCCCCCAACGTTCCTACCCCCCTGGGCCGTGGAACTGCGGGTAGACCTCCTTTGCAGTCGAGCAGCCGCTCTCTCAAGCAGCGCCTGTGTCTCTTCTAGCATACTGTTTTGTGGTACACCAGTCTCAACTGGGTGGAGGTGGTCTTCAATGCTTGGTACACTCAAATCTGCTTGTTTAGGCATTGCCGCTGCCTTTGGGCTTGGTTTGTTCACCTTCTTCCTCGTCGTGCGAGCCTTCTTCGACGTACTCGACCTTGCAGACGACGCTCGTGCAGGCGGTTGACGACGTTTGCTGGTGCTCTGGGGTGAGCCTTGAGGCTCAGCTTGGACATCTACCGGCACATTATCTCTGTCTGTCTTGCCTGAATCGGCACTGATAGCTGGTTCGGCCGAGGGACGCTTCCGACTCCTGAGTTCCTTGAGAGGCGCTCTAGAGATATCAGTCTTCTTCTCGAAAGGTAGGTCTCGTTTTGGAGGCAAAATTTGACTCAAGTGCTGCGAGTGGGCGTCGGGAACAGTGGACGGCCTCGGCACATATGGCTCGATTGTCGATTTGCCCTGGTCGAGAAGCGAGACAGTCTCTCCAATGCATGGCGTCGAAGAGCTCTTGCCATCCACCGACGGAGCAACAGGGCCTGGTCCAAGGGCCCGGTAAGAATCAGGTGTGAAACCATTTACCGTCCTCTGAAGCGGGCCAGAGACTGAAGAAGCAGCGTTGTGTTCCCCAGCTCCAGGCGGGGCACTGAAGTGGGATGGCGGAGGCATGAGGCTGGAGGAGCATGTTGAAGGTCGCTGCACGGCTGCAGGTGCCGATACTACTGTGGAATAGCTTACTGCCGTGGCTGGTCTTGACGAGAGAGATTGACACTGGGCAGCAGGTGCCACCGCAGTGGTAGAATCATTGGAGACTGTGGTTCGAGGTCGCGAGGGAAAGGTGCCGGCTTCTACAGGTCGAACACCTGCACGTGAGAACAGCTTCATGGCTTCGTAGTACTGCTCGTCGGTCTGAAACCGGATCTGGAACCGGCGGACCTGTCTTGAATGAGAAACGAAGGACAGGGCGGGGAAGCACGCTCTACCTCGCGTTCGTTGAGCGGATATTTAATCGCAATCACAGGTGCCCTGGTGATGACTGCAACGTTCTGATCTTTGCTATGCTGAACCGCGTCATCCGATCTCTCCACTGCTAGCTGAGACTCCCGGGCCAAAGCTTGCAGGTCCAGTTGCTCCTGTAGCCGACTTTGTTAGCAGTAAACACGATTGCAATGCTTGGAAGTCACCATGATCTCCGGGTCTTTCAAGACTTTGAAAATCGATTTTTCCTGAACATCGCCCTGCCCGCCCAGAGATCGGCGAGTTTCAAACAAGGCCACGAGGCTGGCTGTGTTGGAGATGTGAATCCAGGGAACGGGGCCGACGCTGTTCATCGGCAGTGTTGCATATGAGTATTTTGCGAGGTCAAGAAGCAGAGGGCCTCCCTGAGAGCCCTGGGAGGCGACTTCCCCCTGGGAGTGAGTGGCCATTGTCAGTATAGATCAGTCACACAAAGCAAGGACAAGATGCAGAACTACAGAGGAAACAAGACCAGAGCAGACATCACATCAACGCAGGGGCGTGAGGGGGCACGACAGTATCACAGGAGGGGGTGCACACTGGCAATTTCCCCAAACGAAACAAGAAGGAGCATGAAACCGATGGCCAGGAATAGACAAGGCCGGATTTAAGCTTTCTTGTCCTGGCGCTAGCCGCCTAGCGTCGGCTGCTCCCGCGCGAGGCCAGAATCAACTTTCCCTCTCGCCTGCGCCTTCATTGCCCATCATCACCAGCCGCATTGTTGTGGCCACACCACCGAGAAGCGCGCGAGCGGCCAAAGCCTGCGGGTACCCTCCCTCTTGCGCCATCTGCCTCCGTGTTTGGTTTGCCTTGGCGGGTCATGACTGCACGACGACTGTGCCCCGTAACAAACCAAACCCCGACTTTGACTCGGCCGCGTTGACGGGTAGCAAAGACGGCGCGCGCCAGAGGCTTCCACCATGGCGCAACCGGACCCCAGGATCATTGAGGACGAGCAGGAGTTTCTCGACGATGTTGCTGCCTTTCATCGCGCTCGAGGGTCAGACTCGCTGCCGCGCGCCCCCCTTTGTGTTTGGTGTAAAGGCTAATGATGAGCGCAGGACAAACTTCGACAGAGAAGGCAAACTTTCTGGTCGACCGATGTCGCTCCATAAGCTGTACAAGATGGTCATGGGACGAGGCGGATACGATGTGCTGTCGAAAGAGCGCATGGCTTGGCGGTCTCTTGTGCGACCCTTTGGCTTCAGCTCGCAGCATGAGGGAGCCATGACGTTTCAGATCAAGTCGCTCTACTATAAAAACCTAGCGTGAGTCAGCCCGTTTGCCTGCGCCGAGTCCTGGCAACTGACCGTCTCCCAGAGCATACGAGATTGCCAAGTACTGGGGCGAGACTCCTCCACCAAGAGAGATTCTCGAGGACTTGACAGCCAAGGGAGGCGATCTACGGTCTCGGACGCTGGAGAACTATCCAATTCCCGGCCACCGTGAGTCGATAGCGCTGGTTGATGTGCACCACGAGTCGGAAGATGACCCATCAACACCAAGAAAATTCCCCGGCAACGGCGACGAGCCAAACAATGCAAGTCGATATCCAACAAGAATGCTGAGACAGGACCCAAAACGAACACAGCTTTTCCAGCCTGATACGAGTTCGACTCGGAGTCGGATTATGCGCTCTACAGCCTCACCCCAGCCCCAGGCATATCCAGCACAGCCGGTATACAGCAATGCATCCTCCGACCCACGACACCCCTCGTTCAACATCCAGAACTATGAGCCGCGACCGCCTATGGCATTGACGCTTCGCCCCGTCATCACTCCTGGCAGCAACCCCGATGTCTTCTTCCAACGCAAGGCTATGGCACTTGCCCAGAAGCTTCCCCGGATGCAGCCAGAGCCACAGCACTTCCTCAAGGGACAGATCTCCTCGATGGGCGGTCCAAACATCTATCTGAGGTGCTTGTATGGACTCAGATCGGGCATTCCAGAAGAGCAGAGCTTTGCCCTGCACCATCTCGTCAAGGTGTCATTTGAGCGAGGCGACAAGTACAAGTTTGAGGGCTTCCCATTCCTGGCAGAATCACTGTTAGAAAAGGCACTGGAGATCCTTGCTCTTGTCTATGGCACAGAATGGACGGTCTCTTACAATGAGAAGCAAGGCACAGCACCAGAGAACGTGATCAATGCTGCATTTGGCACCCCTGATCTCCTCACCAGGATTGAGCAGTTGAAAGCCGCGGCCGGATTGCCGGACGATGTGACGACCGAGGAGGAGGCCACCAAGCTGGACAAACTGTGTGAAGCCGCCCTGGTGATCCTGAATATGGTTACGCTCGAGGAGAACGCCAGATTCCTGGCCGACTTTGCCCTATTCCGAGATTTTCTCACGATTGCCATCACCCTACCCCCACAGCCACGACTGGCCGAGTTTAAGCGGTACGCTTTGGAGATGGCCGAACAAGTGACGAGATACTATCTCATGCTGCCCCAGGACCCGCTCTACCTATCTATGCTGCCCTACCTCCAGTCTCCGGACCGATCGATGACTCTGTCAGCCTTGCGAGCTATCAATCGAATCGGCATCGAGCTCGAGCCCGTTTTCCAAATCACGGGCGTGCCGATAGCCACGATCGAGCGGTTAATATCTCTCACGCTGCTCGAGTGCGATGACGAGCTTGTGGAAGCATGCCTTGACTTCCTGTATGAATACACAGCGACATACGACAACAACATATCAGCGCTTGCGGAGAATGCTGACCTCTACTCGAAGCTGATGCCTCGGTTGGTGACGTTGATGAATCATAGGCCGAGCACGCACGAAGAAGTCATCCTGAACAAACCTAAGCAACAGCGACCGGTAGTGGCTCCAACAATCCCACAGATACCGGCAGACTTGCACGAGCACCTTCTCCAGTATCCCGAGCCTGCGAGATCATCAAGGTGGCTAAAGTGCTGCTTTGAAGAGTTTCGAGACGACGACATCACGCAGATAGCAATCTGGCAAGCGTACCAGAGCCGATTTCAGCACAACCAACCCGTGCCAGCAGCAGAGTTTATCAAGAACGTGTCGAGCACCTTCAGCACTGCTCAGGCACAAGTGATCAACGGGGTCCAGCCAAGATTCATCATCAAAGGCATTAGGCCCCGACGCGTGCTCGTGGACACCACGGGCGAACCATATTACAAGTGCTTTTGGGAGATCTCCAAACCGGATCCATACGACCCCGTGGCACAAAGTGCTCAGCGCCACCTCTGCCAAAGCTGGAAATCGACGCGACAAAGTCTATGGAACCATATTGTTGAAGACCATCTGAATGTGGCCCGAGACTCGGATGGCCGCTTTGCCAACCCGACTGGCGAGTACACCTGCCGCTGGACAGGCTGCATGCGATCGGAGCCATTCACCAACGCCATCGATGCTGCCGCACATGTGCGTTCTCACATCCCCGAAACGGGCGAAGCAATGGCCAAACTCGTTCTCGAGCTCACGGGAGCAGGGCCAGAGAAGGAGGCAGAAGTGACAAAGCACACATCCTACTACACCGCCATTGACGAGGCCGGAAATCCGGTGGGGATTTCGTTCATGAGTGTGATGATCATGCGCAACCTCGCTCGCTTTGCGAACAAACATGGCGCCGAGTTTGAAAAGTCTGGCACGAAGCTGATGTCTCGCTTGTTCGGGCATGTCATGCGCGACATCTGGCACGTCTTCAGTTTGAATCGCACGCTGCGACACTATCTGGGCCAGCTGATCGACATGATTGAGAAGGGCGAGAGAGAAGAGAAGAAGGGGGTGAAGAGAGAGCTCGAGGACGACGCCGACTCGATTGTTGGTTAGAAGCCGACGGGACGCAAGTCCACTGTGTTAACTAGCGGGAGGAACTGAAGATTGATGTGTATACCCCTTTTTACAGCAAAGCATGGTGCCACGGAAGCATAATGGTGCGTTCTGTCCAAGGCCTGGCTCTGAAAAGAGGAAGACGAGATAAGCCGAATCGGTATCGACTGGAATAAATACAGTAATATCCCAGCAGCACCAATCTTTCCTTGTTCCCGAGTCAGAAACAGAGGGCACCGCCATCGACGATCAGCTCCGACCCGGTCATGTACCTCCCGGCTCGCCGACTACACAGCAATACCACAGGACCGGTGATTTCCTCCACATCACCCATCCGGCCCATCGGACAGCGACTGGCCCAGCTGTCACGCAACGGTTTCAGATTGTCACCCGCGTTCAGCACCGTGTCCATATACCCCGGCGACAGGCAGTTGACCCTAATCCCATGCACGGCCCACTCGGCCGCCAGGTTCTTGGTCAACTGGCTCACCCCAGCCTTGGAAACATTGTACGCCGCCTGGGGCTGGGGGAAATTGGTCGCATGGGCTGAAATCGAAGCGGTAAAGAGAATGCTTCCTCCGCGGCCGGCCTCGATCATATGGCGAGCAGCAGCCTGAGCACACAGGAAGGAGCCTGTTAGGTTGACGTCGACGACTCTTTGGAAGTCACTGGCGCCCACGGAAACGGACGGGACGCAGCCAACGACGCCGGCGAAGCAGCAGAGGATGTCGATGCTACCGCCCATTAGCACAACGGCGCGCGAGAATGCAGCGCTGACGGCTTCGGAGGATGTCACGTCGACGGCGACCGTGAAGATGTCCGCGCCTGTTTTGGCCGCCGCCTTCGCCGCCTTGAGTGCGTTGATGCTCTGGGCGGACGACTCGAGCGTTGCTGGCAGATCCATCAGGCAGATGGCCGAGGCGCCGTGCTCGAGCAGGGCACGCGCAGCTGCAAGGGCTATTGTACCTGCCCCGCCTGTCAACACGGCATTCCCTTCGATTGCGAACCGTTGGCTGGCTCGTTCGCCCGCTGAGGATGAAGTGGGCAGGCGTGGTAATGGTGCTGTTAGCGGGTTGGATGCCGTGGAGAGCGTCATCTGAGGAATGATCCTCGACGTCAACGCTGCCCGCTCATCATTCTGCCTCGTCTCTGCGCCGGATGCATGGTCACAGCTCATCTTGAAGGGATGACAATCTTCGAGCAAAGGAGATACCAGTCTAGGAGGTGGAATACCCAAGTTCACAGGCGGAGATGTACGAGTAACACAACTCGTCGGGGCGGCAGTACTTCCGTTTCTGGCAGTACAGAGGTACTGTAACTTGACCGTTCCCGCCCGTCTTTCTGACGGCAGTACAAAGGTACTGTAACTTGACCGTTCCCACCCGTCTTTCTTACGGCAGTACTGTACCACCACCTCTCTGTATATTGCGGTAACTTGTTGTACTGAATACTCATACCGTACCGGCCAAGAGAACCATTACGAGTGGATCACATGCCCACCAATCAGCGCTCTCCATCGACTGCTTTTCTTCCTCTATTACCGAGGACATAACTGTCATGCTCTTGGTCCTCAGGGTACGCACAAACTATCCAAGCACATCGAAAGGGAGGCAATACCAGTCATGCCCAAGCGCATCTTGAACGTTGTGACCAACGTCGGGCACTACGACGACCCCTCCCACCCAACTGGGCTGTGGTTATCCGAGCTCACTCACGCCTGGCACGTGTTCGAGGAGGCCGGATTCGAGCAGACGCTGGTCAGTCCCAAGGGGGGCGCCTCCCCGCTGGAGCCGCGGTCGCTGAAGTTCCCCAACTTCGACAAGACAGCCAAGGCTTGGCATGGCGACGAAGCAAAGATGGCGCTGCTGGAGAAGACGGCCAGGCCAGAGGATATCAAGTCGGCCGACTTTGACGCCATCTACTTTACCGGCGGCCACGCCGTCATGTACGACTTCCCCGACAGCAAGGGTCTGCAGCGCATCACCCGCGAGATTTTTGAGCGCGGCGGCATCGTCTCGTCGGTCTGCCACGGCTATTGCGGCCTGCTAAACACCAAGCTCTCGGACGGTGCCTATCTGATTGCGGGCCGCAAGATGACTGGGTTTGCGTGGCAGGAGGAGGTGCTGGCGTGTGTGGACAAGCTGGTGCCGTACAATGCCGAGGAAGAGGCCAAGAAGCGTGGCGCCCTCTATCAGAAGGCCCTCTTGCCCTATGTCTCCTACGCCGTCGTCGATGGCAACTTGATCACCGGCCAGAACCCTGGGTCGGCCAAGGAGACGGCCACCAAGGTTGTTGCCGCTCTCAATCGCGCGTGAGCAACTGGCCGAGTATTCAGTGAACTGCAGGAGCCCCCCTGACTTCAGGAACCATCTGGCCGCATGCTGCACACATGTTGGCCTCGAAAGGATTGCGCGTGCATCTGCTATCTAACCACTTCGTATAGTTTGTACTCTTGATTGGCGGAAGTAGTACCGTTAGCAACCGATCTCATTAGCATGTTCTTGACGTTTGGATCCAACTCTCCGCCTGGTTGATGCCCAGAGCTCGGGATGTTCGCTGACAGGAAACAGGAGTGGTCAAAATAGTGCCACCGGCCATGCCACAAACGGCAAGCGGTGAGCTAGTCACGTGGTGGCCAATCCAGAAAAGGAAAGATCATCAGAAATTCGACAAAAAAATGCAGAAGAAATAGAAATAATAAATTTCCCCACACAACGTTCATCGCCGTCGTCTACACAGAATGGCAGCGACAACACAGCCCGCGGGCAGCAATCTCTCGGCCCAGATCGACCTCCTGATCTCCCTCCACCTCTGGGCCTGGCCTGCCCTCACCCTCGCGATCCAGAATGCCTGGGGCGGGTCGCCGCAAGTCTCGCGCGACAAGCGCGACTGGCTCGCCGGCGCCGTCTCCGAACTCGTCACGTCCGAGCCGGCCCAGCTGCACGACGTCAGCGACCTGGAAGAAGTGCTGCTGCAAGTGATGGTGGACGAGTTCGAAGTCGTCGTGGACGACGGCAGTGCCGAGGAGACTGCGGGCAAGATCTGGAAGGGGGTTGAGCGCCTGCGGGCCGGCGATGTGGCCGAGGTGCAGGAGCTGTATGAGCGGTGGGTGCAGAGGCAAGGCAAGGGTGAGCAGAAGGTGAATATTACCAAGGGCCACGATCAAGAGGCGGAGGATACGGATTGGGATGATGATGATGAAGAGGAGGAAGAGTGGAATGGCTTTGCGGATGAAAAGAATGGCAATGGCGATGTGGATGTTGATATGGGCGACGCCCCGCCGCTGCCAAAGCAAAAGATCGAGCCCGAAATTGATGAGGATGGTTTTACCAAGGTGGTTGGTAAGAAGAATCGGAGGTGATAGATGGGGAAAAAGGAAAAGAATCAAGAATCAAAACTGTTGTGGCTGCCAGACGGGCAGTTGGCCATGGCTATTGCCTGACCATTACCAGGACAGATGTTGCAGAAGTGCATCACAACATCGCCCTGTGGCACTAGCAGGACAGAATGCTTGTCAAGGTCCGGGATTGTCATTGCCTGCCCCACAGATCCATCAGACAAAGGCATCTCTCGGAAATGAAAGACATGCTGGCTGTGTGTGTTGCCGACAAAGAGCGACCGAGAGGTAAAGCCAGCCATGCTAGTGGATGCCATGCCGAAGCAATATTCACTTGCGACACCTCCAGTCGGATAACGAACCCCGTCAAGGCCCAGAACGGGAGCCCTGGTTCCGCGAGAATAGTATGGCCTGATACATAAATGAGCCACGACCAGCGTCTGCCAGTTGATGCTGCTCCACACACTATTTCACATCCACTCTCACCTACACCCACAATCTTTAACCACCACCAGGATGGATGTCAAGTTTCAAAGTGCTCTGCTCTCTCCCTGGTCTGTGCTTAACCCCACAGGATGCCAGTGTGTGCCCAGAAGGACCACCCAACAATTGTGAACAACAAACACCAGCATCCGAGCATATCGATGACGCTATTAACCACAGGCATCGCAGTCGCATGGGGGCGAGAATGTCCGTCTCACATGGCAATCAGCGCTCTTGAAGAGTTTGAAATTTATTAATAAGAAGATCAGTATATATGAAAGAGATGGTGATGAAGTCGCGATTGCTAACGATCGTCGGCTGTTCGGGGCGGAAGAGAACCAATCGCTGCAAGGGTTCGTTCGAAACGACCACCCGCTCCAGTGCTTGACCACCTGCGACCTCGATCCAGGAGCTCGTGAGTTGGAGAAATCAAAGGCGAAATGAAGATGTGCACATGCTAATTGAGACACAAAATCAAGACATGCACAACGCTGAACTATACAACAGAGATCTACCCGAGTCTTTCTGTCCTAGAGAGCTGGGAAGGTGTATATATATACTTCCCAAGTTTCCAACGCAATTACTCGACGATCAGAGAATAGTAATATCTATATGTAGGGATTTCTGACTGAGCAGATATATAAGCGCTCTAGTTAATACATTATATACTTAGGTCATAAGGGTATATTTACACCATAAAAAAGAACTGCTAGAACACACAGAGCGCAAGAGAAACGAGCATGAGTGAAACAGGAGAGTCACAGGCGCCCACGGCAGCGCAGGCGCGAGCGGCACAAGGGGGGACGCGTCAAGACACATCCCAGGAGCAGGCCAAGGTAAGCGAGGAAAACCAAGCTGGCCACTGGGCCAGCATGATCAAGGAGATACAGGAGATTGCAGAGAGTATAAAGGGAAGGGGGATGAAGGAGATGGGGAGGAAGCTGGAACTCCTGGCAGCCAGGATCAAGGGAAAAGCAATGGCTGAGGCAGCAATCAGATCAACTATTGCCTGCATCAACAAGCAGACACACACACACACCAAAGGCAACACACAGGCGAGGCCCACAGGGACATAGGCACAGATTACCACAAACACAGGGAGCCAGAGACCACCCCCACCAGCAAGATACACAGTACAGATCCAAGCAACAGAGGCAAAGGATGTAACAGGGTCCCTAATGCTGCAGGTGAGGGAGGATTGTTGCAGGACTTCTCGGGGGCACTGGGTCAGTTGGGCAG
>QQSL01000091.1:0-76951 GCA_003693665.1 Chaetothyriales sp. CBS 134920
GGCGAACGAACCAAGGGCCTGACACGCACGCTTTGGTCTGGGCGTCTTTCTGCGCCGCCTCTGCAAGCCAACTTGGCCCTATGAATGAATATCTTGTGGATGCCAAGACTGCCTTGGCATCCTTGTCTTGGCATCCCTCTCTCGTGACACTGAGCCACGCTGTACGTTCCAGCTGGCTGGGTAGTACGCGGCTCCATTTCTGGTAGCGAGCAAGACAAGAACAAATTCAAAAGCGGGGTGTTTGGTAAAATAGCAGGGGTGCTCATGGATGATACCTGTATAGTCAGTTCTAACAGACGTCGAGGCCGCAACCTTTCACACATCATTAGTTCAACCAGACATGAAACAGTGGGTCGATGGAGAGTGGTGGTCACTCATGCCCGCGACTGCATGTTCCTTGTTCCTGCCTCCAAGAAAGGGCCATATACAATCGAACTTTGCGGCTTCGAATCTGGCATACTTCTTCCATCGCAGGCGGGCGTCAAAGGCTGGTGAACAGATGAGTCGGAGCTGCCAAGGCAGAGCAGCTTCGAAACACGACGAGTATGCTCCAAGGCTCTCATACACCAGGATTAAATCGTCACCCCAGATCATCTTTTAAGGCACACGACTACTACGATAACAAGGCGCCGATGACGGACAGACAGAAGTACCTTGGAAATTGACTAAGTCTATAAGTAGTATAGCGTCTAAATCTAGCGGACAGGGGTAAATTGTCTTGACCAATCTAGGTATGGTGCTGTTTGGAGCAACCTCGGGCTCAATGCTTCTGCTCAATTTGGGTCGCAACATCACTACAGAAATGGGTATTTTCAATGCCTTTCATAACGATATAACGATGCTGTCTAGCAAAAATATTCTGCTGCATGCACTCGCTCATTGAACAGAGGAGAAGTTGGGAGTCGACAGGCAGTGTGAGGAGCCGCACTAAACCGCGCTAAGCCGCAAGGGGGAATTCGGAGGCACGCAGTTACGTTACCGTTACCGAATATAATAAAAGACCCTCTCCACAAAGCTCGTTTACGCCCAGCAAGTCATTTGTGTGGGGGAATAGGCGCAGTCAGTTTTGTTTTCTCTCATTCACACTTCACCATGTTGTCGCCGGCGAGATCCGCAACAGCAACGGCAACAGTCCTGCGGAGCCTTCGGGCATCGCAACTGCCCATCCGCCGGTACGGCCTTGGCGCGGGCGGCGACCGGTTGGCCTCGACCCTGGCCATCCTCGAACAACGTGATGGCAAGCTCAGCCAGGCCTCGCTGGGCGCGGTAACAGCGGGCAAGAAGCTGGGCGGGCCGATCCACGCCTTTGTCGCCGGCTCCGGCAGCAAGAGCGGAGCAGCCGGGGAGGCGGCCAAGGTCGACGGGCTCGAGAAGGTGGTGGTGGTGGAAAACGCGGCCTACGACCACGGCCTGGCCGAGAACTGGGCGCCGCTGCTGGCAGAGACAATCAAGAAGGGCGGCTACTCGCATGTGATTGCCAGTCACACTGCGTTTGGCAAGAGCGTGCTGCCGCGTGTCGGTGCGCTGTTGGACGTGCAGCCGATCTCGGATGTGACCGCGATCGAGAGCGAGGACAGTACGTGCAAAAGGAAGCAAGTGAGAGAGGTGTGTTGAAGACTAACGTGTCTGTGTGTCTTTACAGCGTTTGTGCGGCCGATCTATGCTGGCAATGCGATCCTGACTGTGCAGTCATCCGACAACACCAAGCTGCTTACAGTGCGGCAGACTGCCTTCCCCCCGGCCGAGGCTGGCTCTGGCACCGCGGCTGTGGAGGACGGCGCCGACCCTAATGTGCCCAGTGCAACTGAGTGGGTGTCGGAGAATCTGACCAAGTCAGACCGACCCGACCTGGGCTCGGCCGATCGTGTCGTCTCTGGCGGCCGTGGGCTCAAGTCCAAGGAAGAGTTTGACCGCTTGATTCCGCCACTGGCAGATGCCCTGGGCGCCGCCATCGGTGCCTCACGCGCCGCGGTCGATTCGGGTTTTGCTGACAACAGCTTGCAGGTCGGCCAGACGGGCAAGAACGTCGCGCCGCAGCTGTATCTGTGTGCTGGCATTTCCGGCGCCATCCAGCATCTGGCAGGCATGAAGGACAGCAAGGTGATTGCTGCCATCAACAAGGACGCTGATGCGCCCATCTTCCAGGTCGCTGACGTCGGCCTGGTGGGTGACCTGTTTGAAAAGGTCCCGGAGTTGACGGAGAAGCTGAAGGCTCTCAAGTAGAGGTGTCATTGACTTTGAGCATTGCTTGAATTGAACACTATGCTTCTGTCCATCACACAGATTCGCATCGATGGAATTGAACACTATGCTTCTGTCCATCACACAGATTCGCATCGATGGAATTGAACACTATGCTTCTGTCCATTCACATTGATTGAATCGAGCACTATGCTCTGTCCATCCACATAGCTTCACATTCACGGACCCACGGCTTCCACCTTGATCTGTGCATCCGCTGGCTTCTCTTGTTTGACCGCCTTCCGGCCATTTTTTCTGCTGTCTCTCACGTCCTTCCACCCCCTAACCTCAGCCTTGCATAAGCCAGTACCTGCAACGGCACACTCGCCGCATCTTCGACCGACCGGTAGGCAGACAGTCTGGCCAAGGCCCACCAGCATCTTGTTGATCTCGTGCCATTTGGACCGGGGTAGCCACTCCTGAAGCCGCATGCGCGTCTCCTCGGGCGTCTTGGTGGCGTGCCAGCCCCATAGATTTGTGATGCGGTGGACGTGCACGTCGACACCGATGCCCTCGTCGATGCCCCACGCGGCCGACATGCACAGGTAGGCCATCTTGGGGCCGACGCCCGGCAGCGAGGTCAGGCCCTCGACAGTGCTGGGGATGTCGTCATTGTACTGGTCGCGCAGGATCTGCGCCGTCTGCTTGATGTACTTGGTCTTGTTGTTGTGGAAGCCGACCTTGCCAATCAGGCTGTCCAGGTACTTGGGGTCGCAGTCGAGCACGGCCTGCACAGTCAGGGCCGACGGCGGCCTCGTGTCTTTATCGGCGTCTTCGTCACCAGCTGGGGACTGCTGCGGCGGCCGCGGCGCCAGCTCTGTGTGCAGGCGGTGCATGGCTGCGGCCGTGACGGCGTCTTTGGTCTGCGAGCTCAGCATCAGGGATGTCAGCGTGTGGTAGCGCTGCTCCTTGGGCGGCGAGGTCGGCCAGAACAGCTCTTCGCATCCCATCGTGTCGACCGGCGCCGTCGGGTTGTTCCGCCGCATCACCGCCACTGTGTTGTACAGCTCTTCCCAGTCGGCTGGCGGCGCTGTGGTGACGGTGCCATTGGCAGACGCGATTCGCTTGGCAGGAACGCGCTTGCGGGCCTTGCTCGCGCTCTTTCGCGGCGGCGGAGAGGGTGATACCGACTCTGTCTTGACCGTCTTTCGTCTCTCTTGCTTGTTGACTGTCACGTTGTCGGTGTCTATGGGGCCGCTCGCGTCTGCTGGCTCTGCATCGCGCTTCCGTTTTCTCGAGCCGCGACTTGGCCGCCCTGGGCTGTCTTCAATGTCGGGCCGAGGCGGCCATAGTGCCAACAACAGTCTGTCGTCTGCCTCCTCGTTGGGCTCGACTATCATGTCATTCTCATTCTCCTTTCCATTGTTATTGGCCTTGGAGCCGAGAGCGAATGAGGCCAGAGACCGCTGGCTACGCGTTATCCTAGCCGGTGTTCCTCCATTTGACGACAGCGCGCTGATGATGCGAGCGGTGTCTTGGGATATCCGCGAAGTCCGCATTGTTAATGGGTTGGTCTCCTGGTTGACTAGTGGTGGTGTTGGTATCGCCTCGCACGTGACACGATAAGGCAAAAATATATATAAAACTTGTTGGATTCCTCCCTGCTTTCTGAGTTACAAGCTAGCTATTAGTGATGACCAAATATCATGTCTCTGAAAATGACAACTAGGGACAGCTTTTAGGCAACAAGAAGGGATGTATCCTTGAACTCAGGATCTACACGTTCTAGCAGGGTGGCCACATCACTATCATTCACTTCTATCAATCCAAGGGGATTACAGAGACATGGTTTACGGTGAGATGCCACACTCATAAAAGATCAAGTCCTTTTGATGGTGATTCTGGCTAGAGCTACTTCAAAACCAGAAGGCAAAGATGTGATGAATATGACACATAGATTGAGAATATTCCTTGTATTTTTGAAGTATGGGGCCTCCAGGCCTACTGGCATTCCGAAGCCTGATAATTGAAAGAACTTGAACACTTTCCAGATGCTTTGGGTTCTCTACTGTAAAGACTCAATGACTTAGATTCTTCATGTTCATCCCATGGTCTCTATCATAATATATCCTCAAGCCATTATTTGATCATTATAGGCAATCCATGGCATTATGACAATAGCTCAACTCTTTGTTATCTTCCTCTGTGATTCTGTCAGTTCACTGATGCGGAAAGGAGATGGCCAGAAGCCTACATAAGTATCTCAGCCTTGCCTCACTTCTTCTTCTTCTTATAAAAGTCCTCTGGACAATCTTTGGGGATAGGAATGTGGCCGAGCTTCAGAAGTGGTTGACCTTTTTTATCCAAATACCGCACAGTGATGTGTGGATTAGAATCAGATCTACTAGTGTGTGGTCCTGTCCTATTCTCCCTTAGTTGAACTTTCAATTGGCAAGCATCCAAAATCCTGACAAAATAGTTGCTGCGACTGCACTGCTTGGTGTGTTGCGATAATTAAGAACAAGCTGGGCAATGTACTCCTTAGCCTCAGGCTTATTCCTGAATAGTGATTGTCCCCCCCAAGTAACACTCAGGTCTGGATTTGCTGGCATAATTGAAAGATAGTAGACAAATTTGGCTGGAAGATTGTAACTCGCTAGGATCTCTGTGACTTTATACAGCACCCTACCTTAGATAAATTTGTTCAAGAGATTGGTTGCCGCAACCCTGTGCAAGGACATCCATGATGGCTTCTTGAAAAGGTGGTCTGATTTAGCCGATGTGATATGATTGTTCTTGGCGCCTAATGCAACCACACCACTAAAAATAAGTTCCACCTCTATCTGTCTTTCATCTTCATGCGATGGTCATGATGCCGCCTGTTCCTTCCGCAACTCTACCCCGACATGAAAGCGGGCATCGTTTCCATGAGACTGGATACCCAAGTGAATGGGTCGAGAAGTATCGACCTGGCTGGTTTCATCCGATTAACCTTGGCGACACTTTCAAGGGCGGACAATACCGAGTCATTCGCAAACTGGGATATGGCTCTTTTTCAACTGTCTGGCTAGCAAGAGATACAGTGTGGGTGATAGCCACTCTGAGAAAACGAAATCCATAGAAGACTAAATCTAATCCTTATGATAGGAACTCTGGGTATGTAGCCCTAAAGGTGATGGATGCGACTGCTTCTCGCGAAAGTGCGACAGAGCTCTCGATTCTTGAAAGAATCAATGAATGCCGGTCGACAGATCCGCAAACTCAGCACATTTTGACCACCCTCGATATCTTTCGGCATTCCGGCCCTAATGGCAGTCATCTTTGCCTAGTTTCAGAGCCGATGGGACCTACCGTCAGTTCCTTGGCCGAAGAGCTCACCCCCTTGGAGGAATGGAAGCCAAATATTCTTTACCCCAAGCACACCACAAAGCGAATCCTCAGGCATATCTTGCTGGGGCTGAGCTTCCTGCATAACCATGGCATTGTTCACGCCGATTTGCAGCCGGGGAATGTGCTTGCCAGCATCTCAAATATTGACCATTTAAGCGAACAAGACTTGCAACAGGATCTCTCTGGCGAGGGAAGGAATCCAGCACCTGAGGCCGTTCGGCGACTTGATGGGTTGGAGGACGAATGGGCTCCTCGCAATTTGTATCTCGGCCAGTCGCTTGTCAAATACGTAAAACTTGGTCAGGAGATGCAGTTCAAGATTTCTGATTTTGGTGCAGGTAAGAAGGATAATCATTCATTGAGAAGAGACAACTCACAGCTCACTTTTCTCTAGCATTTTGGGCTCAAGATAGCCCTAGTTCAGTCGTTACCCCCATCGCATTGCGAGCTCCAGAACTGATCTTAGGTGGAAAACTCGGTGTAGGCATCGATATGTGGAGTTTTGGCTGTCTCATCTTTGAATTGCTGACTGGGCAACCCTTGTTTGCTATCATGCTGCTTTATGAAGATGATCGAGAGTCAACTGACGACGACCATCTTCTCCAGATGAACGACATTCTTGAGCCCCTTCCAGACAGCTGGCTACAGGGAAAGTGGCCGCGAGCTAGCACCTACTTTGGCCCTGGAGGGGAAAGAATCGGCCCACCTTCTGAGACCGAAGACGGGCTGTATATTGATGAGCCTCTGGAGGTGAAGTTCCAGGAGTACAAGCCAAGTGAGATTGACGATGTGGAGGCAGGCGTCATCACATTACTGATTCGAAGTATTCTAAAGTACGAGCCATCACAAAGACCAACTCCGGGGGAATTGTTGAAGCATGCTTGGTTTCAAGAATGATGCAAGGATGCATGGTGGAACAAGTTTCCAATGTGCGTGCACAAGGCATGTATAAAGATTTACCTCTGGACTCTTTGCTATTTAATGCCAGAGCGAACGAACGAATGAATGAAGAATTGAAGCAGACTGCAGCAGATGCTTATGCACGTTCAGAACTCGCAACCATCAGAGTCAGAAGGTTACCATTGTCAGATCCATCAAAGATCGGGACACTGACCACACAGGGAACGTCGGGCTGCGAGGTGCTAGTACCAGCCGTGCAAATCTGCTCATATTTGTCGATAATATGTCCACACTCAGAAGTGCTTCCATCCTTACACAGAGCCCTTTGAGGAGAATGCACATTAGTGTCGATCCAAGTCTGGTTCCAGCAAGTGCCATAAATGTTGGCCGTGAAGGTGAATGTCTGGATCTTGCAGATCTCGCCGACATTACAGGTGATACTCTCGGTAACGGTCTTGGTTTGTGTGACGGTGTGTGTGGCGGATGACTGGTACTGGCCAGTAATGTCGATGCCTGAAAAGGAACCCTTGGTTGTGATGGTCCATCCAGACGTTGTGGCGTCAGCAACGGCTGTTGATGTAGCAACCGACAAGGTCGAAGGGGATTTGGTGTTATTAATCAATTCTGCGTCGGTGTGGTTTTGGTTGCTGACGGTGACATTGTCGATCTTGTATAGTGTATTCCAGTCAAAGAATTCAACATCGGCGTACAGCGGCGCCACTCCTAGCCGTCGATGGAGCCGTCGAGCGGAGGTGCAGATGCCCCCATCCTGGATGTTTGTCTTGATGAATGGCAGATTACTCGAGTCGAGTTTGTAATTCTTGGCCAGGTCTGCATTGACTCTGTCGAGTTGTTGCAATGTGTTGAGCCCAGAGTTGGACTGGCCAAGGGCTCCTCCCAGGAAGGCAAGGAGCATGAAAAGGACGGTTGTAAACATGTTTGGTTGAGCTGGCGTTCTCAAGTCAGGATAGAAGTGACTGTGTCTGTGCCTGATCCTGAGCAGCTTTGTATGGGCTTCGGCTTCATTATTTATATATTGGACGGGCTCTGCTTGAATGTCCTATGCTAGTTGATTCAGACCTGACCAGAGGTATTGCCAATGTTGCTAAGTGGAAGTAACCCTGGCTAAGATTAGATTAGGGACAATGGTGCCATGTCGTCTCTAGCAGATGTGGAAGTTGGATCCATAGTGCCTTCGCCGTATATAGAAGGCTATGATTGACGTTACTGTCTCTGCCACTGCCTTCCTTGCTTCAGAACCTCAAACTTGTCCGGTCCCACGTAGGAGAGGTCATTTGCCGTGCGAGTGTTATGACATCCCTTCAGCAGGCAAGTCGAAACTTTTCAAAAGCTCTCTGGTCCTGTGTTAGTCTATTTTATCAGTACCATCATTATACACAGCATTGAGCCCAGCTAGTGAGTGGTTCGCTAGGAGTTATTTTCCTAACAACTCCCGATTTGGCCATATACAGATGCAAGTGCTGTAACCTTTTTCGTTCTTGTTATTTCTTTTTCTTATCTGCCATTCTTCTCCTTTCTCATCATGTCCGTTCTTGTTGTTTCTTTTTCTTATCTGCCATTCTTCTCCTTTCTCATCATGTCCCTTCATGCGCACACTCTTGCCCAATAGTGTCACTGGAAAGCCCCCATGCAACATAGACAGTGGTGTCACTGTCGAGACAAACTTGGGAAGGGTAGCAGTGCTAACACTGGTGGAACATCACAGCCATCAAGACTTGGCTGACTCGTGGCCTTGTGTCCAAACGAGAGGCGGTCAGGAGCTTGTCCAATCTGCCAATTTATCTCGTGAGGGCAAAGAGCGCAGGCCGTAATCTCAGAAGCGCAGTTATCCCTGTAGTACGCAATTACTAGATAGACGCTGCCAATACGAGAAAGGCTCCTGGCGAGTTTGTCAGGCCAGCCCACGGTGGCTTATAGGAGGAGAAGTAGGGCGCTGTCGAGGTTGTGTGACGTTGAGACGATGACGTGGTCTGGGCGCCAAGCATTTATCTGGCCGACGCGGGCCTCGGCGCTGACCCGACTATATCGTTATTCTCACATCATTCTGTTTGCATGTCTGCTGTGAGCCGCGCAAGTCCGCCTCAGTCTCGCCCTCCTCCTCCCAGTCGTACCGACACCCTCGCTGCGTTGTATCAGGACTACGCGTCGGACGACCCGCCCGCTCCGCCCGTGCCCCGCGTAAACATGTCCCGTACATCGACCAGCAAATCCAAGTCCTCCTCATCCACATCCGCGCTCAAGCGGCTCTCCAACGAGCTCGCCAGCCTCGAGGACACCCCGTCCCAGAGCTGCTTGCATCTCGGCCCGCCCGACGATTCAAACCTGTTCTACTGGGAAGCTGTCCTGCGCGGGCCGCGTGATCCTGCATCCCCCTACCATGTCGGCCTGTGGCTGCTCTCCATCACCATCCCGAGCCAGTATCCCAATGCGCCACCGAAGATCGTGTTCAAAACACCCATCTGCCATCCCAACGTTCACTTCCAAACGGGCGAGATCTGCCTGACTCTCCTCAATGGCGAGCACTGGGCGCCCTCATACACCATTGCTGCTGTTATGGATGCCATCCAGCAGCTGCTCAGTGACCCCGGCTTGGACAGCCCGCTGAATGTGGACATTGCCAACCTATGGAGGGAGGATGACGAGGTTGGCGCCGAGTCACTGATCAGATTCTGGACCACTGACAAGAGGTGGAAGGGTGAGGGATCTGCTGGATGGATCTCCGAGAAGGGCAAAGGCACTGGTGGGAAGCTGGGAGAATGAAACGGTGTCTTGAAGTTTGCTGGCACGGCGCAATGAAGTAATAGCGTGTATAAGACTGGACACAAGTGGTTTGCCTTGTACGTCATCGGTTGCCTTGTGGACGCCTTGTTTCGATATACAATTATGCAATCTCTTTTAACTTGCTTTCAATTTTATTCACCCTCCTGTGTCATGGCACCCCGGAATGCGCCGTCCAAAAACACGACTTCCCAGAAAACCCCCGGCGCTTCTCGAAAACAGGCCAATAACAACGACAATGAGAGTGACAATTCCGATCTCTCAGCCCCCATGATGATGCTCCCCCATCCCGCCTTCTTTGCCACGCTACGCTCGCTCCTTGACCGCGAACTGGCGGCTGAAACGGCCGAGGCCTCGCTGTTGCTAACATCAACACCACCCACTGTCCTGGCCCGTGCCGGCCTTGCCATCCTCAACCTGACCGTGTCCTCGCTGAGGACGGGCATGGGCGGTCGCACGGTGATTGAACTTGCCCTCGACCCGGCCGTGATCCCCAAGGGCTCGGCGGGCGACTTGCCCGAACATGCCATTCGCACCGGCGACATTGTCCGCGTGGGGCCCAAACCCAGTGATGGCGCGCGGAAGAAAGACCGGTCCGAGACCGAGGCCAAGGGCGTCGAGGGCGTGGTTGTCAAAGTGCGCGAGCGAGCGTTGCAAGTGGCCTTGGGCAAGGAGGGTGGTGGAGGTGGCAGTGGCAAGGATGACGACGCAGTTACGGCCGCGGTGCCTGATGGGAATCAGCTACTCTGGCTCGTTAAGCTGGCCAACGACGTGACATATCGGCGCATGGACCAGGCACTTAAGAAGATTACAGCGGTAATAGGTGATGACATTAGTGCTTCCTCGTCTTCTTATTCCTCTTTATCCCCCTTACAACGCATCCTCCTCGGCCTCGATAGCCAGCAACCTGCCAGCCTCGACTCGGTCCGAGACCTGGCATTCTTCAATCCCAGCCTGAACGAGTCGCAAAGGGAAGCGATCCGCTTCGCCCTGGCGGCGCCACACCTGGCGCTCATCCACGGCCCGCCCGGCACCGGCAAGACGTACACGCTGATCGAGCTGATCCTGCAGTTCCTGCGACAGGGCCAGCGGGTGCTGGTGTGCGGGCCGAGCAACATCAGCGTGGACAACATCGTGGAGCGGCTGGCGCTGGCGGCGCCGCAGACGGAGCTGGTGCGGCTGGGCCACCCGGCGCGGCTGCTGCCCGCGGTGCTGGACCACAGCCTGGAGGTGCTGACGCGGACGTCAGACGCGGCCGCGATTGTCAACGACGTGCGCACGGAAATCGACGACAAGCTCAAGTCGATCAGCAAGACTAGATCCGGCCGCGAGCGCCGCCTGATCTACCAGGATGTCAAGGAGCTCCGGCGCGAGTTTCGCGAGCGCGAAGCCAAGGCTGTCGACGGGCTCTTGCGGCGCAGCAAGGTCGTGCTCGCTACCCTGCATGGCGCTGGCAGCAGGCAGACCAAGGATCAGGACTTTGACGTTGTCATTGTCGACGAGGCCGGCCAGGCAGTCGAGCCTGCGTGCTGGGTGCCGCTGCTGATGGCTGGCAAGGGTGGTGGTGGTGGTGGTGGCGCCGCAATCAGGAAGCTCGTGCTCGCGGGTGATCATTTGCAGCTGCCTCCGACGGTTAAAGGAGAAGCAGGATCAAAGGGGCTAGATGCCAACAAGAAGAAGAAGTCCATCAAAGCACTGGAGGAAGATTTGGCAAACATGCATCTGGACGACATCCTGATCAAGAGGGCCAAGGCATGGAGCCTGGAAACAACCATGTTCGAACGGATCAAGGCCGCGTATAGCAACGACAGCAGCAGCAGCAGCAGTATCGGGCGCATGCTCGAGGTACAGTACCGGATGAACACAGCGATCATGACATTCCCGTCGCAGACACTCTACAACAACCGCCTCTCGGCCGCGGACTCGGCCAAGGACCGCCTGCTGCGGGACATAGCCGGGGTGGCGGAGACAGACGAGACCAAAGAAGCAGTGGTCTTCTACGACACACAAGGCGGTGACTTCAGCGAACGGGCCGAGGAGGAGGAGGGGGAGGACAGCAACGCCAACGGGGCTGATCGAAACACATTGTCATCGCGGTCCCTCCTTTTGAACGACAGCAAGTCAAACGAGATGGAGGCGCTCGTGGTGCGCATGCACGTGCGGCGGCTGGTGGACGAGGCCGGGGTCAGCCAGGACGATATCGCGGTGATTACGCCGTACAATGCGCAGCTGGCGGTGCTGTCGGCGCTGCTGCGCGACGACTACCCGCGGCTGGAGATGGGCAGCGTCGACGGGTTCCAGGGTCGTGAGAAGGAAGCGGTCATTGTCAGTCTGGTGCGCAGCAATCCCAAGCGCGACGTGGGCTTTCTGGCCGACAAGAGGCGGCTGAATGTGGCAATCACGCGGCCCAAGAGGCACCTGTGTGTGGTTGGGGACAGCGAGACTGTCAGCAGGGGCAGTGCGTTTTTGAAGAGCTACATGGCTTGGCTGGAAGAGAATGCGGATTTGAGATATCCGACTGCGGAAGAGGTGCTTGCAGGAGGGTGAGCCTGACAAAACAGATCGAGAACAGTCTTATCTCCCAGTTTGCTTGCCTTGCTGCAAGCTTTTTCGAGTTACGAGAGATGAGAGTGAACGGGTACGATTACGTTAACCTCAAGCGCCAATGATTGCAACTAGGCCGCTTTAGGGAAATCCCATCTGGGTGGCTCCTTCCTGATTCGCTCCAAAAGTCCGTCCCTCGCTTTGGTGGGCGTAGGCCGCGTAGGCCTGTGGGCTTCGATTGCCTATTATTACTGACAGAGCATCTCCCCAGTTCTTGCTTCCTAGGGAGGATGGACCTGAGCGGCCTGATAATCAGGCAGTGGCCCTTTGGACCCCTTTCAATATCCTCAATCCCAAGGCTAGATCGGTCAACTAAGGAGGCCAATCAATCCAAGGGCTAGATCCGAGGCACGACCAGGGGCCGACAATGGATACCACCAACAAGCCGGGAGCAAAAAGCAGAAAGGTGCATACCAAGTCTCGCAATGGGTGCCTTGAGTGCAAACGCCGTCACATTCGCTGTGATCAAACACACCCCAAATGCGATAGATGCATCTTCTCCAATCGGGCTTGCGAATATGCTACCCCCAAACCAATCTCGAAACCAAAGGGGTCAACTCTAAAGAGTCAAGCTTCAAGAAGTAATAGTGCTAATTCAGGTCAGCAAGGTTTGCATGGCACCCACTCTGGCACCTCAAGGCCGGCCGGATATGCTGATCAATGCTTCTGCAGTCACACCACCACCGCCATCACCGCCATCACCATCGCGCCCTCATCCTTCTGTAGCAGAAATCAACCTCACTCACCTCGAACTGCTTCATAATTTCGAGGCTGAAACATGCAGGACAATGGCAGCAAGCGAGGAGCACGTGGCAACCTACCAGAGAGCCATCATCACACATGGCCTTCACAACGAGCAGCTCATGTACCAAATCTTGGCACTGTCTGCTCTCCACCTGAGCGTGGAACGGCCGAGTCGGCAGTACTTCTACCATGCCATCGCATCCGACCTGCAGTCCAAGGCCCTCGAGGGACTCAAGCAGCGGATGGAGAGCATTGATCGATCCAACTGCATCGAGGCCGTGCTCTTCTCTCATCTGATCGCCACGCACGTCATGCGCGACGCATTCCACTCCCTGACTGACAACTTTGATGTCTTCCTCGAAAGGCTCGTTGGCGGTATCCGGCTGGTTAATCGAATCAACTCAGATACGTCCGCTTGGATTTCTGAATTCCGCCAGACTGACCTGGGTGCGTTGGTAGATGAGGGACAACATCACCAACAGCTCAAGCCGTCGCTAGGTCAGTGTGGGCATCTGCATGAAATGGTCACCCATGCCGACATCAGTGCATCGTCCATCCAGCCGTGCCACGAGGCCATAAATCGCTTACAAGGATTGCTGGATGTTGAAAATTCGCAGCAGTCGTCATCCTCAGCATGGCCGCATATGATATTTGCCTGGCTTATGAGCGCCGCGCCCGGGTTTACGGACCTGATAGTCGAACGAAAGCCTCAAGTGTTCGTCATTCTCGCTTACTATACAGTCCTCCTTCACAGGCGGCGAAATTGCTGGGCAATCGGGGACTCCGGTGTTCGCTTACTTGGTTGTATCAGTCAGTATCTCGGTCAGCAATGGCAGAACCATTTGGCTTGGCCAACGTCTGAACTCAGTCGCCATGGCCGGGCGTCAGGGGATGATGGAAGCAAAGCAGAGGTAGGGTACTCAGCCAAACAACCGAGTTGAATACCACGATCCTACACAACAGTGACATTGGCAAAGACGGAATCTCTGTAGGAGCCAAGTCTTGGAAGTTGGCGTCGACTGTTGATCGCCCCGGGTGCATATACCGGATTGGAATGGGCGAAGCAGCGGGCGAGGACGAAAGTGTGGCGAGAATGAGAAAGGGCAGGGGTCATGGAAGCTGTCCGTCCAGGCCAGAGGAGGTGATCAGCTAGGCAGCCGGCTTTAACATTTGGGGCTCCTTCCCACTTGGAGTGGGTGGTGACTCAGTGGTGACCTCAGCCAATGGAGCCAGCGGAGTCAGGCGAGCGATCACCAGGAAGTTACGACTCTGTTGTTGTTTCAAAGTTTGCAAGTCCTCAGCCACACAGGCGAATCCCGAGAGAGTGTGGAGGGGATATACAAACATCCTGTCGGCACCATCCCACGCGGAATTTCGGTTCGAGGGCGATAAGCTGACGACGCCGATGTGCTAGCGGACAGTTTTGTAACAAACTGTGCTTGAAAGAGCGAGCCCAGCTAGGGTTCCCGGCCCCAGTGGTAATTCCATCCACACTTGGTAGTGGGTATTCCACCACGGCCACAAGGCCGCCCCTCGTTTCTCCAACGGCATGATCAGCAGGTGCAGCATATGACGCGACACATGGCGCAAGGTGTGGACCAGGAGCGTGAAGAATCACCCGCTCATAGCAATAATTAATACTTGTACCAAACAAAGGGCAAGCGCCCCAAGGCCCTAAGCCAGGCCCTAAGCCAGTCCAACCCAGACCCAACCCAGGCTCCCAACCCAGACCAACCCTCACTTGGGCAAGAACCCTGCAAGAGCGGTCCAAGGCGAGCAATGACATGCCTGAAGTTGGCATGCACAGTGGTCAGGGGTGTGAGGAAGGCACGAAGCTAGATAAGTTTCCGCGACAAGATCTATCTCCTGGCATGGCCACTCAGCTTGCGCATCGGACTTGCCCAGTCGAATGGGAGACTTTTTTAGGCCGATACAGCGCCTGCCAGTTCAGGTTCAGGTGTGTGGCACGAGGCCCCGCTAGCGCTCTGGGCACGAGGGCAGTGGCCTGTAAGCGAGAAACGCCGGCGTGATTGGCTCCTTCCTCCTCCTGCTCCGTCTGTGCTTGCCCCAAATCTTCCGTAGCAGCTGTCTAATGTCTACACACCCGCACCACCCCCCCCTCTCTAAGGGCCCCTAACACTCTCGTCCTGGATTAATTCAAACATTGACTTGACAGTTCGCAAACGGCGATCGATCGACCTAAAGTAATAATGGGATGGGATGGGTTGCATTTGTCTTGCTTCCACCAGGCTCCCATGCTCATGACTGCTTCCTCTGCCCGCCCAACCCCTGTATAACTTGTTCTCCTCTGGCTTCGTCGGGAGCAGTGCAGCGAGCGACAGAGTTGACTTTGTGGGAGTGAGAAGTTAATAAGATACTCTGACAAGCGTCCAACTAACAACCCGGACTTTTGTCACCATCACTTTTGCCCCCCCTCCTCCTCCCCACGGGACTGCTGTTCCAACATCCGTCTCAAGTTGTTATTGTTGTTGTTCGATAAGCTGGCTGGCTCAGGGTATGGGCGCGCGCTCTGTGACTGACCCGTCTATTGGCAATCTTACTGACAGCCCAATTCTAGGCAGATATAGTATGAAGCAGTGTCTTGGCTGGTCTCTGGTTGACGTCCCTGACAACTCTTGACGTCTCTCTGCCTTCTCTCTCTCTGTGTGTCTCTGTCGCTGCTGATCGGAAGCGAACAATTTCCTCAGAATGGTGTGGTCGAACAACCTTGGGTGGGCTGCCTGAGAAGGGCTGCTTTGTTGTCACCTCATCGTCACCTCACCACCACCCCGGCGTTGCAATGTCTTTGCACCGGCGCAACAGATCTTCCAAATCATCGCAACATTCCACGACCAGCGCTGCCATCCGACGCGGAGAGTTGAAAATTTCCGAACCCATCCCATTCGATACACGTGTCAACGGGTCTCCTTCATCGACGGCATTTATTGTATCATGTCAAGTCAGTCCTTCCTCTGAAATGCCACAGCCCCAGCAGAATACCACCATTGCTCAGGGAGATCTGCAAGCCGCCATTGCACATGCTTCCTTGCGGTCAGCGAGCTCGCCCTCCACTGCCACTGCCACGTCGGGCGCGAGGCAACGAAATCCTGGCGGTCTCATTGCGAGTCTTAGGCGCATGTTTGGTAGTAAGCGAAGCAGAAGTTCGCTATCCGAGCCAAAGCGCTCCTACCAAAGCTCGCGCCCAAGGCCAAATTTGACCGATGTACGCATCTCAGCGCCCGTATATGGCTCGGCAAATGCACGCATTGCAAACGAGGCTGATTATCGGCCACACGAACAGGGGCCTGCGTCAGCCACAGTCGAGAGGCCGGCCGATCAGCGAGCGACTCATCAATCGAGCCATCGCGCCAACAGCATCAACCATGCAAGTCCTCTTGGTTCCCACCATCCCAGCCAGGCAGCCAGCAGCTTAACACCAAGGTCAAATGAACCAAAAAGCCCGAAAAGTCCTCCACGTCGGCGCAGCACCACCCTCCCCGCGCCAATTCTAAGCCAGCAGGAGGCGCAGATTCTGGCTGGCCCACAAGATGATCTCTCCCCGAGAGTGTGGTATCGACCAGAGCACAGCAGCGAAAGCCAGCTTCGGCGTCGATCAAGAAGTGCAGGCGTGCTATATGCGGGCTATGGGCAAGACCAAGTCCTACTGCAGGATCGGGCATCCCAGATCGAATACTGGCGAAGAAGCATCCTCCAGAACCCTGTTCCCGTCTGGGCCGAGCAGGTGGTCGTTGAGAGAGCAACCGGACGACCCAACGGCGGCGAGAAGTTGGAGCCGATGCAGTCCTTTGACTTTGGACTAACGCAGCCCGAAAGTGAGCCTGTCGAGCTGGAGGACCGAGTGAATACGCTAGAAGTCAAGTTATTTGATTTCGAGTATGCCATTGCAAAGTTACAGGGTCATGAAATTGCGAAGCCGGTGCTTTACTCGAAGCCTGCGAAGAGGAGGCCGTCGGCGAATGAGATGGTCGTTGGAAATGAAACCAAATCTGCACAGACATCACTGCCCCCTGGTGGTGGACTCGAGCCAACGTCCTTTCTGTTGCCTGCGAGCGACACTGTGGACGTATGGGAGGAGCACCTGAGCCGCCGTCAATCCGTTGGATCCAGCCAGGGCACGACTGTCAGACCCCAGACTAGTCGACGTCGCTCCTCACATCGATCGAAAGGGCAATCACCCTCACCTGGGCTGTTGAGCTCGGAAAGGCTCGAGGCACTCATGGAACTGATCAAGGAGGAACAGGCCGCTCGCAAGCAGCTTGAATTGAAGGTGGCCGACTTGCGCAGAGACGTCGACATCCTAATGACACCAGTCTTTGCCGAGATTCGGCCAATCGACTATCCGCCTTCAGGTCCGGGATCGAGGCAGGAGGCAACAATGGCACCACGGTCACTCCATCGATCTCCCCGATTCGAGTACGAGAAGCAGGTGCAGGAAGAAATATCACGGTTCAGCGTGTCGGAAGTCGACACCGATCCTGACGCAGGATTCCATGTGGGATTCGAAAACACGCAAGGCCCGCCACTGGTTGGCGTGAGCTGACGCACAATGTAGGATATGGTTATTGGATTTGTCCCATGTTGGAGTTAGCAAGGCGTGCCAGCATATTCAGCTTCGGTTTGTTTCTTGCGAGGCTCTCTCGCCGTATCTATATATATAATAGAATAACACTCCGAAGTTCTACCGATTTTCACGTACACGTGACTACACCTCTCTTTCCTTTTCGCCCGCATCAGCTGCACTCTTGCTCCGTTCATTTTACAATTGCTCATACGCGTAGTTAGGCCTGTTCTCCAGCTGCTGTAAACGTTTCATCCAAATCTACGCAGGTTTCGTTGAGTAATTGCGCTAGAAAGTGCTGCACCTCCCTGTCACGTGACCTACTTTCTACAGTTGAATAATTCTGTTTTTTCACAGTCACGTGACCGGTTTCTGCGCCTACGCGGATTCGTGCTCGCAGTTTGCAACTCATGCCTGCACCGCACCCATTTCGACTCCGTTGGCCATAAAATTGCAGCACCTTATAGTTGATGTTACCTCACAGCTACTGTAGGAGTTTCATACAGATTAGCCCAGTGCTGCGTGCGCAGTTGCGACACGAAAACATGCCATTTCGGATTTGACATGCAGCGCAGTTGCGACACGAAAACATGCCATTTCAGATTTGACATGCAGCGCAGTTTTCGCGTTCCCCGCTTACGTAACCCGCTTTTCCGCCTGCGTAGATTTCATGCTCGCGCTCATCCAATCTACCTGCATCTCCGCTAGTTTGGCTCTGTTTACTGTTTAATTGTAGATACATTGTTATAGCACTACCCTACAGCCACTGTAGGCGTTTTATCCAAATCAGCGCCAGTTTCGTAGAGGAGTTACGCTGTAACGGTGTGTTGTTGCATTTTCGCGGCCTGCGGGCTTCGGCGGAGTTAAGCGGAGTTAGTCTCCACTATCGCGAAAAAGAGAAATCCGCCGTTGTAAATCTGGCCCACACTGCCCTAATTCTGCTTGCATTTCCTCCATTTTAACCCTGATTATCTCGCAACTAGGCGAAATGACGCCGTGAGCTTGCGGCCAGATGATATTGCAACCCCGCGGCCAGCACAAGCAAACTGCGTCCGTTTTCCAACGTTGAAGATCCCAGCATTTCTGCCGCCATTTCCTTTCTGCCCTTCCTGTCCAAGGATCACTGTGAACACACGAACTCACATGACTTTTGGGTTCCCTCTGATTAGCTCTTCAGATCCACACCTTTAGATAGGTCTAATACTGGCAGCTCATTGGTCAGGAGTCGTGTTTGATTAAACCATCTGGCTAGCGCGTTTGATTTCCACTCCAAGTGTTTGTGTCTGGGGTCTACTGTATATAAACCGCCTCCCCCCCCAGGGTCTCTGTAATGGTACTTGAATGGTTGTTATCAAGCTTCTGCATAACCTTATTGAGGCAAAGATCCTTGGAGGAGTGCATCATGGACAACTTGCCTTGATTCCTCGCATTGTTTTAAACTCTGCTGATAGAGAGCTTCCCTATATGATAAGTAGGCATCAGTTTCCAGTACAACCTTGCTTTGCTATGACAATCAATAAGTCTCAAGGTCAGTCCTTTAATCATGTTGCTATTGATTTAAGGACTCCTGCTTTTTCACATAGTCAGTTATATGTTGCTTTATCTAGGGTTACTGATATAAGAAATCTCTCTCTTCTGTTACCTGAGGTTAAGGAGGATTCAAAAATCAAGAACATTATCTATCCAGAGGTCTTGCTTAGATAGTGGAAAGGAAAATTAAAGCTGAAGTCTTCTCTTTTTCTCTTCTTTTTCTGTTCTTTTTCTCTTCTTTTTCTTTTTTCTTCTTTTTTTTTTTCTTCTTTTTTTTTACTTTTAAAGAGGGCGGAAGTTACCCGCCTTGGCGGGTAACCAAGCCCCTTGTTATCAGATACCACAAGATGCGAATGGGGAAATTACGGTGGGCGATGCAGTTCCGAAGTGAAGTAACATTTTTTGGCCTCGGCGTGTTTGCTTTGTTTGCTGTTTGCTCTGTTTGCTCTGTTTGCTCTGTTTGCTCTGTTTGCTCTGTTTGTTTCTGTCGTGACTTCTTGCCGACCTCAGTAGCATGCTGGAAGGAAAGCTGCAGTTGATCTCAATGGCCTGATCAATCTTTGTCCGTGCCATAACACAATCAGCGCCGGCTAATATGGCCCCAGCCTCTTCTCCTCGCCTGGCCCATCTCCTTTCCCATACGTCGGACAACAGCGAGGTCGTGTCGGCAGCAACCCGGATCCTGACCCCAGCGACATGCCCAATCCCCCTTCTGCCAGAAGCACACGTGAAAGCGCTCAGTGTGGGCTACACGGTCCTGGTACCTGTGTACTACTATCTGCGGTCGGCCGACCTGGTGCGCGACCCGCTCTCGACCCTGACCTATGACCTGATTCCCATCTCCATCACCACCTCGCTCTTCTGCGCGCTGTGTCTCCCCAGCGCAGGCACCTGGAACTCAGGGGCAAAAGATGCAGGCAGGATCATCGAGGGATCAGCTACGGCCAAGACAGGAAAGGCCAATGGGAGGAAAAAGGTGGGCAAAGCCGCCGGCCCCATCGTTGGAGACAAGGACGGCAGCGCTGGCACCAACAGCATTGGAGAGTCACTCCAGGCACGCATTCTGGTAAGAAGCCAAGCACCTACACGGTCTCACGTGAACGCAGACTGACGAAGGGACCTTGCAGCCTACACTCTTTGCGCTCATCTTGACCTCTACCCTGGCACCGGGGCCACTGGCTCTCCTAGCCCTCTGCCTTGGGGCTCCTATATTTCCCTACTCGCTGCTTCCCCACACATTTGCCCTGGCCGCCCACGTGTCGATGCTGAGTGTCTTGCCCATCTTCTACACACACGGCGTGTCGACTGAGGCATGGCGCGACGTGGCCGCTGGGTGGCTTCCATTTGACGAAGCGGGCGTTTGGGCAGGATCCGTGGGCGCCTTTGTTGGGGGCTGGATTGGGGCTATTCCAATTGCCCTGGATTGGGATAGGGAATGGCAGAAGTGGCCGTGCACAGTGATCTGGGGCCTTGTGCTGGGCTGGACAGCGGGACGAGTACTCACTAATCTGCTGGGACTAGGCATTGGGCGGCGGATAGACATGACAGAGAGTGAGAATGCGGCGACAAAGCCCGCGAAGAAGACATCCTAGAGCAACGTCAATGTCATCAGCGTCAGTAACAGCATTAATCGCAGCTGCTGTGTATGGTTGCAGCAAGTAGCAGGTGGGGCTCTTGCACGATGTGACGTCGAATGCGACTGGTCAGCGCCAAAAATAGGAGGAAGGATCCGAAGGAGCGGACTCCTGACGCACATGCCGCTTGGGCCCAGTCGCCAAACAAACCAGATTGGGCATCGACGTACACGTACTCGGTAGTGTACTCGACGCGACTGGGGGAGAGAATGGCTTGCAGATGATTACGAATGGCTAGCGTAGCCATTCGGCAGCCTGCGCCGGATCTGCCATAGTGCGGGGGTCAGACTGACGGTGCTCCCAGGCGGTCGTTGTCGCCGTCAAATGCAGGCTCCCGCAACAATGGACGCGTCGTCGGCAGGTTTGCAACTCGCGACGAGACGACGATCAGCGCTGTTGTGGTGTCAACACGTGCAGTTGGCAATTATTGAAACAGCAAAGTGCAGCAGAGAGAAACAAGGAAAAGCAGCGGGGCGGCTGTAATTGGCCAGGTCTCGGATATTTCCTCCGCCATGACATCGTTCTCGTACTTTAAAAATCCGGGTTTTGGCTTTCGCAGCTTGCCAACCTACGAGGCCCGCGGCCCACGACCCACGACCCATGGGGCGTTCACAGCGCCCCGTAACGCGTAGGCCGTGTGCGGGTGTCCGAGTGATGCAAGTTCGCTCATTCGTGCTGCGTCGGATCCCTCGACAGCAGCGGCCGTGTGGTCGTGTTGGGGAGTGCGTCACATTGGTGGGAATCGCGCTTTCCTGCTCTCTGCTTCATGGCTGCAGACGACGGGATGCGACTGCCTTAGCAAGAACGACCCAACAACTGACGATCCTTCAGCCCTTTTTGGGCAACGGCGGCGCGTCGGCTTGGCCAGGAAGGGCTAGCATCATGTCGGCAGACCCTCTTTTCGCTCCACGCCCGTCATTCAGCTGGATCTGAGGAAGGAGCTCCACCTCATTGGGGCCCTTTGGCCTTTTGTTCATGCAGGTCTCAAAGAGCTCACCGAGTCTAATCGATTACCACATCGACGCTAGCAACAGCTGCAACATTCACTTTCTCTTCTTCACCCTCTCCCTTGCTGCTCGCTGCTTCCCGTCGCCCCCTTTGCCATCAATCTCACTCGTTAAAAGACCGGTTGGCAACGGCGGTGGCATCGGCGTCTGTCTCCTCACCTTCGCCCTTGCCTACCCTCCTCCTCTCCTTCTTCCTCTCTCTCTCTCTCACCCACCTCCACTTCAACGCCAAGCTCAACACCGCTTCTGATCTCTCTCTGCAGCCATGCGGGCCGCTGCAGTCTTGACCTCGTTCCTAACTGCCCTGTGCTGCCTGCCCGCTCTCGCCTTGTCCACTGCGGCGTCTTCGGACCGTCAGCAGCAGGAGAGCTTGGTGGACTGGGGCCACCTGGTCTCTCTGCTCGACACCATCGACGACACCGTGCTGCATGGCGTTCTGCACCAGCTCTCGCCCAAGTTTCAGGATGGCATCTTCTCCAAGGACCTTTCCGCCCTAGAGCATGTCCATTCGGAAGAACCCGCCGTGGCCACGAAACTGGTGCACATTGCCATTAAACGACAGGCCTCCAATGACACCACCACCGCGAGCTCCGACACGGTTCCAACAACAACCGCCTCCTCAGACGCTCCCGAGCCCACTGAATCAGAGGGCCCCTCAACAACTCAATCAGACACTCCAGAACCGACTCAATCAGACACCCCAGAAACGACTCAATCCGATGCTCCGACAGCCACTCAATCCGACACTTCGGAAACTACTCAATCAGACAGCCCAGAATCCACTCGATCAGACACCCCAGAGTCCACTCAATCAGACACCCCAGAGTCAACTCAATCAGACAGTCCAGCAACGACTCAATCAGACACCCCAGCCACATCTCGATCCGGCGCTTCGACAGCCTCTCAATCCGATGCTGCGGCAACCTCTCAATCCTCCCGCGCGGCATCGTCTCAATCCGACGCCCCAGCAACATTTCAATCTGACTCCCCTGCCTCATCTCAATCAGACACAGCAGATTCAAGTTCAGACGCTCCCGCAACGACACCATCGGAACAGGCCTCGGCCATCAACAGTCAGCTGTCTAGCGCTCTAACAGCCAGTACAGTCCCAGCCGCTACCACTGTGGTGGTGCCCCCCGTTGCTCCTGCCGATACCACTCCGATCGCAACCATAGATGGAGGCGTTGTCTACTCAACCATTGGCGGCGGTCTAGTCACTGTCACTAGCAGTGCTGTCGGCATCAAGTTCAGCCCCTCAACATCCACCCATCTGTTCTACGCCACGCTATCAAACGGCAACGTCGAGACATCCACATCCGTCGTCGTCGTGAACGCACCCGTCACCCAGGCAGCAGAGAGCGATACCCAAACGACGGCAGCAACGTCGACGAGTAAGCCTGGCCTACAGGGTGGTGCCGGCAGACTCGATCTCAATGTTGCGGCTGCTGGTTTGCCCTTGCTAGCTCTGACAGGCTTCATGTACGCCTTTTAATTCAATCCAAGTGAATCACCACTCAGCACTCTCACATTTTGATCATATTTTGTTACCTCATGAGTGAGAAATGAACCTATCACCACCCGGACCTCAAATGATGTTATGAACACAGACAGAAGAAAAGTTGTCACCAGCAGAGACAAGATGCATAGCAACGGCGCCCAGAACAATACCTACTCTAGAGTTTTGATGTATACATTCCCTTTTGGAATAACAATACCCCCTTCCCCCCTGTGGCTTTCAAAGCGATGTTTTTCTTAGCTAATTCAGAAAGCACTATGTTGCTTGTAATCTATGTACATGGGCAGACCCCTTGAGTTATCCCCCTTTTTTCATACCCGTATTTCCCCTTTCCCCCCCCCTTCTCCTTTCCCCAGTCTGACCCACACCCATTTTCCCAGAAAATTTGCGAATTAGAGAATTTACCATCTCATAGGCTGTCAAAAACACGAGCCTACTACAGTGAGTTGCTGTACCCTACTACAGTGGTACTTGAGTTGCCTCCTGTGGTACTTGACTACTTACTGTGTATGATTCACACTTTGGCCCAGTCACGAGACTTGGTTTTTTTTCCTTCAAGCTGCCGGAATAGCGCCTGGGTAGCGCTTGGCAGATTTGCTGTGTTTATATTTCAATTCAGATTACAAAGTCTGACGAGGGTAATGCTTGCAATTGGTAAATAAATCATATGCAATCAAATTTGCGAGCTAGTCTATGGGGTAATGACAACAACAACTGCTCCTCAGCTCTTGAATTGAACAGTCATTTACAGTCATTTGTCGTACATTGAAGTTGTGTCATGGGAGCGCTGCAATCTTGAATCAAATTCGACTTTTCTGCGTCAGCACTTGAGGTCGTCAGTCTCGTCTTCATGGAGTGAAGTCAGGTCCGGTGGTGACTTGGGGCTAATGGGCACCTCTTCCATCTTTGCCATGACTGGAATCGGCTTCCTCTTCCGACCAGCTATCTTTTCGACCAACTGGGTACTGATTCACAGCATGAACTTGTGGGGCCGCTTGATAGAAAGGGTTTGTGGTGGTGGGCGATTGAGCCTGCATTTGAGCAGAAGGGGGGATGGTGGCGCTATCCGCTCGTGTTAGAGCATGACCAGGCAGATCTTCCACCTTGGTTGGTGGTGCAGGAAAGGATGCAGAGGTCACGTTCGTGTTGGTGTTAGGGGCATGATGAGAGGCAGAAGTGATGTGGTCACCGGGGGTTGGATCCAATGACATCGTTACTGGCTGCGGGTTGGGCAGGACGTAGTTTTCTTGGAAATAACTCGTTCGTGGAGCTTGCTGCTGGGATGATTGGACTGGCACGGCCGGTGACATATCGGGGATGGTTGGAATCATGCTAGGGGCAAGATAGGGCTTGGCTTGGCTGTCTCCCGTGCCTGCTCGTCGTCGTCGTCCCGTGGTGGTCTCTCTCCTCAACATACCTCGCACTTGCTCAATGTTGCTGGAGCGACTCGAGGATGCAGCCAGTTGGGTCTGGACATGACCGTCTTTGGTGTCTGTATTCGCTTGGCCAAGAGGCTTGGCTGCCGAGCTTTCGGGGGGCGATGAATCATTGCTAGGGTCGTAGTCCATTCGCTTCTTAGCCTTATCGAGGTCATACTCCTTGGCATTGGACTTGGCTTCAGAATCGGAAATGGCTACAGTGTAGCTTGGATTTGCCTTGTCGCCTGCTGGAGGAGTTCCGGCGCCAGGAGCATAGAGTGGAATCTTTCGGAGGGCGAGGACGAGGGCGCACATAAACTTGCTCCTCCGAGTAGCGCGCACGGTTTCATTTGCCCAGTTTGACTTGTGCTTGATCTCGACCTTGAGCTCGAGCTTGTCCATTTCTGCGATGCCGGTAAGATCGACCTCAATGCCAGGCTGAAAGTCGCGCGAATTCTCCTTGACAAATGCGTCCATTTCATTCTTGAGTAGTTCCAGGTCTTCCATCGTGGTGTCAAAGCTGACGTAGATCGAGATGACCTCTCTCATGGCCTTGCTACGCGACACATTGTCGATCCAAAGTGTGTTGAGAACAATGTTTGGAACCTGGGTGCGTTTGTTTTGCTGCACGCTCTTGAACATGGTGTAGAGCAAAGAGATGCGCTCAACAGTGTATTGGATGTCTTTGATGTCGACTCGATCGCCAACATCAAAGGGGTGTTTGACAAACAGAAAGATGCAGGAGCCAAGGACTTCCTGGGCCGAGACGGAGAAGACGAATGAGAGGGAGAGCAAGGCAGTTCCAGCGGTGGCCAGGGTGGTAGCGAAGCTGCGGTTGAGGAAGGCGACAAAGATGAAGACAACGAGGATGAAAACGATGGCAAGCAGAACGCTGTCCAGGATGTGAATGGCCTGGTCGAGGTCTCGGACGCTGTGAGTAACCGAAAGTCGGTCGCGCCCGAATTCGATCAAGCGCAATGTGAGCTCGTCCAGAGAGATGTCGCCGTTGCCGTCGGCATCCAGAGTGTCAAATGCTTCCTCAGCGTCTTGTTCATGATCCGGGCCGAGCACGTCTTGAATATCGTCTCGGTAGAGAGCATATCGGCCCTCAAGCACAAGCGAAAGCCAGATGCGGCGAGCCAGGGCCTCGGAGCTGTGCTTTTTCTCCAGGGCTTGGACGACCACAGAATGTGCGTCGTTGGGGTTGAAGACCTTTTTGCCCGTGACTTCTTGCGCAACGTGGCCGAAGGCAGAGGCAACATTGTCCTTGACACGGCCGACCCCTTGGATGATTCTCATCGGGGTAGCGGAGCCAGAGCGCTTGTGGCCAAAGGGGGTGGCGCTGCGGCTGCTCGCATGGAGATCGATGGAATTACTGATAATATAGTCATCGGCGGCAAACTCAGGGCAATAAGGGGGAAACAGCTTCCGGGAGGCATCGTAGAGAAGGCTGATGAGGTAGATATTGTGCTTAGATTGCCTGATCTTGTCATCGAACTGTTTGCGGTGATAGCTGATCGAGATGAGCTGGATGAGGAACTTCTCGGCCAGGAGGACGAGGGTGGAGCAGAGGGTGGCAAAAAGAATGTTCTTGACAACGGTCTGCCACGAGTTCAGGCTGGTGTCGTTTCGGGCTCGCGCATCCGGGTTCTGGGTCATGACGACGGCAAAGGTGGTGAGCGATGTGAGGGCCCAGCCAACGAGGGAAAGCGGAATCTCCAGATTGGTGAGTACTGCGGCGTATTTGCGGGTACCAGGATTAATGACGCCGCAGAGAAACTGGAAGATGTAGGGCAGAAGCTTAGCAACCAGCTTGCTGACCCAGAGTGAGACCCAGACAACCTCAATCCAGGTGAAGAACCAGAGCAGTTTGACACCACCGATGCGAGCATTGGGCGCGATGGTTGCTCCAATGACCATGGGCACGGCAATGAGCAGGGCCAGCGGGGCAACGAAGACAATGTAGCGGGTGATGACGGAGAAGTTGTAGATCTTCTGGTAGATTCGGCCAGCCGAGTTGAGGGTGCCATCTGCTTGGTCCTTGTTGGGGCCTGCGCCTTCTCCGAGTCGGCGACGGCGCCCGCCCAGGTGAGACTGGGTCAGAGGGTCAGAGGCCTGCCTCTTCTCCTCATACTCGTCGTCGTTGGAATCGTCACGCGAGTGGCCCGAGAGCTGTCTGGTCATGACGGGCGAGCCGGTATTGGTTTTGCGGATGCCGGTTCGGCTGGTGACTGGGGCTAAAGGAATGTCAATCGTGACATCGCGGGGGCTTGTGGCCGTTTCCTCTGCCTGAGTATGGGGGAGCTGCTTGAAGCCGTCGCGGGAGAAGCGCTTGCGAGAGGCCATTGTTGCCAAAGCTGGAGGAATCTACAAGGAGACTGCAGTTGCCTGGGAAGGCGCGATGTGCCAAATGCCAAGGAATCAAGGGGCTGAAAAAGCTGAAAGAGCGATATCAAATGCGGAGAAGAAAGGACGTGATTGCTAGCAAACAGAAGCACAAACAGGGGGGGAAGAAGGAATGGGAGGAAGAAGGAAGAAGGGGAAGGAGCCAACAGAAAGGGATGTAAGCACTGTGGCCATAATTTGATGGGCATGTGTGGTTCAAGTACGTGTTCTGTATCTCGTTTCGTGCAAAAATTGGAGAAGGAAAGAACGATGGTGGAGTGTGATGTCGCACCTTTGAGGCCAAGGCCTACCCAAATAGTGAAACTACGGCCAATCAGGGGTACAACCTGCGCTGCCCCTGCCGTTAGAATGTTTCAAGGCCCCACCGGGCGCTGCCTGCCAACCAGCTTGCGTAATTCGATCTATCGTTCACGCACCTGCCAAGCGAACCCGAGGGCGGGCACGTGACGAGGCATTTTGCATTTTTCACGAATTCAGTGAGAGTGCGGTATGGAAGATCTAATGAGGGTGTCTATATGCCGGAATGCAGGGTGGCTAGGCCATCGAGACCAGAAGGCAGAACAGCGGGCAAGAGAGTAGAGAATGCGCTATCTGGGGTTCAAGCGGACGTAATTGCCTGGGCTGATGTTAGCAACCAACAGTCGAGATTGACCGAGTGGAGGAAAGGATGACATAGGGGAGGAAGGATGATACAGGGGAGGAGGAAAGAGAGACCGACCAGGAAACTGGCCTTGCCTGCCATGCACCTTGCCCGTCCACCACTCGTTTTCATTCTGGGTGCGCGATACAATCTCTATGATGTCGTTGGCGGAGAAACTGAGGTCACCGTGTGCCTGGGCTTCGTAGTCGTACAGTGCGGTACAGGTTTCGATGCTCTGCACTCCACTCAGGCGAGACGGCTTCGGCTTCGGTGGCGGCGGCTTGGTTTTGGCAGCGGCAATGGCCGACAGAGCCGGGCTGGTAGAGCCAGGAGCGGTATATGGAGGTGGCGGGCTAGCAATGCCGTCCTCGAGACTGGTGCTTGCTCGCGAAACGCGGGACTTGGTCTTTTCAGCCTCTGCTTCCTTGGCCTTGGATCCGTACTTGGACACTCCAGGCCGGGCTCCCTTGACGCCACCAGACGTCTTGAAGTGGACAATGGACAGGGCCTCGGCTCGCTCCTTTACGTCGCCGCGCTTGGCCTCAAAGGCCTCCTCAATGTCGAGCTGCAGGTCGAAGTAGCCAATGTTAATGGCCTGCATCTTCTCGTGTAGGGTGTAGAAGACGTTGAGCTGCATGTAGTAGAACGACTGGAACAGTGGCCGGATGAAGTCGGCCTCTAGCGCAAACAGCTTTGGCAGCTCATCCTTGAGCAGGTTGTTGAAGTACTCGTAGTCCTGGGTGGCCTGCTCTACGTCGTTCTCCGCCTTGAACAGTGCCTTCTCGTCCTTGAGCGTCTTGTCCTTCTTGTCTTGCAGCTTCTTGAGCGTGGCCCGGTGGCGGTCGTAGTCGAGCTGCTTGTGGTCGCGCTTGACCGACACCTTGCGCACGATTTTGATGACATCGAGCAGCTGGTTGGCCGGGGCAATCACGCGCTGCTCAATCATCTCGAGTTCCGGCTGCAATGTGGCCAGCAGGTCGCGCACGATGGACTCATACTCCTCACAGGCGCGGATGCCCTCGGGATTGCCCTCGGGGATGAGTGAGTTCGGGTCGGACATGCGGCCCGAGATGGGCTTGTAGATTTCCTCGATCGCCTTGGAGAACTCAATCTGGTGGTTGAGCATGCCTTGACCGTGTTAGTCTGGCGGGATCGCTATTGCCGAGGGGCTATCCATCTATCTCACCATTGATGGCCTCAAAGTATTTCTTGGACTCGTCGTGCAGCTTCTTCGTCTCCGTCTCAAGCTCGGCAAAGCGGCGCTCGGCATCGATGTAGACTGCGTCTTTGGTGATGTCGCCGATGTTGAAGCGCTGCTTGAACTGCTGCGGTGCACGCACCATGCTTTTGCCCACGCCCTTGAGCGACATTGTGGCGGTGTCGGATCTGACTTGGTCTTCGAGGCTGTTGTTATTCCTCTTGTGGCGCCCGCTTCTGTACTGCGGGCCACCGGCAAAGAGCGTAGGAGTCTGACTAGAATGGGAAGGTGCGAGGGACGATAGGCATGCCTGTAGGCAATGCAGTTGGGGGTGGGGTGCACGGTCAGGGGAGATTCTTGGTACCGCGGAAGCAGGTGACTGGTGCCTTATTGTCCTGCTATAAATGGGGATCGTTGGTGATGTAGGTCATGTGTGGCGGTGCAGAGTGCGGCGGCTGTTCGGCTCACAGGCCTAGCTTGGCGACTGCGCCCCACCCCAGCACGTGATTGCCGCTTGCGCCCGAGTGTCGCGGGGGATTATCTCTTGGCACCCCGCCCGTGCAAATTGGGTGCACGTGATTCTCTCTTGGCGTCCCGCCGCGCCATTTCATCGCTTCTTTGCCACTTTCCACTGTGCCCTTGTCGCCGACCATCAATCCGATCATCGATTCGATTCGATGGCAGGCGCTGTTACTGCAGCCGTGCGGTCGGCCGCCCGGTCGGCCGCTCCTTCTCTCTCTCGGCGATTGCTCCTCACCGCCAGCACCGCCGCCTCCACCCGGTCTCGGGGCTGCCGTAGCTATGTGTCCGAGTCGAAACCGGCACAGGCTCAAGTCAGCGACCTGCAGTCAACCACGATTACTGCCACCCGCCACAAGTTCCTTGATCCCGCACAGGCACCAGCCACGGGTGTTCCATCGCCGTCGCCGTCGCCGTCGTCAACCACCCCGGCCGCCCATGGCACTTCGATCCTGTCGCAGGCAACCCGGGCCGATCACGGTACAAGGCCCATCTATCTCGACGCACAGGCAACTACGCCAACGGATCCCCGTGTTCTGGATGCGATGCTGCCGTATCTCACAGGCCAGTACGGCAACCCGCACTCACGCACACATGCTTACGGCTGGGAGACCGACAAGGCTGTGGAGCGGGCGCGCGAGGAGGTGGCCAGGCTGATCGGTGCTGACCCTAAGGAAATCATCTTCACGAGTGGTGCAACTGAGAGCAACAATATGAGCATCAAGGGCGTAGCCCGGTTCTTCGGCAAGAGCGGCAAGAAGAAGCATCTGATTACATCACAAACAGAGCACAAATGTGTGCTGGACAGCTGCCGCCACCTGCAGGATGAGGGCTTTGAGGTCACCTACCTGCCTGTCGACCGCAGCGGCCTCATCAGCCTCAGCCAGCTCGAGGCGGCCATTCGGCCTGACACAGCGCTGGTCAGCATTATGGCCGTCAACAACGAGATCGGCGTCATCCAGCCTCTAGCGGAAATTGGCCAGCTGTGCCGCCGCAACAAGGTCTACTTCCACACCGATGCTGCCCAGGCCCTGGGCAAGATCCCCATCAGCGTCAACGACTGGAATGTCGACCTGATGTCGATGTCGGGCCACAAGATCTACGGTCCAAACGGTATCGGCGCCTGCTATGTACGTCGGCGGCCCCGTGTCCGGCTCGAGCCAATAATCAGCGGCGGCGGTCAAGAGCGCGGCTTACGCAGTGGCACACTGGCGCCACACCTCGTCGTGGGCTTTGGCGAGGCCTGCCGCATCGCTCGCGAGGAGATGGATGTAAGTTTCTCTTTCTCTCTTTTCTTTGCCCTCTCACTTTCCATGGCGGTGTACTCGATGATTATATGCTTTTAAACCTACATGCATGGCTTTATGAGTGCCTCGAGTCTTGAGCTCGAGCATTTTGATCTACATAGCAGGGGTTATGATGAGTACACCGCCTGTGATTACCCGCTTTTGGCTCCTTCCTCCCCCCTGTGCGCATGTCTGTGCAGCCCTGCTGACGTGACCGCAGTATGATAGCAAGCGTATCACCGCCCTGTCTAACCGGCTTCTGTCTGGTCTCCTGGCGCTAGAGCACACCTCACTCAACGGCGACCCGACCCGGCATTATCCCGGCTGTGTCAATGTCTCGTTCGCCTACGTCGAGGGCGAGTCGCTGCTCATGGCCCTCAAGGACATCGCCCTGTCGTCGGGCTCAGCATGTACTTCGGCCTCGCTGGAGCCCAGCTACGTGTTGCGCGCTCTCGGCAACTCAGATGAGAGCGCACACAGCTCCATCCGCTTCGGCATTGGCCGCTTCACCACCGAGGCTGAGGTTGACTATGTGCTGAAGGCCGTGCAGGAGCGCGTGACCTTCTTACGCGAGTTGAGCCCCTTGTGGGAGCTGGTCCAGGAGGGCATCGACTTGAACACCATCCAGTGGAGCCAGCACTGATTACGAACCAGCTAAGCACGCTCTTTCATCATGTGGCTACTGTAACACCGCCGTCCGTCGTTTTTAATCACAGAATTAGGTATGGTATTGGGTCAGGAGCCCAATCTGTTTGATGACAGCCTCGCTACCGTGGAAGGCTGGTATGACTAACCTCTTCTGCTGGAGGTATATCTCGTTAGGGGATCCCATTTTCGCCACTGCCGGAATATGGTCAGCACTACCCGCTCGAAAGAGAGCGGTTGGAGTGAGAGTCGGCGAGGAGACTATGTGCGAGTTCAGTCCCTAAATGGAATGGTCGCGGCGTTGTGGAACTTTTGCACGCACTATTCCGAATACGATCTAGTGCCTTCTGAACTGCGGAGGGTCTAATTTCCCAATTGAGTATTGACCGACCTTCATCTGTCTTCACCAGCAATCGAGTTTATTGGCCTTGATCTGTTCTTTGTCTCTTCCTCTCATTACGCACTACGCCTTACGCACTCAGACCCCCAGAGTTGAGTCCAGACCCCCAGAGTTAAGTTGTCCTGCCTCTTTTGCCCCTGAAACTGAAACTGGGCGACGTATAAAATGCGCCACGCTCACGCGATGTCAAGGTACCTAAGATCCTCCACTGGTAAATACGCCCAGAGCCGATCTTGTCGAACACGCTGTCCCGTCCTTTGAACGCTGTGAACCTGTCAAGGTCAATATGCCTGTTCCTGCCTTCTCCGCGCCCGGCAATCAAGCCCTAGATCCCGCAGCCATCGCTATGCTCAAATACTTCAATATGGCTATGTTGGCCGGCGACGTTGATGCCGTGGCCCATTTCTTTCTCCAAGACGGCTACTGGCGTGACCATCTGGCTCTTTCCGTTGATTTCCACACGCTGAAAGGACGGAACAAGATCCAGTCCTTCCTCCGTGAGCACGGTCTTTGGCTCGAGACAATGGAGATAGATATGTCTTCAGACTACAGGATGCCTCGCGTTGTGTCCTTTGACGGGCTCGGTAAAGTCAACGGCATTGAGGCATTTATCAAGTTCGCTAGCAAGCATGGTGTGGGCAGGGGCATCATAAGTCTCTTCCATGACAGCGCAAGCAGCAGTTGGAAGATATCCTCCCTCTTTACCTCCTTGGACAGTTTGACTGGCCCTGTGGAGCGCCCATTTGGCAAGCGTGTGGTGGGAGTGCCACGTGGTGGTCATCCCGGCTCCAAGAACTGGCTGGAGCGCCGAACGGCAGAAAGCAAGTTTGCAGACGGTGTCAAGCCAGCGGTCTTGATTGTTGGAGCTGGCCAAACTGGCCTCACTGCAGCGGCCCGTCTCAAGTTGCTGGGTGTCGACAGCCTGATCATCGACCAGAACCCACGCATTGGCCACAACTGGCGTAACCTCAATCACCATCCCGTCCTGCACGACCCCGATCTCCACTTCGCCTATCTCGATCACCATCTCGTCCTGCACGACCACGATCCCCACTTCGCCCATCACTGGCCCATCTTCACGCTCGAGGACAAGGTAGCTGAATGGTTTGACATCTATGCACCCCCGCTCGACCTGAATGTCTGGACGCAAACCACGATCACCAAGTCCAGTTGGGACCAGTCCAAGGCCGAATGGACTGTGACGGTTGAACGGGTCCAGGCCGACGGCAGCAAAGATAGCCGCACCTTGCACCCCAAGCATATCATCCAAACCACAGGGTGCAGCGGCAAGAAGAGCTTTCTCCAAATCCCCGGCATCGAGGACTTGAAAGGCGACCCGCTCTGCCACAGTGCCGCATTCAGTGGAGCCACGGCTAACCATCAGGGCAAGAAAGCCGTGGTTGGCGGCTGCTACAACTCAGGCCACGACATCAGCCCGACGCTCTACGAAAACGGGGACGATGTATCAATGATGCAACGCTCCTCGTTGAGCGCCGAATCCACAAGCCAGACCGGCCTCAAGGGCATCGTCTCCAACAAGGATGGCCATGGCCCACCACTCCAAGCCTCCAACATTTGGGCCCACGGCACCGCCACCAGCGTGCTCAAGCTGATCCAACGCTACCTCACCACGCTCCAGAACAAGCACGACGAGGAAATCCTCGACGGCGTTACCAACGCTGGCTTCAAGCTCGACCAGGGCACGATCACAATCAACAAAAGGCATGAGAATGACCGCGCCCTGCCCCACAGCCGCCTGCACGGCGCCGACGAGACCGCCTTCGCCACCAGCTGCCACCAGCAGGCCATGCGCGCCGAAGCCGCCAACATCTCTAGCGACGACCTTGCCCACCACCTCAGCACCCTGGCTTCGACCCGGAGGGCGAGTTGCGTACCATCTGGTGTAACTCGGGCCACCCAGGCTTGTGGTTCATGGTCAGCAATCGCGCTCTCGGTCGCCATTATTACAATCGCCTGCTTTCCTTGCGTCTCAAAGCTCATCTCGTCGAGGGTCTGCATTGAATGCAAATCGAGCTAGGTAGGGTACGTTCGTACGTACGTATGTATGTACGTGCTTGTCTTGGGCTCTCTTTTTGTTTCTCCTCAATTAAGTTTTATATCATTCTAACGGATTTGAACTATCTAAACTAAAGATATTTCAACTACTATTGGGCAAGTATTTTTTTTTTCATGGAAATTGAATATGCACGTGTATATACATTCGTTAACTTGATTTTGTCCTTGTTTGTGTATATAGACCCCGATTGCAACTCACAGTCCATCCCCGGGTCTATGCAGGGGGGGGGGGGGGGGGGGGAAATTATAAGAAACGTCAGTCCAACTTTGGTCCCGATTCAGCTTCACCCAATCTCTTTTTTTTTTTCTCTTCTCCCTAAACTCTCCTGGAGAATAAAGGGACATTTTTTCGGATATTACATCAATCATGTTGCTGCACTCACTGCATTGCATCGGCATTTAACGATCGCACCCCGGGGGGGGGGGGGGGGGCGCTCTGTTTTCTTTTTCCCTTTGTCTTACAAGAAGAGTGAATTCACTACATTATATATATCCTCGTGGCTTGTTTTCTTTTTTTAGTATTTTCGGTTTAATGTTTGTATATAATATATACCCAAAAAAATGCAGGTGTTTTGTATAGATCTCCTAACATACTATCTACCTTTTCTCGTCTCGTCTCGTCTTGCCTACTACTACTGCATCCACGCAGCCCGTCGACTCAACCGCCTGGGCAGTGTGCTCCTCTTCCTGGCAGAAGAAGCATCGGGATCGTTGATAAAAAACGACGGGCGGCCGTAGTCCGGGTTGCCACCCAGGGTGTTGTAGATGTCACCAATGTAATTCGTCGGCGTGACACCGGCTTCAAAGGTGGTCTCCCAGTCGTCGAGGATGCCCTGGACGACCTTGATGCCGGCGCGGTAGATGTTCTCGACGGCGGGGGCAAAGGCGCCCTGGTCGACGTAGCGCAGATTCTGCAGCGGGGAGATGCCCGGGGGCGGGCGGTCAAAGTCAGAGGCGGTGCGCAGGATGATGATACGGGCGAAATCGGTGCGGCCCTGCGCGGTCGAGCGCACCAGTGCCTCCAGACTGGCATTGTCCTCCTGCGCCGTCGTGCAGTACACGCCCGTGCCGTTGGTCCACAGCCGCGTGGTGTTGTCAAAGGCCTGCGACAGGATGTCGCCCGAGAAGTAGACGTCGCTGGTGGCGACGTCGCACGCGACCACCGACGGCGGCGCGGCGCCTGCTGCGTACGCGGGCACGGGCGCATACAGCGCGCGGTAGGCCTGGGCGGTGGTGGTGTCGTTGAGCTCGGCGCTGGATGCCAGTGACAGCGCAATGTCGCGCAGCTCGCGGGATACTTCAAACACTTCTGTCCCGTAGATGTCGCCCGGGTACTGGTCCGGCGCGTTCGATCCCTGGGGGATGTAGCCCGTGGTGAAATTGTCTGGCAGCTCGCGCGAGTCGAACTCGTACTGCAGCGCCACCTGCACCGCGTACCGTGCGAATGTGACCGACGCCAGGGTGGCCACCTCCGGGTTGATGCCAGCGATGCCGCCTATCAGGAAGTATGTCTTTCTCAGGTCGAATTTGTCACTCAGGGTCAGGGCGCTGACTGTGCTGGCTGCGTTGATCTCGCCTTCGCCCTGGATTTTGTGTATTAGTTCACCAACTTTCCTTCTGTGATAATTATTATGCTCTTGCTGCTGGGCATTTCAACTTACAAGTGTCAGGAGGCAGACCTCATAGTCAGCCCTGCAGTGGACATCGGGATAGAGAGGTGAGAGCCCTGGGACAGTGATGTTGTGGACATAGAGGTCGAATTCCGGGATGCCCTGCCATGCACCCTCCTCCCATGAGAACATGGCGAAGATGAAGACCTTGGGCGTGATTACACCTGGCCATGTTGTCACAGTCCAGCCGCCGCCGCCGCCGCCGGGAGAGTTCCCAGGCGCAGCTGAAGCAGTAAGAACAAGCTGGGCGACAGCCAAAAGGCCGGCCAGCAAGCCAGTATTGTTGAGAAGCATAGTGTTTGACCTTTTGCCTCCCTTTCCCTGTCTATACTGCAAGTGAGAGAAAATGGTTGGAGCTCAGCCTGGCGGTTTGTCAACTGCCGTACCTACATTTATGTGCAGCTTGCCGAGCTTCCTGATCGTCGCCATGCTTCCTGTTGATGGATAACTAACAGGCAGGTCTGGCCTATCAAGGAAGCCCGGTACCTGGTGGACGCTGTTATCAGCCATAGGGTAGGATCGGGGCATTAATGGCGCGATCGCAACATGGCGACGATCTTCCTCACGTCGCCGGAGGTGTAGGAGTTGGGTTTAGTGCCATCAGGGCCATCACTCTCTGAGCGAAAAGACGACGCACTGCAACAGTAATCGCAATGATAGTCATCTGCTGTGGACAACAAAGTCTTGTGGGCGATAACAGTCACGTGCCTGGAACGACTCGCACGTGACCGTCTACTTCGTTCGTCTTACGTGTACAGGTGCCTGTATATACGCACATCTACGTTGACGTGTACAGTGCCTGTATATACGCACATCTACGTTGACGTGTACAGTGCCTGTATATACACACAGATCTACGCTGACCTGCTCAAATAACTGATCTGTGGCCATAACTGCCGCGTCTTGGCAAGTTCTCCTCGACTAACCTCCACTCCTGGTGCAACTCAAATTTGCCTGAGCGATGGTGACATTTCTTCATGCAGTCTGTACCTGTCAGAGCAGGGAATAGGCTGAACGAAATGACGAGTCGGGTCGTGAGGGAGGCTGGGCAGCTCTGAGCTGCCAGAACAGACATTCGTTGTGAATGCCGTAGGGATTGGAGCTTGGTGATTTCGATACCATCAGCGAGCTCTGTGCTCTGTCAAGGGCAATGAGGCCCAAGCCATCCTAGGTGTGGACTTCTGTCACATGGAGAGCCACGGACAGTGATAGTGATATCAAAGAGTAGACTCATTTCACTTTGCCCATGACTGTCTCCTGATATCAACGAGTAGACTCATTTCACTTTGCCCATGACTGTCTCCATCCCCCTGCCGGTGTAGGTGGTGGCAGCAGCCTTCTTCACCGCCGAGATCAAGGAGCGATCCCACTCATCTCTCGTCTTCAAAACACCCTCGACCCAGCTCAAGTGCAGATCCCAGAACTCGGTCTTGAACTGCTCGTACACACTCGGCACCAGAGCCTTTTCGACTTCCAGCAACTGCACTGTGAAATTCACAGCCTTCCACTTCGGCTTGATGGTCTCGTTGAAGGCCTCGGGATACTTCTCAAAGAAGCCAAAGGCAGCAACGACATCTTCCCGGAATTTGGCCGCAAATGGGTCTCCGCGGCGGAACTTGACCCCTCGGTTGGTCCGAATGGCAGTCAGGTAGTGAACCAGCAGGGCATCAGACATTTCTTCGATCAAAATATCAAGCAGGGACGGGTGCAGGACGTCTTTGTAGTCTCCGACATAGTCATCAAACGTCGTCACGATCCTCGACATGGTCTGCTGCTCGTACCATTTGCCAGGCACAAACAGGTCGGATAAGATGGTTCTGAAGTCGACTGTAAAGATGAGAGAGACAAAGCGGTTGATGCAATGAGTCGCCAGGTCCACATAGCCATCTCGAATCTGGTCCAGCTCGGCGTTGCCGCTGGAAGCCATGAATTTTGCAGACGGAGGCGCCGGCAACTTGGCAAAGCTGTTCTTGAAGCGCGACAGGAAGCCTGCCTGAGCTGTTGGGTCGTCGACATCGGCAGGAGCATCGTCCACACAGGCGATCTGGTCGTTGGCAATGGCTAGCAGCCAGTCTTGGAAGGGCTGCAGAGTTTCAGTCACTTCCGGCGTCGGATTCTTATACCGCGCACACTCGTCGTCAATCAAGCTCTCCCACTGTCTCTGCCGAGACTTGAGGACAGCAAAGATGGACACCAGCACTCCTTCGACCACATCCTCGCGTTCCGAGTCGCCAGCAAACATTATTTGCTCACCCAGCATCCGCCACATGTCGCCCATGGTTTTGGTTCTGAAATGGCCGCTGAGGTCTTGTTCGATGGTATCCGTTGATCGTTGAATGAAGTTGGCCCGATCGGTCGTATACATTCGCTCAATCCATTCATTCAATGCCTTCGTAATCAGGTTGCGGTAATCTCGAATAAGTTCGCCTTCTCGTCCGTCGAGGACGTGAGGCTTCAGGTCATCCCGCCTGATGCCGAGCTTCCTCATTTTCTCATAGTACGTTTCGACGTAATTCACAATGGCCAGCATTTCTGGGGGTCGTAGTTCTGGTGAATCAAGATAGGCAAGGAGGAACTGCCTGATGGCTTTGTGGTAGATGTCGGTGTACGTCTTGAAGATCTTCCACTTCTTGGGGAAGAGCGCCTGCATGCCCTGCTGGCAGACGAACAGGTCATTGAAATACCACTTGGTGTGCTTGTCCAGTTTGGACGGGTCCTCCTTGAAGTCTTCGTTGGTGATGCTGAGTTTATTCTGCACAACTGCCTCGATGGCCTGCAGGAATTTCTGCTTGTAGCCCCGAATCGACTTGGGGCCAATGGTGAAGGAGGTGAATTTGCTGACGAGGTCCTGATGGTCTTTCTGCGCATCCTGCAGAGCCCGGACGCGGTCATCGTTCTTCTCTTCGGCCGCAATGACAATGGCCAGTCTGACAACAGTGCCGTTCAGGTCGTTCTGAACAAAGTCAATCAGGCGCATACAGATATAGCCGATATTGTGATCGAACAGGTCGATGATGGCATCCAGCCGCTCGAACCAGTCGAGCAGAGTTCCTTCCAGACTGTCGTCTCGGGCCTTCCTGATCTGATCGATTGCTTCGTCTCGAAAGTCTCGCAGGCGCGTCAGGCGCATGTGGGCTTCGAGGAGGTTGTTCTGCACTTCCGGGTCCTCGGCGTCTTGTTCGAGCAGCTTCTGCACGATGGCACAGTCGCGCTCGAAGCTTTGCAGGCCGGCCTGCATCGCTCTGGTGGCCTCGAAGTTTCGGTGCACTCTGGCCAGGTAGTCGATCTGCGGGAAGTTGGTTCGGATTGACTGTGCCTGCTCGCACAAGTCATGGATAGTCTTCATCTCCTCTTTTATCTGGCCAACCAGCTTCTGGCCCTCGGCCAGGGTGGACATGCCCTGTTGTGTGGCTTCGAGGTGCTCCTTGAGGCCTTCGCGCAGGCGCGAGTCGACATCCGCCTTCTGCCGGCCAATCTCGGCCTTGAGGCTGGTGATCTTCTCGAGATCATCGGGCGTGCGCAGGATCTCATCGATGCGCGGGATAGTAATGCCGCCATCGGGCGCGGCCGGTGCAGCCATTTGGGGTAACCCATCGGTGGAATATGCAGTATGGAGGAGGTATTAATGATATTGCTGCGACTCAGGATCCGCTGCAGGGGTAATTCCATGACTCGCGTAAGGGGTCTGACTTGTTTTTTGGGGGCCAGGAACTCTCCATGACTCGTGCATAACCAAGAGAAATTGCCATCCTGAATTACTACCTGCGTTTCTTTCGTTGATCTTCAGCCCGTCTTGCCGTTCATCATGTCCTACTTCCGCATCACCCTCATCCGCTCGGCCATTGGCCTCCCTGCAAAGTCAGGAAATGTGCTCAAGGCCCTCGGTCTCCGCAAGCGCATGGCCACCGTCTTCCACCCCGTCACTCCATCCATTGCTGGCCAGATCATGAGGGTCAAAGAGCTCGTTGCCGTGTCGGAGGTCGACAAGCCAAAGACGAAGCAGGAGGTGCATCAAGAGCGGGTCCCGGACCCCGGCTTCTACATTGAGTCAAGGGCGGCGGATGCTGTCAAGAAAGACTGAGCTCCGATACTTGCTCCTGGTCACTGGGACGCCTGCTTTGGTGAGTTCCTGGCGGGATGACAATCGAACCATCCATCACCGGCACCTTCTTGTCCCGACTGACAAGCGATCGAAAGCCATCTCTACACCAATATCGCCCTGCCTGCCTGGTTCGACCGCGTGGGCGAGAGAAAGATTAGGACAACAGATTTGTGTTTGATCACAGCGAATGTGTTTATCTTTAATTGCTTGAACATCTGGATTGGCTCCTCAATCTCGGTGAGGGCGAGCAATGGAAACGAAGCTGGGACAGCCAGGGAGACGAAGCTAAGACAGCGGCCGGATCGTCCGGGTATTGCTGTCCACGTCTGCAATAAACGAACACACCGACTATCTAGTATCGAGGAAACCACGGCTCAACCCTTGAACAGACCATTCTTCGGCCACCAAACAACTCAAGCGGGCAAGGCACGACGTCAATGGGGCCTGTTTTATGTCCTGAGTGTCCTGTTACGTCGGAAACTACAGGTTCATTCCGGGAAGGCCAATGTGGGCTCGGCGATTTCTTTGGCTACGTGGGATGCAGGTCTCGGGACATGCTCTGGACTGAGGCTACCCTTGTCCATGTGCGGGTTGTGAGGCATCGACGCTGTGGCCGGCAGGGTGACGCTGGCGAGAGGGCTGCCCAGGTATGGAGGCTTCATGAGACGAGACTGGGCAGCGAGCAATTAGACGGGCAATACGGACCGTAATACCTTTGATACCCAGTGCCTCGCTAGTGAATTAAGTTAGTGACCCTCATCGAGCTCACGTGCTGTGCGTGCTGTCCACCCCGTGTTTTCTGCAGCCCTCCTCTTTGGTGGCGCTTATATTCGTATTATCATAGCTCTCATATCATAAGCTGGACGGACTCCGTTCCAAGATCCTGTCCCAAGTTTCCCCAGCTTTTTTTTGTACGACACTCCAACCCTCTTTGATCATTTTTCCACAAAACAGCAGCAGCAGCAGCCATGAGATCCCTCCGTGCCGCCCGCTCCGCCGCCCGCACCCTGACTCACTCCCCGCCTCCTGCCGCATCAGTACCGTCATCCTTACTACGCGTGCTTCCGCCATCCACTGTCCAATCCCAACGACAACGACAACGACAACAGCAGCAGCAACAGCAACAGTACCTCCGCCTTTGCTACCGCCGCTCCTTCTCCACCTCTCCTGCGTCTGCATCGGCCGGAGCCACGACAGAATCTAACAGCAACGGCAACGGCAACGGGTCCGGCCTCTCCGACAACGAATACCACGACATCGCCGACGAATACCTCGACAAGCTAGTCGCCGCGCTCGAGGCCAAGGCCGAAGCCGACGAGACTCTGGAAGTCGAGTTCTCGGTATGTCTCTTTTTTCCCTGTTCCCATCATCATCGTCGTCGTCGTCGTCGTCGTCATCACCACATCCTAACAGTCATGTCTACAGGCCGGAGTGCTCTCAATCGCGCACAAAAACGGGACATATGTGATCAACAAGCAGCCGCCCAACAAGCAGATCTGGCTGTCGTCGCCCGTGTCCGGGCCCAAGCGGTACGACTGGGTTACCGGCGGCGTCACCGGCCAGGACGAGAAGGAAGGGACCGAGTTTGCGACTGGTGATGATGGCCGCGGCGGGTGGTGGGTCTATGCGCGCGACGGCAGCCGGTTGAGCGCGCTGTTGAAGAGGGAGGTTGGTGTGGAAGTCAACCAGGAGGACGAGTGAAGATGGCAGTGAAGAGACGGTGTGTGAGAAAAGAGGACAAGGAAAAGAAGATTTCCTTCTCTCTATAGTTTACTATCTGTATGCTTGTTTTTGGGCATGGCCTCAATGTGGCGTTCAGTGCAACGGTGCCGGTGGATTGACTTGTATCAGCCCAGAGCGACTCGACTGAGACGAGCCGTATGTATACAAAACAACCAAGACAAAGAATTGTGATATTACAGAGTAATATGGTCAAGAAATTTTGTCAAAGTCCCTCCTCACCGTCGCTTCTTGGATCCGCCCTTGGAACTCGGTTGGCCCTTTGCGGCACCAGCCGCTGCAGCCACCACTCCAGCTGCCGCAGGCGCTGCCTGTGCCGCCTGCTGGCCAGGCGTGATCGGCGGCCTGCGCGGCACGCCTCTGCCCATAAAGTTCCTGCTTGCAAAACTGATAACGATCATGATGAGCCAGCTCGGGGTATTGCCCAAAATCCAGATGAACTGGCCCAGGGGCTCGAGCAGGTAGAGCTTGGCCAGGGACGAGTCAAAGGGGTGCAGTGCACCGGTATACTCGTCGGTCTCGAGGTAGCCTGACTGCGAGCCGGACGGGATCGAGACAATTTTGTCCACGGTGGTGGTGGTGTGGTTGAGGAAGATGGCCCGGAACGGCGTCTTCTGGTCCGGCGGGTTGGTCGACGGCACGAGGAAGTGGTAGATGGACGGCGGCACGGCCTGCCAGGCGGTGCAGAGCACTTCCTGCTCGTCGCAGTTCATGTAGCCCAGACGCAGGTTTTCTTGCGGCAGCGCGCTCAACTGCGGCACCGATTCCTGAGACTGAGGTTAGCCCGCCACTCTTCCTGTCGTCCTGTACCTTAACGTACTCGCCAGAGCGAATCCACCCCGCCACATTGGCCAAGACACGTCTTGTTCCCTCCGGTCAGGTAGACCAACCACTCCTCATCGCCAGTCGCCTTGGGGCCCAGCTTCTGCTTGTAGTTGTCGCGCTGGATCCGCTCGACTATTCGCCGCACCACAGGCTCGGACTCAGCAGCCGTGACATCCTCCTCAGCAATGACAACAGCCTCCGCCGTTGTGCTGCTGGAGGGGATGAATGCCTTGGCCTTCTCTAGCCATCCCGCCGCCTTTGAGGCCAGAGAAGCTTGCTCCTCGCAGGCAACAAGGGCCGGGAGGAGCGATGGGAGGAGCAAGACAGGGAGTGCGGAAATGCGCATGGCGACGACGATGAAGAAGAAAAAAAAGGATGAAGACAGAGGATGGAGCTCTGCGTTGTCAATATGTGATTGCAACAATTTGTCTTTTATTCCGAAGACGCACAGCACTAGGCTCCTTCTGTGATTATTGTCCTTGCGCAATCTACGTCGTCCATCGGTAGTCGCCGCCAGGGAACAGCTCGGTGTATGAAGGTGTAGTCTCAGTCGCCGTCAGGGAACAGCTCGGTGTATGAAGTCAACTGTGTATTTGACCATTGTCGTTGCATTCTCTCTTTCGCCCAAAGCCTTTTCGTCGTGTGGAATTACGAATTACAGAACAAACAGGCGGGGTCACAAAGCTCAACGCTGAGAATGCCAGCTGGCTATTCGCGCTACAGACCACAAAGTTCGCTGAGGCAAATCCCATTTCTGCAGGACCATCGAGGATAGGAACAACAGGACAGATTGAAAAGGCAGGAAAAGTTACTGTTGCTGAAGGTGTGCGATTCCCGCAATTCCTAAACAAGACTAGCGGGCTTGCATCAATTAGACTAGTCCAATCTGGAATTAGCCGGAATAGGCTGGGTTTAGCCCCTTTTCCTACCATACCTCTACTTTATTGATAACCCAGGCACACTCCCGCGATTTTATTTCTCTGTCCATCTATCTGCCAGCAGTGACAGACCCCAAGTGCGAGCGGAAGGCAGTGAAGACGAAGAAGTTGGACTGCAGTGTGGTCCAACCAAACTTGAGCCCATTTACCTTACCTTATAGAATAAGCGGTTAACCAGTCTCATCATCTCCCTTCTGAACTCTGGCAAAAGTCGAGTCTCTGTGAGGCGTTGTAAGATCTTCCTCGGGCCTTTTGCACGCCAAAACAACACCCAGGATATATTATCCATCACGGTGTACTAGAGATATACATGTAGATGTGATCAGTCATCATTGAGCCCCTGCCTGTCTAACCATATCCGTGTCAGCACAATAAGAGCGGCAATTCCACGACATTAGCGTTCTGGCATTATTCCGAAAGAGGAAATTATCCAAAAGTGGGGCTGCAACTACGCCAACGGCCCAACAGTTCGACCAGTCGACGAGACTACAAACTACCTCAAACAGTTCGACCAGTCGACGAGACTACAAACTACCTCAAACAGTTCGACCAGTCGACGAGACTACAAACTACCTCAAACAGTTCGACCAGTCGACGAGACTACAAACTACCTCAAACAGTTCGACCAGTCGACGAGACTACAAACTACCTCAAACAGTTCGACCAGTCGACGAGACTACAAACTACCTCAAACAGTTCGACCAGTCGACGAGACTACAAACTACCTCAAAGCTAGATTCTTATCTAGCTTAGCATCACCTGCTGAGTTTATCCGACGACCTCCTTGCAGGGTGACGACCATCAGAATTTACGCATAACTTTGTCACTATCACATTTGAACCATCAATGCCTTCCAAGTTGCGTCTCCCTCCTGCAGCAGCAGCTCGGGTGCTTCCAGGCGGTGGCAGCACCAGCACCGCGGCGGCGGCACGTACCCCAGCAACGACGCCCTTTTCGCCCTCGTCTAGCATTATTCCAAATACTAGATTTCTGGCTCCATCAAGCCCTGCTCCTCCTCACACCCAACTCCAGCGCAGATTTCAAATTCACCCCTTTCACTCTGCAACTACAATGCCTGCTGCATATGCAGCCCACGGCCACAGCTCGACGGCCTGCTGCAATATCCCACCGGTCGTCTCGCATGATTACGAACCAAAGGGGTCATATCACGACCTGGGAGGGCTCAAGACGTGTGAGCTACCTAGCTAATATTATCTTATCCCCTTGCGTTGCCCCTCCTTATTGACATGTATATGGTCCTTTTCAGACGTCACTGGACCCGGTACCAAGAATAATACATCATCATCATCATCATCATCATCATCACCAGACAAGGGCCTGATAGTAATCTACGACATCTTCGGCTACTTCCCGCAGACCCTGCAAGGGTCCGACATTCTGTCGGCCAGTGGCGGGTACAAGGTCTTCATCCCGGACTGGTTCAAGGGGAACCCATGCCCGATAGAGTGGTAGGTCGGTCGGTAACCAGTTTGTGTGAATAAGTGTGAATGAACACTTATCCACGTCGCTGTCTCTTGTCTAGGTACCCGCCCGACAGCAAGGAAAAGCAGGCAAAACTCGGCGCCTGGTTCGGCAAGCATCCCGCCCAGGGCGTCGCCGCCGCGCTCCCGGCGTATGTCGAGGCTGTCCAGGCTGTGAACCCGGCAATCAAGTCCTGGGGTATTCTCGGGGTGAGTCAGTTAATCACAATAATAATAATAATAATAATACGATTTACAACAACTAACATGCATGCTACTACTAGTATTGCTGGGGTGGCAAAGTCGTGTCTCTTGTCACATCCACATCCACTTTGAACAGCAGCAATCCGTTTTCAATTGCCGCTGTCGCCCATCCCGCCATGGTCGACCCTGCCGACGCACAGGGCATTTCCGTGCCGTATCTGTTGATCGCTTCCAAGGATGAAGACGTTGACACGATACAGCAGTTTGAGCGCAACTTGCAGGCTCCTCATCGCGTTGTGACGTTTGATGACCAAATCCATGGCTTCATGGCCGCACGTGCTGATCTCTCTGATCCCCATGTTAGGGAGCAGTATGCGCGAGGCTATGAGACCGTGCTGAGCTTTTTCAGCAACCAGTGGGCGTGAGAGGGGAAGCAGGCAAGCAACTTGCGCCAGCAAGCAATGGCAAGGGCAAACCAGAGTATAATAACTCGAGATCATCATTGCTTCATAGCTACTTCCCATATACAGTAGCTCCAATACTCCTTATACAGTAGCCTCCAATACTCCTCATACAGTAGCCTCCAATACTCCTTTGTCTCCAAGTTGGTGTGTCAATCTGTCTTCATTTCACCAACCGGAAATCAACCACAGAAGGGATGGTAAACAAAGTGCTGCGAGACGATGCCTGTCCTTGGCTGTCGTTGCTGTCGCTGCCGTGGCCCCCATCGCCGTTGTTGCTGCCACTGCTAATGCTCACTTGCTCCTCGCCCTCTGTCGGTGAGAGCTTTTCGACCGCTGTCTGGACCAAGTCGTCGATCGAGCACCCGCTGAGGATTTTAAGCGTCGGCACATCGACATCCAACTCCTTCAGAAACCATGCGCGGACATCGACGGCAACAAGGGAGTCAATGCCGCCGACTTCGAGAAGATTCGCAGATGGATCGATATCCTCCTCCTCTTCTGTAATGTGGAGTATCCGTCTGAGATGGTTGACAAACCCATCCTGAACAATGTCGAAACGCTCATGCGCAGTCTTTGCAGATGCCAGTTGCACTTTGACTCGTACCCTGGATGATGTAGTCTTGGAACTCTTAGTATTGTCGCTTGGGTCGTCGGGCAAGGACACAAAATGGCCAAGAGTGGCACCCCGGTTGTCATCGGGGTCGTGTGAGCGGTAATTCACCCCCATACAGACCTGAGCGGCACTGATCCCCGACTCAAGACTTGCACGCCCGGACAAGATGGCCTCGGCCACAAGCTGGTGGAGGTCCTCTGCGTTGATATTGATATAGCCCATCGACTGAAAAGCATCCATGTCATGCTTGCCAGCCTGCGCGGCATAGCCGATTCCCAGGACAGGGGGGATGTTTATCGTTGCAGCATAGAGGCCACGCTTCCGTCTCTTGTTGACCAGACAAGTCATGTACTCGTTGGCAGCAGTGTAATTGCCCTGTCCCCCCCGACCAATAACACTTGAAATGCTGCTGGTGACAATGAAAAAATCAAGTGCAACATTGTAGAAGAGCTCATCGAGCAGCTCCGTTCCTCGCACCTTCGGTTCTGTCACCCGAGTGAACTGCTCCAACCTCATATTTGCAAACAGCTCGTCGTCAAGAACCATCGCACCGTTGATGACTCCAGCAATCGGTGGAAACGTGTCCTTCAATTCCGAGTAACAGGACCAAACTGACTGTCGAGAGGTAACGTCAAGGCGCATAAACTTGATTACCGCCGCATGATGTTTCTGCATACTCTCGACAAGTTTGCCATTCTCGTTTGGATTGCGGCTGGCCAGGACAACATAGCGTGCTCCGTGCAAAATCATCCATTCTGCAAGAGACTGTCCGAGTTCACCAGCCATCCCTGCCAGTAGATAAGTCCCATCTGGGCGAAAAATGGTTCCTGAATCTATTGGCAGCACCTTAGCCGTCACGCTTTCACTTGAGTTCCAGTCAACAACCGCCAGCGGCTCACCGACAGCAGGGTGAAGGGAAACCTCTGCCAAGGGAATGCAGTCCGGTTTGCTCGTGCTGGGATTGACAAGAGCATCAAGCCATGCACTGCGAAGACTCTCCTTTACAACCAGCTTTGCAGAGTATTGTAGGGGCACAGAGCTTGGTTGATGGCTCCAAAGCGTGTCTTCAGAAATCTTGAGGCAGGCTGATGGCAAGACGCGCAATATCGAATCCCTTACGAGGTCCGACCTGGTGCTCCGCGAGAAATGCACGAACACAGAGGGATAGCTCGGGATGATCGACTTCACAATCTGCCGAGGGAGATGAGGATCCAGCCGAATTGAAGAAGAGCCAGGCTCTTCTCCAGGTCCGCAGAAGGTGAATATTGGAGTGACGGCTTTGGCCCGTGCCTGTTCCACTAGAGCTCTCTGAAACTCAGGATCTGGCTCGTTGACCAGCAAGGTGCTGCCAGCGTAAGTCAAGGCCAGAATAGCTGCTGCTATAAGACTGGCTCCCACAGATGCCAGTGTTGATGCTATTTTCGTCGTTTGAAGCGGCAGACACCAGTCTGAGGGTACACATGCAGGTGACTCATCAGATGGGCAAAGGGCGAGTACCAGCTCATCCGTCTTGATGTCTCTCCCGGCACATAGTCTCAGGAAGCCGGCGGGGCCGACGGACAGATTTTGAAGCAAAGAGTGGGTGATTCGCACAGTTCGCGTGTTGTCACCCGTCGAGGTAGATGGCAGTGCCAAAGGAGTGACTTGATGGATTTCCAGAGTCCGTTCCATACCAGTGCCAGTCCCAACGAGACGCAGACTTTCACGCCGTGGATCGACTTGGGAGAACACATCTCTCCGATGAGAGTTGTAACGGGCATTTTTCTCGGTGTCTGGAAGCAACCTGACAATCATGTGCTGGTCATTCTCCATGAATACCTCCGGCTCCGCCATCCACAGCAGAGATTCCGGATTGGCATCCCAGGCACCAAGCATCTGCTGTCTCAAGAGCGTCTCTGCAAGATCCTTTGCAGTGCTTTCGCGGATACCGTGGGGAGTCTCCTTGGTGTATTCCAGGTCGAAGATTTGCAGCTTGAGAAGGGGATACTCGGCACGAACCACGCGTGTGAGTCCCAACATGGCCGAGTTCCATGGCACCTCTTGTCGTAAGCCGCAGGTCACCCAAACAACATTGCCTGCAACGGCCCACAGAGTCTGCAGCGCACTCAGCTTGGATCTTGTCAAATCTGCCAGATAGGGCGTGTCTAGATCAGTAACAGACAGCACTGCAACACTCGATCTCGCCGCCATGTCCGATATTTCGAATTCTTCCAATGTAGAAAAGGCTTGCTTGCGTTGAAACTGGTGGGACAACTCTTGTGAGATATTCTGAACAAGGGTGCTCGCTGCTGGGGTTGTCCCTCCTATGATGGCGAGATCATGAGCCTGGATGCTACCAGGGCGACCTTCAGCAGCCAGAGGGTTACGAAGAAGGGAAACCTGCTCATTCACTGCCTGTGTCGCGAACACAGCCAGGGGCAGAGATGTCGAGATGTCGGGAGTAAGCGTATCAATACCAGAAAACCCAGCTTGCTTGAGCACAGAGTCCCATTGACCTAGAGAAAGCAGTGGACCCCAACGTCGGCCTGTTTCGGCACCAGTCCACCATCCTGGAAGCGTGCCAAAGGTCATGCCGGCGGAGAGAAGATCCGTCGAGGTTAGTTCGCCAACAACGAGGTATCCACCAGGCTTAAGGAGGCGACGGACGTTTGATAATGCGGCCAACACATCGGTTGACACATGGAGCACGTTGACGGCGGTGACAACATCATACCAGCCTTCGACGTAGCCCTGAATCTGGGGCTCCTTCTCCATGTCGAAGATTCTGAAACTGATGCGGTTGCCACTTCCCCCAAACTTCTCCTCGGCTGGTAGGAAAAAGCTGCTGGAGATATCGGTGAATGTGTATGAGTTGTATGAACTGCCAATTTCGCGCAGAATCAGACGTGTCGCAGCTCCAGTGCCAGCTCCAACTTCGAAGATGTTGATGCCTGGGTAGCGGAATGCGATTTGGGAGACAATGCGTGCAAGCCAGCGACTTGTAGGTCCGTTGCAGAGAGCGTCGTCGGCATAGAAGGCATCGAGAAGCCCATCATTGTTCATATGCTCAAGCATACTTGTTCCTTCACGAATGACATCGACTGAATGATCACCCACAACCTGTAGAAATCGCACATCAGGTCGGTCTCGGTACTTGTGCAGCAGCCGAATGATGTCGGCGTGAGAATCCAGGTTTGCATCCACACTGAGCGAGGGATGTTGCCCGCCAGTCACAGCGTTGACCATTTGAGTGCACCAAGCCAAGTACCTCTGGAAATGAGGAAGGAGGCCACCACGCTCATCCTCTGGAATGGCGGATACCACATTGCGTATATACCAGTAGGAGATTCTCTCGGCGTCCTTGTACAGTTGTATGTCGTGGTCGGACAGTGTCTCGCCTCGAGCAGCTAGGATGCCATCAGGAGACGCCGGTTGGTAGTGGAATTGGGAGAACATCGGCACGTCGTCCCTTTCACTGGCTTTGGCAAATGGCACGAGACCAACACCCTCGAGCTGCGCAAAAGTAGCATGGGGTCCATCAATTGTGCTGAGAAAAATATCTCCGATGACCTTGGTAGATGTTCGCTGTCGAATGAAAGTTTCGTATTGAAGCACACGTTGTTTGCCGCCACTGCCGATGGGTGTGAAGTATGTGTTGATAGTCACCGAGGCAAGGTGAACAGGTACGTGCAGCGACCAAAGACCGTTGTCTCCTGGATCTGACCAAGCGAGGAACAATGTCTGCAAGGCAGAATCCAACAGTCCAGGGTGGCATACAAGCTCATCTTCCCATGAGGACCCAGAGTGGTCGAGAAGGGTTCCAACGCTATGATTTGACTTGCGTAGTATGTTGGAAACACCTCTGAATGGGTCCGAGTATCCATACCCAGTTTTGGACAGGTTGGCATAGAACTTATTTGCATCCACAGGAACCATGTTCCAACGATCTTCGCTGGCAAGTGACAAGGACAAGGCTTCCGGTTGTGTCGTGCCAATGCTGCCCGTTGCTCTTCCTCGAGCGTTTAGGACGACCTGGAATGATCCTTCCTGGACTGAATAGCATGCCCATTCAAGACTCAAGGCGGTCTCGGATAGTTCAAGGGAGTGAACACTGAAGATCGTCTCAACCGTGCTGGAATCGTCATTGAAGGCAATTGCTCGAAAAATCTGGATGTCAGACAGCTGCAACATGCTAATAACGGTATCCGGGTATGTTTCTATGGCGAGAGACTTGACTGCCTCGATTGCCATGCTAACATAGCCCGTAGCCGGGAAAACCGTCTGTCCTTGGAGCATATGGCCATTTAGCCAGTAAAGATCGCCTGGACTGAGAATATTGCGCCACTGGAACTCCCCCGACGTTACCGCCTCTGAACAAGGATTGCCCAGGATGGGGTTCGAGGAGTGGTTGCCTCTTCGGTGCTTGAAATGATTTGCAAGTCGACTTGTGGTCCAGAACTCGCGGTCATGATCGAAGGGGTAGGGCGGCAGATCATCCAGAACAGTCTTGTGCCTGTTGCCAGACAGGAGCCTTTCCACGGCGGAAAACTGAACGCTGTTGGCACCCAGCCTTGTCCAGATGAAGCCAAGAGCTAGACTGACCCGTTCAATGTCACTCTGGTCGCGGGAGAGTAAGCCGGTGTATGGGACCGTGCGTGCTGGATAGACTTCTTCAAGCACAGACGTGCAAGGACCTTTCAACGCCGGATGTGGACCAATTTCGATAGCCAAATCAACCGAGCCAATGTTGCTGCAAGCCTGAGCAATGGCATCTGCGAACAGGACTGTATTGCACATGTTGTCGACCCAGTATTGATTGGTGAGTTCGTTTGGCGCCATGCGTTTATTCCTATAAACGCTGGAAAACCAGGACGTAGCCCTAGTGCGATTTGAAGGTTGTTGTTGGCCAGTCACTCCACAAAGATCGAGAGATCTCAAGTATGGACTGGTACAAGGTAGCATGTGAGAGCTGTGGTAAGCAGTATCGACCTTGAGCCTCCGAGCAAAGATCTCCCTTGAGCGGCAGAGGTTTTCAGCCTCCATGATGGCATCTTCATCGCCACTCAAGGTGATGCTTGAGCTGGAATTGACAGCAGCAACTTGAATGTGATCATCATACACCTGGTGGCAGAGAGTTTGTGCTTCCTCGAAAGACATCTCGACTGCGAGCATGGCCCCACGAAGCGTACGGGATCTCGGGCTTGCAGCCAGATGCGCGTTGATGCCGCGTAAATAGGCAATCCGAATGGCATCCTCTGCCGATACAAAGCCGGCTGCATAGGCGGCGGCAATCTCACCGGATGAGTGTCCAACCACAGCAGAGAATTCGATTCCAGCTGCATGTAGGATATCAACCAGTACAATTTGGACTGCGGTACAGAGAGGTTGCGAGATTTCAGCCTCTTGGATGCGAGAGCCTTCTTTGTGCTGCAACAGTTGGTCTCTGAGTGTCCAAGCTGGCCGGCTCATTGGAAGGGCCTGAAGAACGGTATCCAACTCGGCGATGCGCGAAGCACCAAAAGCAGAGAGTTCAAGGAGTTCAACCCCCATACGTGGCCACTGGGCACCTGGAAAGCGTGAGACTTGCAAATACCTCACCAGTGGCGGCTATTTGACTCACCTTGGCCTGTAAATATGCCAATTATGGCCGGATTTGACGGGTTGCCAAATCGCGTAGCCAGATCATTCTCACCGCCATGATCCGATGGAAGGCTTGCAATATCCTCCAATGCTGCAAACGCTCCTTGGATTGATCTGGCCGGCACCGCCCTGCGATATTGCAGAGTAGACCGTCTATGCTGGAGTGTATAGGCAAGGCTTGCTAAGTCGACGTTGGGGTTTGTCTTCAAGTAGTCGAGATGGTCGGCGATCATCTTGCGCAAGGCAGTTTCAGAAGCGGCAGAGAAGACAAGCGGCGTAAAGACCGTATCCTGCTTCGGGGGGGCCTTTGCTTCTGGGACAAACTCTTCCAGAATGCAATGAGCATTGGTTCCGCCAAACCCAAAGCTGAGAGCTTGTTACTCTTTGTGCATGGATGGCAACGGTTAGGGGCAAGTCACTTACCTGTTGACACTGACTCTTCTGATTCCGCCTTGGGTGGTCGGCCAAGCAGTCGGCCTCGTAGGAATCTCCACATCTCGATAGAAAGGGAGAACCTTTGGACTCAAGGTGCTAAAATGCAAGTTCGGGGGAACAATGCCGTTCTTCAGAGCCAATACGGAGGCAATCACACCTGCAAGACCCGCAGTACCCTCAGTATGCCCAATGATCGTCTTTACCGACCCAACCAGCAGCTTTTGACGTTGTTCTGCTGTCTCTTGAACCCCACTAGGGAAGAGAGCAGTTGAGATAGCCTGTGCTTCCTGTGGGTCACCAGCCTGGGTACCAGTACCATGAGCTTGGAAGAATTGAGGTCGATCTTCTGCATTGCGAATGGGGTCCAAACCCGCCCGGGCATAACATTCAGTGATCAATGAAGCCTGGGCAATGTGACTTGGGACAGTTAAGCCGGATGTGCGTCCATCTTGATTGACAGCGGTTTCTCGAATGATGCCCTGAATTGGGTCATTGTCCGCAAGTGCTGCAGACAAAGGCTTGATCAAGACCATAGCGACTCCCTCTCCGCGGGCATAGCCGTCAGCAGCTGAATCCCACATCGCGCAGCGGCCACTTGGCGAGAGCATGCCAACCGCACTCTCGGATATGTAGGAGTCTCCAGGAAACAAGTCAGCATGTGTCCCCACAACTGGGCGAAGAATGACATACCAGGACTCAAGATCAGACTGGTTCCAGCAGCTACAGCCACTTTGGACTTGCCACTTCGTAGGGCCTGCATGGCTTGGTCGAGGGCTACCAGGCTGCTTGAACATGCAGTGTCAATGTTCAAGCTTGGCCCATGCCAGTCGAAGAAGTAAGAGATACGGTTTGCCAAGATAGCGTGTGACAGGCCCATGGGTGCGTACCGCGGCGTGTTCTCCCAGTCTCGTGCCACCATCAGATTGTAGTCCTCACACATGGCTCCCACATAAACGGCAGTATCGGATCCGCGCAACCGCTCCATCGGCAGTCCCGCTGAGGAAAGGCCGTCGTAGACAACCTCAAGCAGGAGTCGTTGTTGAGGATCCATGGCCAGGGCTTCAGTCGCTTGGATATTGAAGAAGGCAGCATCAAAGTGGGCAACATTGTCATCCAGCCAATAAGACTTCCTGGCATTGGTGGTGCCAGGGTGGGTTCCAACTGGGTGATAAAAGGCATCGATGTTGAAACGAGAGGCTGGAGGCTCGGAGCTGAGATCACGGGGCTCACGAAGAAGTTCCCAGAGTTTGGATGGGCTGCTCACTCTCCCAGGAAAGCGACAGGCCGAGCCGATGATTGCGATGGGCTCTAACATGTTGGCCGTGAAGACGAATGGTTGAGCAGTATACCGATGTCATAGGAATATGCTCAGGAGCCGATATATATCGTGTAGAAAGCTTGATATGGAACTGTGTGATAATATATCGCGGTTCGAGGCTGTCTCTTGTCACTGCCTAAAGTTCTTTCAACATGGGTCTATTGCACGACGGAGCTTGACAGGAACTGATTGCCGCCGCAACGCCCGTCTGCAGAGCGGTATTGACTCCAAGAAGGGAGCCAGTTCTAGCTATCGACTTACCTAATGAGGTAAGTATACATTGGACTGATCCAGAGCCATGGGATGAACGGTGCAAGCGAGTGCCTCGGGTGCTGAACGGTGTAAGGGGCTACTGGGCTGCAAGGGGTGGACGCGCCGCAAGGGGTCGCCAGAATTAACAATGTATGGCCCCAGGAAGGCGGAGAAAGCCCTGGAAATGTGAAGACAGATAACATAGGCGGTCGTTACTATCATCGGGTACGGTGGTGGAATAGCGCTTGGGGCAGAGATGCCAGGGCTGAGCAAGCGTACGCCCTGAGCTGTGTTCAATGAAGCCGTCGAACGGATGGAAAGCTGGAAGGCTGGCCTGAATGGTATACATTTTGCACACTAGAAGTAATCGTCAATCCTTGAAGGAGAGTGTGGTCGAGAATTCGACCTGTTAAAAGCCAGGGTACGGCACAAGTCCAGAAACAGGCAAACCAGCGGACCGCCGCCCCTTGTGGACAGTGAAGGGATGAAAGAAGCTCGAAGAACCCGTCACATCTTCCAGCAGAATAACGCAAGGGTCTGCTTTTTGGGTTGCTGGCGAGGGACCGTACCCGTAAGGAAAATTGACAACCCTGCGTCCATCCCAGAGGCAGATCACCCTCAAAACACTGAAGTCGCGAAATTGCAATCCACACAAGCCAAAGCCCGGGATTGTCAAGTACAATGCTCAGCTGGCAGTCAAATGTGCGTGGGTGGCATCACTTGAATCGAAGCCCACATGGAGGAGGCCATTATAAACGCCAGACCAGAACATTGAGCATTTGTTGCAGCAGTCTATTACCTATTACCAAGGCTGACGACTGGCGGACCATAGCTCCAGTGCTGCAAGTATGCTTATTGAGAATACACAATGTTCTGCAAGGAGGGGAGAAGAAGTAATGAGACAGAGGGGATATATATTAAGTGGGTACCTTCCCAGACTGGGTGATTGTTCAAGGAAGGTGTAACTGGCGTACATGATTAGTCATCTATTACTCTGATTAGTCATTCATTCATTGATGACTAACCACATACCTCATGCCTACTGAGTACACAGATTGTTCTTCACCAAAGTCCAAGTTATCCACTGAGTTGGTAGACTGCTAACATGCCAAATGGCTAGCTGTAAATAGACAGCATTGAATATACAGCAAAGTGTCCTTGATTCGCCCAATATCACTCCTCTTCACTCACTTCACTCTCCTCATTATCGGCTGGTGCTCCGCTGATGCCCAAGCCATATGGGGTGTGACTAGCATTTGCATCTTCATCTGCCTCATCCAGTGCCGCTTCGAACTCAGCGGCCAGATCATCATAGTCGTCATCCACAGGCTGATCAGTGGGAGTAGGGGCATGGTCAGGCTTTGGATATGAGGTAGGCGGCACTGGCTCAAACACAGGTGCGCTTCTGCTCCCACTGGTCGATATCTGGGGCGATCTGGGACTGCCCAATTCAAGTTCTTCAATATCCGCATCTTCTTCTTGCTCAGAGTCTGTGTTCTTGCGCTCGCTTTGTTCTCGCGGCGCCCGATTCCTGCTCCTGCTTATGGCCTGGTCCATGGGGCCCCTGAACGCACTCAAATCAAGGCGGCCACGCTTCCGCTCTCTATCTTCCCGCGGAGGGGATCCTATGTCAATCTCCAGGCCGCCATCGTTAACAACAATATGCTGAGATTGAGACAGGTTGTCACTTGGTGAGACATTAGAAGCGCCATCCCAGTCTGCTAGCTTTGCGGCCACGATAGTCTCATCGTCCGAGTCGGATATTCTATCCTTGGCCTTTGATTCTGCCTTCTTAGCTGGTCTCTGTCGCAAAGGCGGACTTGCCTTGGCTTTCTTCTCATCCACCCTCCTCTTCTTTTGCGGGCCACTCGTAGATGGAACAGGTTTCATAAGCGGGGTGGTGCTGCCAAACCTGGAAGGGCCGGCAAGGGGACTGGGGAAGCCAGGCACTGGGGTCCCACCACCGACCCGAGGCGTGTTGTTCCCTGTTGGAAGGCCTGGCTTCTCTGCAGTTTCCTTGGCCTGTGCCAGAAAGTGCCGGAAGTCGAAGGGGTTGGAATGGTCGGGCTCTTCATTGTCCGTGGTGCAATTTGTATCTCCATTGGCAATCGGCTTTACATACTTTGATGGCTTGGGAAGTTGTCTCAGGTCCTTGGCAGCTTCATATCGGATTGAGGGGCCCTCCTCCACATTCATGTCAATCGACTTGGTCACTTTTTCCAGCAGAAAGGCCGACTTCTGTTTGTTGAAGACTAGAGCATAAGACCCCGTGTCACCGGCTTCAGGGCGGACGTGGCCTTTATAGTAGTATGTGCTGGTGTCGCTGGCATCGTTACCCAGGGCAAGCGAGTAGCCAACACTGGTCTTCTTGAGAGTGCCTGGCATGTCGCGAAGACCGGTGCTGGGCTGCCAGTTGTATCGTAAATTTACAAGTTGGTCCCTGGCGGCGTCCGAATTGTTCCGGAGACTGTCGCCAAGCAAGATGGGATATTCATTTGCGCGTCGAAAGTCGAAGCCCGTGGCCCGACTGGCTGACAGGGCCGGAGAAGCCATCGTCGTGTGTAAAGAGAGATCTGGTGTGGTAGCAAGGGTTTGACAAGGAGTGGTGGCCTAGGTTTAAACTTGATCGGGCCCAGGCAGGAGAATCCTTGAAATATGTGATGCCGATTCAAACGACATGGATCATCATGCACCAGAGACACCAGACACCATTGAATATGAAAGCAAAGTCAAGATCACTGGCAAACCATCACAATAACAATGGGCAGAGAGAGAATGAGGGGAGACGAAGCAAACGGTCAGGTAAGGAAGGAACAAAGGGCCAGTTTCATCATCCGTAAGGCTCCACCCGGGCGGTGACTCTTAGGGCCCACCTGACCCGTATTTTAGGCCCAGAGGGGCTTATGTCAGAAAGGGCAGGGGCTACCCACACCTGTCAGTGTAAATAGCCCCGAGTTGAATTGATGAGTCGATTCAAGGGCGCCTGAGGGCACTTTCACACATGCAGTGAGTGACCAGTAGACATATCTGCAACAGAAATGCCACTGAATGACAATCACGTTTTATAACTAAGGCTAACTTTGGTCCCAAATGGTATGCTACGAATGACTCAATCACCCGTCACCCGTCTCATCAGGAACCGCCGTCATGGCTGAGTTGCTGAAACATTACTACAAGGCAATAAATATATACAATATTTAAAATGAAAAAGCGAATAAATTGGCGTGTTATTTGTTAATTAATTAATTTTGGGCTACTTAAATTGTGTCAGAGGCCCCAGGTGCTGAATCGGGGCGTGATGGGGGACACTTTGGGTGCTATAGGAGAATCCGGCACGTCCAGACCGTGTCTGTAGTTCCTGGTGTTTGGCTTGTGGTCGACCAAAGGTGAGTATCGTCGACGATCGTGAGGCGATGGTGAAAGGATCTTGTCGCTGAGGGGAGCAATTATTTGTCGCCTCACACGACGAGGCGTACATGGAGCTGCTGGCGAGGGAACAGGTGCAAGCGATGGGCCCTCGATATAGATTTCCGTTCTCTTCGGTTCCGGTTCCTCTGTCGTATTCTTTGCCGTGCTACTCTTCCGCTTCCTCTTCGGCATCATCGGCTTGGTGACCCTCGCGTCGATTTCTCCCTGTCGCAGCCAGAGGTCGGGTCGTCTTTGTTTAAGATCCTGGATCCAGTCGTCACAGTCCATCGACACATAGTAATCAATGAAGCTGTCCCAAACGCTCTCGGCGGGCTTTGTGCGATTGACGAAGATCACCTTGCCCTTGCCGTTCTTTTGCTCATGCACCGTATTGGCAAACTGCTTGACAATCTTCTGCAGGCCAAACACCTTGAGAGACGTGCCCATGACAATTAACAGGTCCGGCTGCGTGCCAATATCAAATGGCACAAACGGACTCAACAAGGCATTGGAAGGATGATCCTCGCCATACAAGACAACATTAGGCCGTAGTGAGCCCACAGACAGCGCCCGTTTGCCCGTGGCTTGCCTCTGATCACTCTTGGCTGCGCACTTCTGGCACTTTGGAGCACAGCCCTCGAGGAATATCTCTGTCTCGTTCGAGGTCCAGGTCCACTGGGACGCACAGACCGTGCAGCGTAGGGTGTCAAGATCACCATGCAGTTGCACAACCTCGCAGCCGCCATCGAAATCTGTGCCTTGGATCCGCTCGGGGCGAGGCGCCTCGTAGTACTTCTTCATAAATCGTCGCTTGGTCCCCCTGCCTCGCTTGAGATCGAGACAGAGGCCCTCTCGGGCTTCTAACGCGTCAATGTTTTGGGTGTAGCAGCGCATGAGCCGGCCACCATCCCTTAACGTCTTGATGAACTTGTGGGTGTCGCTTGTGTCTCTGATATCGTCATGGATTTTCTGGCGCATGCAGGTAATGAAGCGGTAGAAGATGGATGTGGACTCGGCATTCTGAAAGACGCGTGCGTGGAAGAGATCTTCGCCTCGGAGCTTCGAGCTTGGGCTGCCAGTCGAGCTGCGAGAAGAAGTCGAGGATGTAGATGATTGCGACGAGGGCACACTGCCATCCTCCTCCATCTCAGCTGCTTTTCTCTTTCGCGACGGGGTTGATGGATTCGAGGGCGGCGGACTGGGCAGAGACTGCTCTGGGATTAGGTTGTAGAGGCCGTCCTTGGACCGAAAGTCCTGCACCGAGTTAGTTTCCACGTCGCTGAGTATAGAGCAGGCAACTGACTGGAATGCCCAGGCTTGTGCTGATACCGGCGCCGGTGATGATCACTACCTTGCGTGAGCCGCCAACCACGTCGGCCACATCTTGGAGAGCGCGATGGTTGGCAGACAAGACTTCGGAGAGCGGCATCGTCGACAGTGCGGAGGGAAGGTGAGTCCTTGACTAGGGGGAATAATGCTCTCAGTCTGAGCCTTCAGAACCCCATTGAAGCGCGCAACAATTGTGTCAGTAGTGAATTATCAATAGGTGGTGTGGGTGTGGAGCTGTCCACTGTCCACGCGTGATCGAGCCAGGTGGATCGCGTCAAAGTTCGCGTTGGCAGCAGTCACGTTGTTGGCTGTTGCTGTTGCTGTTGCTTGCAATGGGAGGGTTATGATTGCAACAGGACAACAATCAATGCAGCAGGATGACATGAAAGATAGGCATTGCTCATGGTAGTATGCATGCTCACAACAGTCAGTGCCTTTTCACTTTGTTGTTCTCCTCTGTTTGTATGGCCCGGTTGCACTTGCTGTTTTGGAGCTTCTGTGTGGTTGCACTTGCTGTTTGGAGCTTCTGTGTGGTTGCTGTTTGGAGCTTATCTGGAGATCGACCACTAGTCTCCACAAAGCGGGGCTGTGGCCTTAACGCCTATCTCCTGTTGAGTCTCCCATTCGGACTGGCACCCAACCTTCCACCGACGCACCTCTGCCTCAGTCTTGCGACGCACCCTGGGCCGGGAACCGATGTCCTGCCACTCGTGTGCAGGATGAGGCACCTCTCCGACTTGGAGCAGTTCCGCTAGTCTTTTCTCCTCCTGCACGCTGCTGAGAGCATCCAGGTCCTGCATGTATATTTCGAGGGCCTCTTCCTCAATGCGCCGCCGCTTTCGTGAGGACATTCTCCATCTATGGCCTGCGTCATCCGGGTCCATAGAAGATGGCGAGCTGCTGGGCTGACTGCGAGGTTCGTCATCACTGTCGGTCTCTTGGGCCATCTTGACAATGTAATCAAATTCAGGCGCTCTCTGACGGCCGCCATGTCGAATAGGTTGCTCGTGGAGATCGAGGGCAGAGACATGTGTGGGAATAGGCTGGTCGTACTCGGCAAAGCCCTTGCGGCTGATTCTTTCCTCTGGCGAGTCGACTTGGCCCAGGCAATCGCTGTCATCAGGGTCTTCCCAGTCGCCCATACTATCCGAACTAGGAGAGCTGCCCAGTTTGCGGTCGCTTTCAGGAGAAAGACTTCGGTGCCTTCCACCTCGATGTCGGATCGATAGCGCAGCTTCGACCTCATCATAGGGCACTATGCGTGTGCCACATCCCTGTTCATGATCACCACGGATCACCCGCAGATTGGCTTTCCGCGGCAATTTCGTCCAGAAGTCCCAGGAATCAGATTGCAGGTTCAATACCCGACGCATCGCCACAACATCCACAAGTTTGACTTGATTCTTTGGAAGCCGATCCACGTTTGTGCATGACCGAATTCTCGACTGTGAAAGGAAGATGGTGGTTTGTAGGATGCGGCGCAAGAAGTTGACCATTAGTTCATACAACTCCTGGACGGCCTCGCTCGTCATACTTGGATGCTCGTTGACGCCGCCATTGTATGCCCAGTGCTCATACTCGGCCTTCTTACTACCAATCATGAAGACCCTCTCGCTGAGCTCGATCATCATAGAGAGCTTGAACAACTGATGGGGCATGTCCGGGCTGCTCTGCTCACCAAGGGGGTCGGTCTCTGAATCTGAAGCACCCTCATGCTCTTTGTTCACCTGTCCGTCCAGGCGCCTGGCCACCGCAGAGGTAATCAGCCATGGCAGAGAATCAGCGGCGCGCTTGGCACCCAATACTTGATCATATCGATCTTGATAGGCTTCCAGAGCATCGGCAAATACTTCCAGACCACGCTCAACGTCTACATCAATCTCCACTGCGGCAGGTATTTCAGCTCTGGAGAGATTCTTCGTCTGCTTGGTGAAATATTGACGATCTAGCTCGGCGCTTTCTAGAAGATCGATATAAGCTTTGACTTCGACTTGAGACTTGGACCCGATTCGTGCGGCGATCTCCTGTACATTTGTTCTGCCACATCGAGCGAGTGCATGGAAGAATGCTGTCTTTTCTTCGGCGCTCCAGTTGACTGCGCCATACTGGCTTGGCTTGAACGCCGTTGTGTCGTCGTTATTGGCAGCAAATGTCTCGCGGAAAAGGCTCATGTAGATTTCGTTGTACCCATCATTCGAATGGCTCCATCTTCTCCCTCTGGGCGGATCAAGTTCTGCCCTGTGTTGTGAGGAGGAGTAATCACTGTCGTCGCCAGGATGGTCTTCAGAGGCTGTCAGTGAGGGTGAAGCTGGAGGTGATTTTTCATCCAAAGTGTTCTCGCCTTCAGTCAGCTCGGGTGGAACAAAGTCTTCATCGTCCGAGTTGTCCATGTCCATTGATGCAAATGAGTCTCTTTCAGCAATGTGATCGATCCCGTCGTTGTCGTCATGGTGGAGACCCACTAAACAGGGCTCTTTAGTATGCGTGTCACGTGACTGGGCGTCATTCCCCAATTAAGTCGCGTGTTGCTCACGTGGACGCGTCGAGCTCCACTCTTCTCTCGCCAAATTCCATAGCGACGCCGAGTTGAGATCACAAGCAATAAAGGCATCAGCATGGAATTTCTTGACAATGAAGCAGAAGTCAGCGAAGACGAAGATGTCATATTGAGAAGACGACCGCGGAAAAGGCGGCGGATGAGTAGTGACTCTGCTTCGGACGATACCAACAGGTCATCCGATTACGATCTCCCTTCGCATGATCTCCAAGAGGACGGATCTGATATTGAAGTTGCGGGGTCTGATACCGATGGTGCTGGATTTACACCGAACAGGTCCAAGTATGGCGATGTCTTGCACGTCCCCGAGCACCCCAGATCACACAAGGAAACATTCGTTACTCAGTTAAGCCAGCCATGGTCAAGTCCATCGCATATTCGTGGCCCCAGGTGGAAGCGGCCAAAGGCCCCCGAAGCCCCCGCCGGGCAACAGAAGACTATTGAAGAGTCCGCGGTTGCTCAACCCACTGAGACCCGACCATCTCCAGCACCACGTGATGTATCACCTGCTGGCTTCGACGAGTTCGATGACGATGATCCAGACCTATTAGAGGCTCTTATGGCTTCACCCACTGGGAGCGTGCATCAGCAGCAGCAACAAGCCACAAGAGTGTTGGCGCACACAGTAAATACGAGTTCAGTCCCGCTTCGACAGACCACTCTATTCGGCATCAACACAACCCAGCGAGAAAGTCGACCTTCTCAGCCGACCAGGACACATAATTGGCCGCTTGCAAGCCGCGGTGAGAAGGCTACACATCATGCCATCAACCCAGATGCTATGAAGACGTGGGTATATCCAACCAATCTGGGCAAGATCAGGGACTACCAGTATAACATTGTCCACAAGGGCTTATTTCACAATCTTCTGGTGGCCCTTCCAACTGGGCTGGGCAAGACTTTCATTGCTGCTACTGTCATGCTGAATTGGTTTCGCTGGACGAGAAATGCGCAGCTAGTCTTTGTGGCTCCTACGAGGCCGCTGGTGGTTCAACAGGCCGAGGCTTGCTATGGGATTGCTGGTATACCGAAAGCAGACACGACGATAATGACAGGCGGAGTGCCTTCGACAGTTCGAGCGGTGGAGTGGCAGGAGAAACGCGTGTTCTTCATGACTCCACAGACACTGGAGAACGACCTCAGAAGCGGGATAGCTGATGCCAAAAGAATCGTTCTGCTGGTTGTGGATGAAGCCCACAAGGCCACCGGAGCCTACTCCTATGTCAAAGTAGTCGAGTTCCTTCGACGCTCCTCTGAGAGCTTCCGCGTTCTGGCATTAACGGCAACGCCGGGATCGAAAGTCGAGTCAGTGCAGAATGTCATCGACAGCCTTGGAATCGCGCGAGTCGAAATCCGCACAGAAGACTCGCTTGACATTCGCGAATTTGTCCACTCCAGAGATACCCAACTGAGGGTTTTTGACCCGTCGGAAGAGCTCTCGATGACTCTGGATTTGTTTGATCAAGTTGTCACACCAGTGCTCAGCCAGCTCACCTCACAGAATCTTTATCATGAGCGTCGCCCGACGAACATGAGTCTGTACAGCCTGAAGATGGCTCGCGACCGTTGGGCTCAAGGGGCGGCAGCGAGCATGGCAGCGATGGGGCTGAAGATGAAAATCAAACGAATCTTTGAGGTGCTGATGAGTCTTGCTCATAGCATTGATTTGCTCAAGTTCCACGGCATTGGACCCTTCTACCACAAGATGCGCAGCTTTGAGAATGAAGCCGGCTCCGGCAAATATGCAAAGATGATCGTCGACAATGAACATTTCAAGAAAATGATGAGTTATATGCGCGCCTGGGTCAACAACCCAGACTTTGAGGGCCACCCGAAGCTGACCTACCTGAAGGAAGTGGTGCTGAACCATTTCCTGGATGCTGGTGAAGGGAGAGACAGCGGCAAGGGCGACACGTCGTCGAAAACAAGGATCATGGTTTTTGCCAATTTCAGAGAGAGCGCGGAGGAGATTCAGAGGGTGTTACACCGGCACGAGCCCATCATTCGCTCGCATGTGTTTGTGGGTCAGTCAAGCACCAAAGGCTCGGGAGGGATGAACCAGAAGACGCAACTTGATATCGTGAATAAGTTCAAGTCGGGAGTCTACAACACACTAGTCGCCACCTCTATCGGCGAGGAGGGCCTCGACATTGGTGAAGTTGACCTGATTGTTTGCTACGACTCGTCGAGTTCTCCCGTTCGCATGCTGCAGCGTATGGGTCGAACAGGTCGTAAGCGGGCAGGCAGAATCGAAGTGCTGCTGATGCGAGGCAAGGAAGAGAATAACTTTTACAAGGCCAAGGACAACTACCAGAAGATGCAGGAAATCATCGAAGGCGGCACCGAGTTTAGATTTCGCGAGGACCAGTCACCCAGGATTGTTCCTAAGGAGATCCAGCCTGTGGTTGACAAACGAATCGTCGACATTCCGGTTGAAAACACCCAACCTGGCCTGCCAGAACCGGGCAAGAAGAGAAGGGCAACCAAGGTCAAGAAGCCGCCGAAAAAGTTCGACATGCCCGATGGCGTTGACTCTGGATTCAGCTTTCTTGGTGGTAAGAGGGGAACCCAAAGACAAGAACAGCAGCGTTCGTTGCTCGACAGAGTGATCGCACCTGTGCCTGCACTTGAAGCTGTTCTGATGACAGCGGAGCAAGAAGCACAGTTTGACAATCAGTACCGGCAGGTATCCGGCACCGAGCCGCAATACATCCAGGTCGTCCGTTTCGACGCATTCCCAGAATCCCAGCAGAAACTACAAAGGACCTGCCTCATTGGACATTCTCGGTACACCAGAAACATCACGTCGACAATCAGGCAGATGACTGATCCGGACCGGGACTGGAGGCGGCCGACGGAGGAGGAGATCATGCAGTCGCAGACCTTTGGGGTCAAGGCAGTACCAGAAGCAGCGAAACGTCAATATGGTCATGGCAAACCCAGAGCCAGCAACGGGCTCAAGTCAGCGCCACCAGAGGTCTCAAAGAGGAAACCACCCACAGGCACTTCAGAAACCCTGCGCTCGTCCATGAGTCCAGGCAGTGTTGGCGAGTACGACGATAAGGATAGCTTCATCGACGATGATCTCGACGATCTCGACGACCTCTATGGCCTTGGCAACAATGCCACCGTACAGCGACGCCGCGAGAGCTCCTTCACCTCACCACTGGGAGTGGATGATGTGCCTAACAACAGCCAGAAGGCAGACGAACAGCCTTGGTACGTACCGCAGAAGACTGTCCGAGACGTGTCTGACAGTGACGATGACGATGACGAGCTGCCTGATTTTGGAGACATCATTGGGAAGGCTGCTTCTGTTGCTGCTGGTGTAGGACAGGCGAAGGAGCAAAGAAGAAGGGTCATTGATACTGACGACGACGACGACGACGACGAATGATGCAATTGAAATGAGTCATACTCCGCCATCGCAACGCCAGTAGCACATACCTCTCCCATAATGGCAGTAGCCTGGTGACAGACGCCGAGATGCCATCAGCCCCATGGCTTGCTGGGGTTATGGTGGGAAAGAAATACAATACTGGTCCCATCATCGTGAAGTTCACTCCAGCCATCGAAATCTCACAAGGCTTTTCTCTGCAGGAGCCGAACGCGTTGAAGTGGAATATGAGCCCGGGTGGTGTTGACAATGGATGGCGATGCTCTCCCCCGTGGCCAGACGAGTGGTAAAGAGGGGCTCGAAAAATCGGTGACGCTGACAAAGAAGGAAGGAGGCAATGAGAACCAAGATTGGAAGGAGCACCACACACCACACCACGGAGTGGAGCCGGAGATGAATTAATCAGTACACCACCAGTATTGCTGCCTCGGTTGTCTCTCTCTCTCGCTCTCACACACATTCTCTTGTGTTCACACTCTCTCTCTCACCCTACAGCATCTATCTGCTAACTGTGAAGCAATGGCCACCCAACCAGCACCCAACCAGCACCCAACCAGCTGACCTACTACACCTTCGGCACGCCGAACGGGCTCAAGGGCGCGATCGCCCTGGAGGAACTGGGCCTGGAATACAGCGTTGTCAAAGTGGACATTACCAAAAACGAGCAAAAAGAAGCCTGGTTCCTGGCCATCAACCCAAACGGGCGCATCCCCGCGCTCACAGACGGCAACAACGACGACGACAACAACAAGCTACGCGTGTTTGAAAGCGGTGCGATCCTGCTGTACCTCGTCGACCAATACGACCATTCAAACACACTGACATACCCGCACGGCAGCCGCGAGTACTACGAGCTCCTGTCGTGGCTGATGTGGCAGATGGGCGGGCTGGGGCCGATGCAAGGGCAGGCGAACCACTTCCGCGCCATGGCCGGCGCGTACTCGGAGTATGCAATCAACCGGTACATGGGCGAGACGCGCCGCCTGTTTGACGTGCTCGAGTCGCGGCTCAGCAAGGCCGACTGGCTGGCCGGGGATAAGTATACAATTGCCGATATTGCCAGCTACGGCTGGGTGCGCTTTGCGCCAGGCTTTTTGGACTTTGACCTGCGCAAGGACTGGCCCGGCGTCGATCGGTGGTTTAGGCGCATCCGTGCCAGGCCCGCGGTTGAGCGCGCACAGAATGTGCCCGAGGGCTCCATGACGGATGACTATCTGGTTACTGCGGGGAGGGCGATGCGGAGTAAGGTGGATGCCATGAAGCCCCAGGCGGTAGTAGAGTAGAGTCAAGACTTGTCCTGTGGGATAAGGTAGAGAGGGAAGGGAATGAATGAAGGTCTGAGACTGTTATTCGGTCCGCTGACATGCCCTTGTCCTTTTTTCGTACAACGTCCACGGCCTCCTCCTCCGCCTTGGCCATGTTTTAATGATCACGATCACCCTGGCTGGAGAGTGGGTTGGGGCTCCCAGGGCCATCAACAGCTGTGCCGCTCTCTTGCTTCGTAGGCTGAAGTAGCGATGGGAATAAAAAATGGGCTCCGAAAACGACACTTGATTACATAATCATTGGCGTGGCTGTGCGAGAGTGGCTGTGCGCAGCTATGTGTGGCTTGACCATTCCCCACAGATTATTGTGCAGTTTAATAATAATAATAATAATTTAATCAATGTCTATGTGTGCCTGTGCAGTTTAATATATTCAATATATGAGCAGCTCCTGTCTGGCAGAGGGCGACGCAGGGCTTCTTTCTTCTGTTCCAGACGCGCAAAACCCGACCCTCGAGGCATTCGGTGTAGTGTCTCGGCAATCTGTGGCGCGAAGATGGCCTCGACGCCTCACAGTCAAGCTCTGCTGCCAGACATCGAGCGCAGTGCGGTTGCTGATCGTCACAGCGTGCTTTCAGAAGCCGACAACGGTCACAAGCCGGGGAATAGCGACGCCCAACCAGCACATTTTCACTGTTGTTGTCGTCGGCGTAATAGCATTCTCCTCCTCGGCAGGACTATTATGAACCTCGGAAAGACAGTGCTTGGGGCCAAGGCAAGCTAATATTTCTTAGGACGCTACAAGCTGGCAACTGTCCAGTAGCTGTTGTGCAATGAAGCGCGGGGAGACTGTCGGCTCGTGACCGGGAAGACCGCGCCAGTGGGGACGGATGGATGGAGAAGGGCGCAGGGGTGTTCGCGGCTAGGGCACTCGCTGGTTTTGATGGCATGAGGGGGTCCGGTCCAGTCCAGCTCGAGACAGAGAGGGAGAAGAGGGAGAGAGTTGACAGCGCAGCAGGCCCACAGACGCGACGCGGCCCTATGGCCCCTCTTCTTCCTCAGACACCTCTCGAGCGATTGCGATTTCCTCGCCGGAATACACAAGAACAGACAGACCAGCCGTCGCCACCATGGCCGTGAAAGCAATCGTTCTCTACGCAAACGACGCCGACATGACCTTCGACATCGACTACTATGTCACAAAGCACTTTAAGCTCGTGCAGGAAACCTGGACCAAGAACGGTCTTCAAAGCTGGGACATTGTCAAGTTTGACGACGGTGCATTGGGCGCACGGCCTGAATTCCTCATCCAAGCCACCTTGGTCTTCACCGATGAGGCGGCCCTGAAGTCTGCTTTGGCAGATGCTGGTGCCGCTGCCATTTTCAGCGACATACCCAACTTCACAAACAAGAAACCTATCATTCTGTCTGGCGCTATTGTGGGGAAGAACTATTGAGCCGACGGTCTAGGAATGGCCAATGTGTCAAGACAAGGAAGGAATATACACACATGGATGATACAGAATGTGTATACAAATGTGAATGATACAGAATGTATATACAAATGTGAATGATACAGAATGTATATACAAATGTGAATGATACAGCTGGCAGTACTCGATATTCAATACTCATCAACACTCAACAACTTGCTCGAATGCTTTGGCCTACATGTCGAATCTCGTCTCATCCTGTTCAAGTATGCCATGATACTGACCTTGCCTTGGACGTATCCCGTGCCAGCCCATTTCTGCGGCTGGTCGACAAGATGTCTCAACATGGCGTAGGCACAGGCATCGATCGTGTGCACCTTGTCGCCAGGGAAGCCATCGTTGTGGGATAAGACATACTGAAGTATGTGTGTAGCTGTCACACTGGACGCAGATCGGCGGCGCTCTGTGATTGAGGAGCCCCTTGAGCTACACAAAGGGAGTCACGCACGGCTCTGTCTGATAACTAATCGATACGCACGAGATGACCGGGTCTAGAGCCGGGCGACGATTACAACGATGACACCACCGCCCCGAGGCACACACCAGGTCGATTTCTACTCTTGAGAGATCCCCAGCTCACAATCCCAACCGGTCTTTCTCTCTCTCTGAAAAGAAGAAAGGATGCCCGTGGCAGTGATCACAGGCGCAAACTCGGGCATAGGAAATGCATGGGCAGCATTACTCGTGCGAAAAGTAGGCAACGAGCTCGGACTGAACAACACCAGCGATTAAGTCAAGATGGTAATAACATACACGCAGGGCTACGAAGTCTACGCGCTGGACGTCAGCATCGGCGCTCCGATCAAGAGCCTTGGGAGCAAGAAATACGTGCAGGTAGACGTCACCTCGGCGGACTCGATTGCCCAGTTCAAGGCCGACTTTGGCGATGACCGGCCGGTCGACCTGCTGCTGAACGTGGCGGGGATCATGGCAAAGCCGGCCGACGACGCGCTCAAGACGACGACGCTGGCGACGCTGACCAAGGCCTTTGCCGTCAATGCCTCGGGCCCATTCCTCCTGACCCAGGCACTCCTGCCCAATGTGCTGGCCGCCGGCAAGGGCGCCAAGATCGCGATTGTGTCGAGCCGGGTCGGCAGCATGGCGGACAACGGCAGCGGCGGCATGTACGCCTACCGCGCCTCCAAGGCCGCTGTCAATTCGATCGGCGTCAGCCTGTCCGCGGATCTTCGCCCGCACGGTGTTACCGTCTTGTTGCTGCACCCGGGCGTCAACAACACAAACCTGGCCGGCGGCATCCTGCCCAGTCTCGCCCAGGCGTCAACAACACAAACCTGGCCGGCGGCATCCTGCCCAGTCTCGCCCAGGCGTTCGAGCCCGCTGACACGGCAGAGAAGCTGTTCAAGCTGGTGGAGGAGAAGACGCTCGAGGACAGTGGCAAGTTCTTCCAGTACGAGGGGAACCAACTGCCATGGTGATTTTCTCTTTAGAAGGAATAGACTAGGGAAAACAACATTGAGCACCTCTCCCCAACTGATCATTGCCATTGTATCTACAGAGATCTGTCTGTCATGGAAATACAAAATACAGTGTAAAGTTACAAGTGTCCAATTCTGGACTAGCGCTGCTGATCCCTTTCCAACGCCTTTTCTTCGGGTCACGTGTGTGTCGCGACAAAACCCCAAAACTCTAAAAGTTTTTCGACGACAAAATATTTAGTTCCTTGAAGTGTTGCCATTCATCCTCATCCTCATCCAAATCCAACAGCTGTCACATTTACCAATATCAAGGTAATATATATATTTTTTGCGACACTCAATTCAAGGAAGAGAAAAGGGGAAAAAGTGGAAAAGAAAGGGAAAGGGAGGGGGAGAAACGTAGGAGCCCATCATGTCGACAACAACTACTGTCACCAACAACAACAGTGCCAGCACGACAATACCATCACTCAAAGACCTGGCCTCATCAGACCCATCCCTGCGGCGGAAAAACCTAGGCATTGTCCTTGACTTTTTGCGCACCATCAACATCAGCAGCAGCAGCAGCAGCAGCAGTACACCCCAACTCGACGCAACGCAATGTCTCCAGCTCTGGCGCGGTCTCTCGGTGGCGCTGTACATGCACGACACGAAGAAGATGGTGAGCGTGCAGCAACTGGCGGCGACGCTGGCGGGGACGGTGGATGTCATGTATGCGCATGATTTGGCGAATAATAATACTAATAATAACCGTTCCCCCCCCTCCTCCGACGACAACAGCAGCAGCAGCAGCTACTACTATACATCAACATGGACAAGCGCCTTCTGGGAAACGATGGCGCGCGAGTGGGCGGGGATTGATCAGTGGCGGATGAACAAGTACTTGCTGCTGGTGCGGCTGGTTGTGCGGGCTGTGCTGGGGGTGGTGTTTCGGGAGAGGGGGGTAGAAGAAGAAGAAGAGGAGGAGGAGGAGGAGAGCAGCAAAAAGAGGAAGAAGAAGACGGACAACAAGGAAAAGGAAAAGAGCAAAAAAGAGACTGCTACTTTCTTAGATGCGCAGCTCAAAGTGCTGGAAATGTGGCCGTTGAGTAGTCGCGAGAGGAAGGTGCCGGATGGGTTGAGGCTGCATGTGCTGGATGTGTGGGTGGAGGAGGTTGATAGGGCTAGAGAGGAGGCGGCGGCGGCGGCGGCTGCTGGTGCTGGTGCTGCGGATGGAGAGGAGGATGAAGGAAAACGAGGAGAAAAGAAAGAAGAACAAGAACAATCGCGCAAGCGCAAGAGATCGAGTGTTGACCAGGAAGACGAAATCGTGGCGAGGCTAATGCAGCCAATTCGGAGACTGGCCAAGGAGGCCCTGGGGAAAGGGGTCAAGGTCAGAGCAAGAGAGATTGTTCGCGAGTTGGATGGCCAGAGCGAGGAGTAAGAAGGGCTTGATGAAAAAAAGTGGTACAAATACAGGCTTGATTAGGCATTTGACATAAAATGCCGCCTATATCTCATGATCTTGGACCCTATGAAACAGTTGACTCTGACTGTGTTGGACAGACTTGGAAAGAAAGGTATGCCAGAGAATTAATGCCCGACATGGTATTCTAGGCGAATACCGCCGGCTGCCACCAGCCTTGACCAGCTCGATTAGCCGGCTTATTGTCGCTGTCTACTTCCTTGCCCTTTGGCGAGTCTGCAACTGATAAGCCAAAAATACGGCATCTTCCACTAAGGGATCACATACCAGGGCCTGGGTTGAGGTCGTCGACGCTGTTCTGGCCTGGCTGCGCTTCCGATGATTGGGCCACGTCGGCGGATTCATGGCTGTGTTCTGACCGAGGTTCGGGGGTCGGAAAGCTGGCAATGGTGGCGGCAAATTCATCTCCATTGGCATCCTGAAAGGGAGCCTCGTCTTCATCCTTGGTCTTCTTGGCCCCGTCTTCATCCTTGGTCTTCCTGGCCCCGTCTGTCGGTTCGATAGACTCGGTCAGATTAGCCGGCTCGATTGGGTCGCGGGCTACTGCGCCTTCTTCAGCCTCATCCTTTGCTTTCTTCTCTTCGGCAGCGGCGAGGGCAGCCTTCTCCTGTCGTTTCTTCTCTTGTTCAATCTTCCTCTGCTCTTGCCGCTCCCAATTCTCCTTCCTGGCCTTCTCGTCGGCAAGTTTACGCCTCCTGTCTACCTCCTCTGCCCCGCCCGTCTTCTTCAGCTTGGACAGCCCGACAAACTGCTCGACCTCTAGCTGGAAGTCACCGCGCTTGCGATTCTGCAGCTCCTTTTGCCTGGCTTTCTCCGCCCTCTCTATGGCTTCGACCCTGTCCTGATGGTTGACCTTCAAGCCTCTTACCTCATCCAACATGCCCTCTTTCGCCTCGCGGGGATCAACATCGGTATCAAAGGCCAAAAGCTTGGGGTTGGGGCGCAGTGCAGCAGGGCCGACACCGGTGGGCTGCCGCTGAGCAGCTTGTAGATTCTGTTGGCGCATAGCCTCCTCGACAAGCTGGAAGATGCCAGTGGACTCTTTCAGATCCATGCTTAGGTCAATGAGAACCTCCTCTTGATGGGTGAGATCTTGTTTTTCGCTCATGATGAGCTCGAGTTCTTGCTCCCAGATCTTCGTCCACACCGGTTTCTCCTGCTTGACGACTTCCTTAAGTCTGCTAAGCTCCTTTGAGACCGCGCTGAGCTCCTTGCCAATGTCCTCGAGCTGGCGAGGTAGTGGGCGAACGCCGCGGGTGACTACATCTCTGCGAAGCTCTTCAATGGTGTCCGCAACATCGTCATAGCGATTGAGGATCGCCTCCGAGTCGGCTGCCAATTGTTTCTTTCCGGCCACGATGTGTGCTCGGCCTGCATCGCCTGTGTACGCTGACACCGTGGCATCGGCCGCGGCCTGTTTGACATTCTCGGCCTTGGCCTTGACGTCGTTCATGGCAGCAGTGAAGTCGGCAGTCATGGAAGAACAGGTCTGTCTGAGCACTGCGATATCACGTCTCATGTTCTGGACCTCCTGAATGTGCGCTCCCGAAGGCGGCGGAGTAGGCACGCGTGATTTATCGTCATGTGGCAGCACGGGTGTTCTGGGTGGCCGAGACGCCGGGACAGCAGATATGCGGGCCATCTCCTTGGATGCCTCGAGCTGGCGATCGGAAAATCTCTGCATTAATGAGCTCTGGCCATCGAGCTGGTGCTTGAGTGTGTCAAGAGTCTTTTGCAGGCCTCCGAGACCATGGTCGAAATGCCTCTTTACCTCATCCAGCGGCTCAACATTGAGGACGAGGACGACCCGGTCCTTGACATCGGACAGATCCTCCAGTTCGTGCCTAACGCCAGAAATAGGATCTTGGATGTAGATCTCGGGCAGATCGACGCCGTCATTATGGGTGTGCCAGGCGAATTTGTCGATAAAGGCCAGTTGCAGGCGGGCAAGGGTGAGCTGCTCATCATTATTGGGAAGGACAAACTTCTTGATCTTAGTCTTATACTGCAGGAAGAGCGTCAGTTCCTTGGGCCGAGGTGGTGACGAGTCCAGGTCGGTCAGGTGCGACACTGGCGGCGTTGCAGACGCAGCCTTGCGGTGGATAGTGTTTGGGGTGCTGGCAGCCTCGTACTGAACCGACTCACTGTACGTGGGCAGAGCAGTAGCCTGTTCGTTGCTTGGAGTGTATAGTTGATACGAGTCGGCCGGGCTTTTGATACTGGCACTCAGCGCCGCTGTATCGTCGTCATCAGCGTCGGCCGTGGGCGATTTGGAAATGAACACGTCCGGTGGCTTGGTGGCTGTGCTCGCCGCCCCTTGGCTGGACTCTGATCTGGGCGGCAGAGCGTTGCGGTGACGAGTGCTTGCGCGTTCTGCATCAGATCGGCCGCCGGCTTCTTCACGCTCCTCTTCAACAATTCGCTCGGGCGGGCGGACAGCGCCGCTTCTGCTGGGCGAGATCTCAGCATGCTTGCGCATGGAGCGCGTTCTGTGCGCCGAGCCCCGGGACTGCACCGCCTTCATCGACTCTCGGTAGTCCTCGTGGCCGCGATGGGCACCGCGGCCGTGTGGCGGCGGCATAACAGGTGCGCCATTGGGCGACGCGCCGAACTGCTTCGAGATCTGGTAGGCGGAAAAGCGGCGCGATGCCCTTCTTTCAAGCTCTCCTCCTCTTTGCAGCTGAGCCAATGCGTCCTGCTGCTTTGGGGGCGGCGGCGGTGGCGGAGGCTGAGAATAGCCAGGGGTGGGGCTAGTGGCAGGAGACTGGGGCTCGAACGCAGCGGGCGAATGCACGGGCAGCGTCTGCAGGGCCGACGAGGACAGCGATGACTCGGACTCGGACGGGGCCATAAGGGGGACCTCTCGGCGGAAGCCGCGGCTGGTCGGGGGAACGGCCGGTGCAGGCGTTGCCAGGACAGCGGCTATGACAGAAGCAGACGGCGTCGGTGTCGGCTCGCGCTCGCGGCGGCTGTCTGCGGTTGGGGCCGAGGGCGCAGGCGCGGGCAAGGTGGTGGTGGTTGTGGACGTCGGGGTCGGCTCGCGCTCGTGGCCACTGTCCGTGGTTGGGGCCGGGGCCGGGCGTGAAGAGGACGAGTAGGCAGGTGGCTGAGGTGCATTCTCCCGCGGCGGCCGGTTGTGCAGCTTGTTCTGCTTGCGCTTTAGCCCATGCAGCAGATTGACAATAATGTCGCGAATGCGTGGCAGATAGTTGTCCAGTGCTGTTGGCGAGGCTGCCTGGCTCAGCGTGTCCTCGAGGATGTGGCGCAGCAGGTCAGGCACGTTGCCCAGGTCAGCCGTCTCGACGCCGATCGAGTTGAAGGCGCGACAGGCCAGATTGAACTCGTAGCCCAGCCGGACATAGACATCCGACACGTCCTCCTCCCGAGCCAGGCCGCGTGACCACTGTGTCAGCGTCTCAAGCAGCTGCTTGGTGGCCACCAGGAGGTTCGTTACGCTCTGCTCGATCTGAGAGATCCGCCTGTCGGGCTGTGCTGCGTTAGCAACTGCTCAAGACGGGCGTAAACTGCCTGTCATCCATACCTTGACCGACCCCCGAGACCGGGCCGAGGCTGACGACGTTCGGGGCTGGGCGGAAGCGGCGGCGCCGGCACCTGGGTTGGTGACAGTGCCAGCTGCTGCACTCATTGCTGTTATCGATGTTGTTGTTGGTGGCGGAGGCTGGGTCGGCGGCGCTGATGCCAATGGGATCGAGGCCATTGTCTCTGTAGGGTCGGGATAGGACCGCTGCCGCTGTTGAGACTGCATCTTGACAGCTGCTCACATGACATCTGCGGCAGATACGGGACGCGTCAGGGCATAGTTGCAGAAGCCGAGACCGAGGGCAGAATCAAGGCAGCAGTAGAGAGAGGCAGTCACCAGGCCGATGCTGGTAACACATGTTTGGAGAAGGGGCATGTGCCAAGACTCTAATTTTAACTTTACCAAGCATTCAAATACATATTCCTTGGCAACGCGCTCTCTCCACTCGATGTGGTACGACTCGGTACCCTCAGCTCTGCTGGATGAGATACCTGTGGTTCAGCATCATATAAACTCACGCATCGTGACATATAACACAGAACTGTACCAGGTATGCCTGGCCCTTGTCTTTGTCCAATAACATCTTCAACGTGGGCATCTACAAGTCTCACAGAAAGACATCCCAGTCAGGAACACTGCTGGAGACTGGCCTTGCTATGACTCAACAATTCTCCCCAATTTGGGGCTACTGGGAGTGTTGAGGCAGGCCCAACCAAACGTTTTTGCCTTGGTATCTTTCGGTTGGATGGCGGCCCTGCCATGGACACCGAGATGTCAGAAGAAGAACGAGTCGGAGAAAGCAGGTGTCCAAATCTATCAGCAAGACATCCAACAAGGAGGTAAACCTATTTTTGATAAAGCAAACTAAAGTGACACCAGGATAGCAAGGACATGAAGCGACCGACATCCCAACTCACCAATTCCCTTCTCACATCCGGATTTCAAGCATGAGATCCGATACCATGAAGGTCATGGTTAGAACTGCGCCACCAACTCATTGCCTTTCAGCTGGATCCAACACACTATCATTCAACGTCGAAGTGGCGCTTGGATGTCACCGTGCCAGACTCATCTAACTCCACAGCTGTGAAATGAGTCCGGTTCTCGCGATCACTCTCATGCGGGGTCTCTCTGCAACGGTTGAAGTTAGAATAAATGCCATGTTATCTTCCAGTAGCAATTCAAGAATCACAAGATGAACATACTGGAGAGCGACGATCTTAGTGTCACGGCGAAGAGTGTCGAAAGACCTCTCTACCACTCTTGTGAACTTCTGCTGAAGTTCCTTGTCAAGGAATGTTCTTCTCCAAAGGTCTGTCTTGTCCACGAAGCCAACTTGGACCACTCGAGTGCCCTTGGCAACCGAGGTGACGCACTTGGTTGATAAGACTCTAGCGTTGGACATTTTCGGATGAATGGGTGTTATGGCTTGAAAAAAGGATTTCGATGAACACAATGGAAGTCTTACAGGCTGAAGATGTGGTGATGAGTTGAGGTCTGACTCTTTCTGCATATCCAGCTCACCTTTATATCTCAACATGTCCTATGTTGAGATCGAAAAAGAAGAATTAAAAAAAGACAACCGCCAGGTTGTTGAGCTGGCGGTCCAGGGAACTACCATCAGGCACCTATTGGGGGTCTTGATTGCCTTTCATGTTTCGGGTTGATACCCCAGCTAAGGAATGATTGGCTGCAATCATTCAGTGTCATCATTCCCAGCGTCTACTGGAAACTTGTCCAGGTGGTCAGGACAGGCGCCAAGTTAAAGGTATGGCACAACATCGTATTTCATGTACGTGGTCGTGGCCCTGTTTCTTTGGCAGTGGGCCCCGGGAGCCAACTTAGGGGCTTGGTATAGAGCTAGCCATATATACACTAGAGCTGAATTTTCAGAATGTGCTGTGGAGCCAAAGACGCCTCCTGAATGGTCTCGACAAATATTGGCAGTGTCAAATATTGGTTGTCTATTGGCCGCTGACAAACGCTAATACTAGCTCCCGGGGCCCACTGCCGAGGGCCACGGCCACGTAGTAGATGGAACACATATTGATGCACCAGCAAGCATTTGGACAATGTTTCAGGACAGGCAATTGAAACCTTAGGAATCATCTAATACACATGTAAATGACACTACACAAACTTTATGCATAAATGTACAGCTACGAGGGGTTTGGGTTACCCGCCCAAGGCGGGTAACTTCCACCCTCGAAAAAAAAGAAAAAAAAGAAAAAAAAGAAAAAAAAGAAAAAAAGACTTGAGCTCCAATTTCCATTTCCACCATCTAAGCAAGACCTCAGGATAGATAATATTATCAATCTTTGTATCCTCCTTAACCTTAGGCAAGAGAAGAGAGAGATTTGCCATATCAGTAACCCTTGACAATGCAACATAGAGCTGACCTTGTGACTTATTAATAATCATAGCAAAGCAGGGTCGTACTGGAAATTGACGCCTACTTATCATATAAGGAAGCTCTCCTTCAATAGAATTAAGGGTAATGCGAGGGATCAGAGCAAGTTGACCATGATGAACTCCCCCAAGGATCTTACCTTCAATAATATTGTTGCCAAGCTTGACAACCACCATACGTGTACCATTGCAGAGACCTTCTTTTGGATTCAGGTTACACAGGAGCATAATAGGTACACCAGGCTTAAGCTGTAGCCTTGATGGAGGCAAGCCTGCAATATTAAAAGCTTGCAAGACCTCAGGGGGTGGAGCTTGATCCTGATCATCAGTAATCTGAGCTTTATCAACTGAGAGATATTCTCTGATATCACCTGTAAGAGAGTTAATAATATGATTATTAATCTCATTAACAGTATCATTGCAAATCGTCAAGATTGCACAATCTCAGAATATCTCCCAGTTGGTATAGGCACTGGCCAGGAGGTTGTGTGGGTAGACAGAGGTATAAAAAGCATCAAGCTCCTGGTATTTAGCAATTCTAGGGAGGATACAAACCTGACCAACCTTAGAAGAATCAGTTGCAAGTCCACTCAGCCAGTTGACAAATAGCTCTTGATCACCAGCTTGAACTCGCATATTCTGTTGTAAATAGAGAACATGGAAAGACTGCCAGAGGTTGGACTTTTGTAGACAGGCATCAACCACTTGGGTTTGAGTTCCTCTTGGTACCACAGGCAGGATCTGGCTGAAGTCACCACCAAAGACAGTTGGAATACCACTAAATATATGCTCAGGTGTTGGAGGAGGCGTTGGGAGTCGCAAGGAGGCATTGGGAGGCGTCGCGAGGAGGGTGCGGAGGTGTTGGAAGAGCAGAGGCAGGAGGAGGTGTTGGAGGAGCGGAGGCAGGAGGAGGTGTTGGAGGAGGGCATTGGAGGAGGGCGCGTTGGAGGAGGAGGAACAGGAGGAGGCGTTGGAGGAGGAGGACACGGATATAGACGGCTAAGGGCGGATGAGAGGGTCTCAAGGCAGGCGTTAACAGTCAAGTAAGGGAGAGATATATAAAGAGGAGAGGGTTTGCAGGAGGGGGAGACGGTTTATAGCCAATGAGAGAGGGCGAAATCGCGTCGTCACATGTCAGGTCACGTGAGCACGTGTGTTGCGCGCAGCATCTTGGACAGGAATTCCAGATAGGGAGCAGCGGTGGAGAGGCTGCGTTTTTCAACGTCAAAATCTGAACGTAATTAGCTTGCGCGCGCCGCGGGACTGCAATATCATCTGGCCGCAAGGGCGCGGCGTTATTTCGCCCAGTTGGGAGATGAACAGGGTCAAAATGGAGGAAGAGCAAGCAGATTTGTAAAAACTCATTTGTAGGCGAAATTGGAGTCACGTGACTGGGAAAGCGCTGGGTCACGTGGGAGGGAAACAGCACATCTTTACATCGCAACAGAGCACGCATTTCTACGTTAAACCTGGCGAAACGTACACTGCAGCTGCAGGACAAAGCCTGCAAGGAGTACC
>QQSL01000092.1:0-75025 GCA_003693665.1 Chaetothyriales sp. CBS 134920
TCGAGGTCTATTCCCTCTTCTACTGATACGATACTACTTGTGTGTGCCAAGAGCTTGGCACATCCCCTTGGTTCCACGTGATAAAGGGCCACAGCTGAAGCCAAGCGAGCGCAGTCGAAGAATGGCAGAAAGCACGATGACGTCATAGAGTCACGATACAGAATTGAAATAATCGAAACACCCGTCGTCGTTCACACCTATTTTCCTTTGGCCAAAATTTGTAAAAATGCCTCGTCTATCTCCCTGAATGGCCTTCAGCCCGAGGTAAAATGTCTCGGCCGCCGGGATCATTCTCGTTCCCCCCTCCCCCTCCACCACCTCCACCCAGATTCAACAACCAGGGCGCGGACAGCTTTAATCCTGCTCCACGCGGTCGTGGCTTCTCGCATGGCCAGCGGGGCTCGTTCCAGCCGAGCCGTGGTCGGGGCTATGGACATGAACGCGGACGTGGTCGTGGTGGTCGTGGTGGTGGGTTCAGCAGTCGAGGAATGAGCCCGCCTCGATCGACCTACGCCCACGGTCCATCACACAACCGAAGCGTGAGCCCGACTTATCAGACTCATAAGCGGAACTTTGGCACAGCATTTGGCGGTGGCGGCCCGCAGACGCAGTCACAGTCACGGCCTCGAGCACCACCAGCGGTGCCCAGCTTCAACGCCAATCTCGACAGCGTCCTCCACCCGAAACCAGCAGGGTACACCACGACCAGGCAGGCCGATACAGGGCCGCCACCGAAGAAGACCAACATGCTAGGCCTCACGCCCAATCAAGATGAAGGACCCGAGTCAGAAGATGACGGCGACGAAGAGGCAAAGCTTGCGGCCTCATCGACCGGGGGCATCCAGTTTGAGTACAAGGGCAATATTTCTACGCTGAGCACACCGGCAGACATTGCAGCGTGGATTGCAGAACGACGGAAGCGATATCCCACACAGGCAAAGAGAGAAGCGGCGCAGAAGGAAGCAGAGGAGAGAAAGGAGGAGATTCAAAAGGAGAGAAAGGCAAGGCAAGAGGCGCAGCGAGAACAGCGAGAACAGCGAGAGCGCGACCGGAAAGCAAAGACAACGATATTGCAGGGGACTGTCGCAGCCGCGGTGGCAGAGGGTGCTGCTGCGGAGAAGACCAAGAAGCAGAAGAACAAGGAAATGGCGGCTACAGGATCGAGTCCTAACATGGACAAGCAGAACCAAGCTCGGCTGCGAGCGGAGAAGCTGAGGCGCGAGCTGGAGAAAGCCGAGCGCACGCTCGCGGCGATGAATGAAGGCAGTAAGACTGAGAGCACGCCACACGCGACGGCCACCTCAGACTCCGACACGATAGTTTCTTCGTCCAGTGACGAGGACACTTCTTCGTCCGGCTCCGATTCCGATTCCGATTCAGATGCTGAGAGTGACAGCGATAGCGACAGTGACGGCCCGCCAGAGGAGCTCAGTAGCAAACTTGAGCCTGAAGACATTGTGCCACCACCAGCAGCAACAGGAGGCGGAACCAGAGTCTGCTCGTTTTTTGCAAAAGGCAATCGACGGTGCAAGTACGGTGACAAGTGCCGGTTCAGCCACGTCCGACCCGAGACCGAGCCGAAACGCACGGCTAGGGCGGAGAGACTGGCGGCGGCCAGGGCGACGACGGGGCCGAAGCGCAAGGGATTATGGGACGTGCTGGTGGACAAGGAGCTGGAAGAGGAGAACAAGAAGGTGTTGCGGGCGATTATTGCCTTGGGAGACGCGGGCATGCTCGACGAGGACAAGAAGTGAGAGAGATACCCCTTTTTTTCACCACTATCATTGTCATGATGAAGTCTTGGTTTAATCTGACTGCTATCTCAATGAATAATTGATGGATGGGTACTTTGATTCAGAGGGTTCATCTTGTATAGAGACAGATCCGCCCTTGTCTCTCTCTCTCTCTCTCTCTCTCTCTCTCTCTCTCGGCGGGATAACCAAATTCCCAGGTGATAATGCAGGCAAGCATGCTACTGCCGCCTACTTTGTTGTTTCTTTTTTCTTGTTGTATAGGCAATGTAATACCAGAAAACAGACCGGCCAACACCCTGCCAAAAGCAAAAACAGCAAGCCAGTGACCATCACCACCTTGATCATCATCTAGTATCAAATTCGGGGGTTGACAAGATATCGTGACAGTTGGCCATTGGAAAAAACCAAAACGAAAAAAGAGCGTGGGCTTATGCTTGCTTTATCGAGCTCTTCTGAACCTGGCCGAACCAGAGCCGGTAGTCCTGGGCGAATTTCCAGCTGACGGGAAAGGCACTGTTGCCGTGGATGATGAGCGGCAGGACGGCGATGAGCCAGAAGACGCAGACGATGCCGATGGCAGCGTGCAGGCGGAAGATCTGGATGAGCGGCAGCAGGAAGACCATCTTGGCGTGCATGTACCGGGCCTCGAGCCAGTTCTTGATGGGGCGTCGACGCTGGCGGCGTGATTCGAGTTGCTGCTGCTGCCACTCGATGCCGTCGATCAGTGTCCAGGCCACGCGCTGGTTGATCTTGTCCCACGTCGTGTCCTCGGCCTGTGCGCGTGCTGCCGTGGCCATGGTCGCCCTCAGCTGGGGATCGCGGCAGAGGAGCAGGGTCTTGTCGACAAAGCCGTCCAGGTCTTGGGGCGCAATCAGGTAGCCGGTCTCGTTGTCGCGCACGATTTCGGACGGGCCGCCCTGGTCGCGGGCAATGACGGGCATGCCGCTGGCCATGGCTTCCAGCACGACCAGGCCAAAGGTTTCGGTGACGGAGCAGTGGAGGAAGAGGTCACCGCAGGCATAGGCCTCGGCGAGCGAGATGCCGCTCTTGAAGCCGGCGAAGACGACCTTGTCCTGCACCTTGTCAAAGTAGCCCTGCACCTCCTGCTCAACCGACGGGTTGCGGTTGCCGCCGACGATGAGCAGCTTGAAGGCAAAGTCGGGCGTCTCGGCCAGCCGCGCGGCAACGCGGGCCAGGAAGTCGAAGCCCTTCTCGGGCGCGAGGCGGCAGATGCAGACGAGGATGGTCTCGCCGTTGGGGGCAATCTGCCGGCGGTACTCGTCGCTCCGCCGCGTCGGGTTGAACAAGACGGTGTCGACGCCGCGGCCGAGCTTGACCAGCTTGCTCTGCGGAGCACCAACCTTCTCGAGGTACTGGCGGATGCCGCCCGAGGGGTAGAAGATCGTGTACACGCTGCGGTGGCTGAAGAGGAAGCCCTGGACGACGCCGAGCAGCCAGACGGCAAACTTCTCCATCACCGGCGGGAAGAGAATCTCGCTGTAGGCAGAGAGATCGGTCTGGAAGTTGCACACCACCACCGGCGGGTCCTGCAGCTGGCGGATTTGCAGCAGGAACTGGAAGCCGACCGACGCCGGACTGGCCAGGTAGACGAGGTCGGGCTTGAAGGTGCGGGTGCAGACACGGTCATAGCGGAAGGGATGGGCGACGGTCAGGTCTGGATTGTAGGGCAGTGGCTGGCCGTGCAGGCGGATGTTGGCCAGCGACACGCGGGCCTTGACCCGGTTCTCGTCGAACTTGGGGGCGACGACGGCCAGGTCGACGCCGTGGCTGCGGAGGTACTCAACCAGGCTCAGCGTCGTGCGGCTGACGCCATTGACAGGGCCGAGTGACTCTGTGGCCAGGAGAATGCGCTTGCCCCGGAGAGCGTCGGGGAATCTGTCTCTGGCCTCGCCGTCGGGGAGTCTGTCTCTGGCCTCGCCGTCGGGGAGTCTGTCTCTGGCCTCGCCGAACCTGTCTCTGGCCTCGCCGAACCTGTCTCTGGCCTCACCGCCGCCATCCACCAGGCTGTAATCGATGCCGCCGTCGACCGTCATTGCTGTGGAATTTAAGATGCACAGGGAACAACGAGTGATACTACTGGCTTGTTTTCTTCTACGTGAGGTCGACGCCGACCAGGCCGGCCCCGTCTCTTTTTCTCCTCTGATCGCCGGCTCTTCTCCAGCCCATCCATCTGTCCACATGACCGTGCCTGCGTCGACGGCCGCCCAAGCGGTGGCAATCCAGGCAGTCCAGGCAGTCCAGGCACACACGTGGGCTCAACCGAGCCCTCAGCCTGGACACCGTCCTGATGCTTTTTTTTTCTCCCGCACTTGACCTGACATTCCCTTAAAGCGAGCGTGTTGCCGGCGCAGCCAACCACCAGCCTCCGTTGACGCCGCGTGCTCTGCTTGGCCATTCACACTCGACAGCGGCGCTCTGAGGCATGCCAACCCTAATTGACCCCTTCTCGCACATGCTGCTCCTCCTGTCCTTATCGCGCCACCTTCTCTCGCTCTCCGTTGGCTGTTCCTCCCGATGGACGTGTTTTGCCAACGCCTCCGTTGTGTGTGCACGCGTCGATCCCGCATCTATACCCGTCCTGCCCTGGAATCATGCGCGTGCGTGCTGCCGTGCGTAGGTAATATTCGTTGAGCTGTTGGTCCAGATTCGCATGCTAGGTAATCAGCTAGCTGGCCATCAAGTGGCGGCCTCTCTCTCGCCTGCGTCTCATTTCTGTGCGTGCTGCTGCTGCCTGTGTTCTGTGTTGTAGTCATGCTTCCTCCTTCTTGACATCGCCATCCCCCACTGTCGTGTGCTCAAGTCTGTACCTATACTATATACGACGACGTCTGCCACCATGGACACTGCAACGACGACGCCCCAACTCGTCAGCGCCGATGACAGTCCCTACGAGACTTCATCTGGGCCAACGACTCCCGCCACCTCGCCTCTCTTCCTGCCGGCGGTGCACTGTGGCCTGGATGGCAAGCCGCTGTCGCTGTCGCATGCCTTCAGCAATGTCGACATGCCCAAGTTTGTATCGTCGTCGTCGTCGAGAAGCAGCCTCAACCCGACAGTGGTGATTGCGCCACCAACAGCTCCAGCCCCGGCCCAGGTGCGCAATGTCTGCTTTATCGGAGCAGGATATGTTGGTATGGCAGCCAGAATCCCCGTCTCGCATTTGCTGTGTACTCACCAACCTGCACAGGCGCCCCGACCGCGGCCGTGCTGGCGCTGCAGAACCCGCGGCTGAAGGTCAATGTGCTGGACCGCGACCAGAAGAGGATCCGTCGGTGGCAGTCGCCGCATCTGCCCATCCACGAGCCTGGCCTGGATGAGGTTGTGCGCGCTGCTCGAGACGGCGCCAGCTTCCTGCCCGGTGGCGTTGCAGCAGCAGCAGCAGCAGCAGCAGTACCAGACCGTCCATATCACAAGCCCAACCTCTTCTTCACCACCGACTCCAAAAGCGCCATCTCCGGCGCCGATGTCATCTTCCTCGCTGTCAACACCCCCACCAAGCTGTTCGGCCAGGGCTCCGGCAGCGCCACCCACATGGCAGCTGTGGACGGAGCCGTCAAGGACATTGCCACCTATGCGCGCACCGGCGCCATCATCGTCGAGAAGAGCACCGTTCCCTGCGGCACAGCCAAACGCATTCAGCGCACGGTACGATAGACTTGACTCTGGCGGTTTTCGGTCTATATTTTACTGACATCCTCCCAGCTCCGTCGTCTCCGTCCAGAAGCCGAGTTCGAGATCCTGTCGAACCCGGAATTCCTGTCCGAAGGCTGTGCAATCGAGAACCTGTTCGCGCCAGACCGGATCCTCATCGGCAGCTCCAAGACGCGGTCTGGCCTGGCGGCGGCGAGCATCCTGGCCAACCTGTTTTCCTCTTGGGTGCCGGCGTCCAAGATTGTGTGCGTGAATGCATGGTCGTCGGAGCTGTCGAAGCTGGTGGCCAACGCGATGCTGGCGCAGCGGATCAGCAGCATCAACTCGGTCAGCGCCATCTGCGAGGAGACCGGGGCCGACATCAACGAGATCGCGCACTCGATCGGGCTGGACCCGCGCATCGGCCCCAAGTTCCTCAAGGCCGGCCTGGGCTTTGGCGGCTCGTGCTTCCGCAAGGACATTGCCAGCCTGACCTACCTGGCCGAGTCGCTCGGGCTCGACGACGTGGCCGACTACTGGCGCCACGTCAACGAGATGAACGTGCACCAGCGCCGCCGCTTCGTCCGCCGCATCATCCGCCGCATGGACGAGAACCTGAGCGGCAAGAAGATCGCCCTGCTCGGCTTCGCCTTCAAGAAGGACACGGGCGACACCCGCGAGTCCCTCGCCGTCGACGTCATCTGCCATCTGCTCGAGGAGCGGCCCGCTGAAATCTCCATCTACGACCCCTGCTGCCGCAAGGAGGACATCCAGCACGAGCTCGACACCTCGCTCAGCGGCGCCAGCCAGTCAATCTCCATCTACGAAGACGTCTACAGCGCCTGCTCCAATGCCGACGCCGTCCTCGTCATCAACGAGAGCGAGCAGTTCAAAGCCAACTTTGCCGCTGGTCCTACCTCTGGTTCAGGCACAGGTGCTGCCGCTGCTACAACTCCCACCACAGCAGCCAAAACCCCAACCGACCTCCTCCTCTCCGCCCCCACCACCCTTCTCGAGACAACCCTGCCCAACGGCCAGCGCCTGCGTCTGCGCGAGCAGCTCCCCTGCAGTTCAGAATGCACATCCTGCCGATCGAAAAACGCCGCCGCCGCCGCCGCCACAACATCCGCCGGGCCCGTCGACTGGCGCCGCATCGCCGACCTGGTCAACGAGCCCAAGCTGGTCTTTGACGGCCGCTGCATCCTCGACGTCGAAGCCATGGAAGCCCTGGGTTTTGTTGTCGAGAGTATCGGACGCAAGGGCAAGATTGATCAGCTTTGATTTTTTTTTTTTTTTTTTTTTTTTTTTTTTCACTTTTTCTCATCACCCACATTTACTACTTATGTCAAGAAGGCGGCGAGATGGGAGCATATTTTGTATTTGGCTGTCTTTCTTGTTTTTCATTTTTTTTTCTGTTCCCTCACCACAATTCATTCTCCTCGCTATGAAAGATGAAGATGAAAAGATGAAGATGCAAGATTGCAAATATAAACCGAGACGGTCACGGTCATAGAGCAAGAAGAGTCAAGAGTCAAGAAGAGTACGGAGTTCGAGCAAGAGTGCATGACAAGAAGCAAGAGATATATTAATTAATGGTGAAATGTTCTGAATGAAAAAAAAAGGTTCTTTTTTCCCTTTTTGGCCAAAAAAATAAAAAAGGAATGACAAAAGACACTTTATTGTTTGCTTAGCAACGCTTGGTTTCGATCCAAGGTCCTCCGGGTTATGAGCCCGGCGCGCTTCCGCTGCGCCACGTTGCTTCTGGGGTTTGATCTGTGTGATTTTGTACGCCGAATTTTTTGGGGTCGAAACTTTTATATTGTTATATTGAGTGGACTCCTGTCATGGTAGCAGAAGCAGCGTGCTGCTATCCTGATTAGGACTAGTATTGTAGAAAAATTAACCGACACCAGTCATCGTCGTCATCGTCGCCGTCGTGTCTGCTTCCGGCTGTATCTAGCCCCAGATTCCTGTCCCTATATCTGAGGTGAGGTATTCTGATTCAACAGCCTGATTTGTTGGTTGGTTGGTTTAGCTTATTTACTATTCAGAAAGCTACAGTATTAGTATTATGAGATGAACTAGTTTGTGGGAAACAGCCTACGGCAGAACCGGGAGTTCCTACGGATAGATAAGTTATATGATTGTCCCTATATCAAGTGTCACTTAACGCCTTTTGGAGTAAATTTAAGCTAATAATAATAACCAACCCTTGTGTCAAAAAGTTGAATAGTGTCATTTCCTTTGGGGGTTGTGAAATAAGGATAAAGGGAGTGAAAATGGAGGGGGCAAGCAAGTTAGGGGGGGAGTAAGAGGAGGAGAGAAGAGGAGTGGCTTGACCATAGACTTGTAGTCCATCCAATAGTCCTCTTATCAGGCACATGCATCCTCTGTGTGCTCAAGCAGCTGGTGCGACTTTCAGTTTGATAGTCTCTCATCTTGACTGCTGACGAGCCTGCGCCTGATTGCCACCACGACTGCAAGGCAGACGCGGTAGTCGTTCTTGCCATTCTTCCCCTTTCTGAGGGGAGAGGACAGGGAAGGGGCCGAATAATTAGGTCGCGCCTTCGAATCAAATCAACCATAGACATGCGTTCAATGCGATAGGGCTAATCTTCTTGCTCGCCCTCGCTGTCTTTTTGGAAACAGCCGCGTATCTTTGTTTCCGACATACGAATGAACCGGCAAGCGCAGTGATGTTGTTTTGATGGCCACCGCAGTGCATCGGCTATCCATGTTAGGTGGACGATTGTCATTGTCGTTGCTGTGGTTTGTAAACGGTCAGGGGGGATGAGGGGCTGCCTCAGCGTCGTGGGATCAGGAAAATTTCCAGCGATGGCCGCAATTAAGGCACTCGCAAAACGTCGTCATCGGTTCGTCAGCACTCCTGGTTTGAGCCTGGGCTGTAGAAAATGCGTCAGCATCAAGCAGCACTGTTTTCGGTTCCCGGCACACTTACTGTACGACACCTTTCTCATTCGACACTTGCCACATTCCAAGCTCTCGGAGACGGACTTCTCCTCCTTTGCAACCATGGCGTTGTTGGCGTTCTCCTTCTCCATCTTCTGGTCTTCCGCTTTCTGCTGTTTGCTCTTCATCTCTTCTGGTGTCATCTTCGCAAAGCGGGCCGGCGAGATCTGGCCATCAAGGATCTTCTCACGCAGCCTTGGGTTGGACTTGTTCTTGAGATTCTGGTAGAGCGACCGGATCTTCTCCTTGTACACATCTGATGAGGCCGAGTTTTCAGCATGCGGCAGCGCGAGACAGGCGGCCTCGATATCTTTGGCAACCTGGAGGATGTCACGCATCGGCAGTGTCGACGTCGAGGCGAGGCCGTCGTAGAGCAGCCCAATGCAGTTGTTGCGCGCCGCGTCCTTGGTCAGGCTATCGCGTGGAACTTTCTGCTGGAAATCAATCACTGCGCACGCGAGAAAAGGCACGGGGGGGGGACGGGCTAGGACCTACATCTGTCTTCCAGGTTCGCTTCTCTGGCGCCGCGCTTGGCGATGCAGCCCTTGGGGGCTGAGCAGCCGGTGCAGCAGCTGGTGTTGGTGTTGTTGTTGCCGGCTTCGGAGCGGGGGAGGCTGTTCCGTTCGACCTGGAATGACCGCCTGAGGCTGCCTTCTGCTCATTGATCAGGTGCCGCCATCGAGAGATGATTTCCGAGGCCAGGTGCTGCACTTGTGGGTCCAGGCCGGGAACAGCCTTGACCTTGTTGACTGTGCGGCCAATCTGCGAGTCGCGCAGCAGTTTCTCCGTCGGCTTGACCGTGCTCTTGAGGTCTTGCAGGATGGCCACAATAGTTGCTGTCGACTCACGTGCGGCGATGGCCTTGGTCAGGCTCTTGCCTTTCTCAAACACCTCCTTCGTTGCGCTATCCATCGGCTTGTCCATCACCAGCCCCGGCGCGGCGCAACGGCCGAGGTACAATCAGCACTACTAGTGGTCAGTCGCTCCTTGCCACCGTCCCACCCTTCCATCGCCTTACCTTGCTCTGTTCACACGAGCTCGAGCTCTATTTCTCTCGGTATGACGCAGTTCTGGGCGTCGCATGAACAGGGGCTCGTGCCGATCTAGTGGCAAGCGGCGCAATTGGCGCAGATGACAGTGGAATGCGCAAGAAGGAAACCGTCGGCTTGTCTGAGCAAACAAAGCACGAGACCAGTGCAGTGGTGGTCGTCTCAGTGACGGCTCAGGCTTGGCGCTCGCTTAACTTGCTTAGAATGGACCGTTGAATTTACTGTGAATAGTGTTCCATTCTTCCATCCTACATATACCATTATACATATAGGCCTTGTGGAGTGCCCTGTAGTCCGGCAGGAGCCTCCAACCACATGGCCATGTGCAGCCCCGCGTTGCAACCCAACCAGCTTCAATACTCCAGCGTCACCTCCTGGTCCTTGACCCGTCCAATGACGATGCCGGCAGCGTACTTGGGAATCACCTCGTCGTCGTGAAGCATCTCGAATTCTTCAGTCGCATCCCGGCCCATGTGGCTAAACAGAGCCTGTGCGCCACCGGGATGTTCATCGAGCCAGTTGGTCACGTCCATGACAACGCCCTTGACAGCAATCCACTACGCACCGAGTCAGTCGGGACTGGGCAGCGCCTGGCATGAGACTTCTAACGTACCAGGTCGTCCTTCTTGTTATGCTTGGCCACTTCCTCTAGTGAGTATTCATTGTCGGGGACCTTGAAGCTGCTGGCATCATTCTCCTTGGCTGCCGGCTTCTCGGGTTCCGCTGCGGGTGCAGCCGGCTTCAGCACTGGGCCGCTTGGTGTTGGAGCACCAGTTGCGCCGCCGGCTGCCTGGCTGCCCCATTCGACCGAGATCTTGCCAGGTGTCGATGGGTCGATGTGCAACGAGATCTGGCCAAGACGCTGAGCTGCGCCGGTGGCACCACCACTGCGGCTCAGTTTCTGGAACAGGTACTGCGATGCCGAGGAGCCGGCCACACGGCCATACACCACACAGCCCAGGAGCGACGAACCACCCAGTCGGTTGGCGCCGTGCACACCACCAGCCAGCTCGCCACAGGCATACAGAGACTCGAACGGCTTCTTCTCGCTGTTGAGCACCTGGGCCTTGTCGTTGATCTCAATGCCACCCATGGTGAAGTGCAGCACCGGCTCCATGACAGCGACGTAGAAGGTGTCGTCAACCTCGACTGGGCCATTGTGGAAGTACTTCTTGCCGAACTTGTCCTTATTCTTGCCGGAAGCGACTTCATTGTACTCCTTGAAGGTCGCATCCAGCTTCGAGGTTGGCACGCCGATCTCCTTTGCAAGCTCTGCGCCAGTCAACTTCTTCATCAAGCCTCTACCCGCATAGTGTCGGGTGTGGAAGTCAAGAACGTTGGACGCTTTGGAGTTGAGCACCAGCCGGATCGGCCACTTGCCCTTCTTCTTTTCCTCCCACAGCTTGTTCGAGACAAAGTCACGGTGCTGTAGCTCATCAACGAACCGCTCACCGTCGCCGTTGAGCAACAGGCCGCCTTCTCCGCGCAGAGCCTCGGCAGCCAAAAACTTGGTCTTGGCGTCCGGCTCTTTGGGGTCTACGAGGCCAGTGGGATGCACCTGCACCTTGTCCATGTCAATGTCATTGCCTCCGATGGCCATGACCATCTTGTGGCCGTCACCGGTCGCGTGGCTGCCGTTGGTAGTTGACAGGTCGTACGTATCAGGCCTGTGCTTCTTGAGGAGCGAGGTCTCGGTGAAATCGGCGGCGTATCCACCGGTGGCCAGGACGACGACGCCGTCGGCCGACAGGGTCTGGCCATTGTGCTCGTATGTGACGCCGGTGATGGTGTTGCCCTCCTTGTTGAGAGAGACTACCTTGGCCTTCTTTACCACCTGCACTCGCTCGGGGTCGCTCTGCTCGAGCTCTTCCAGCCTCTGCATCAGTGCATATGTGATGGCCATGCCGGGGAACTTGGCATCGTGTCCACGGTGCGTCCGAGGGAAGGAGTGGCCTCCCAGGCGAGAGACAAGGGTCAGGTCGAGATCGAAGACGTCCTGCAGCCATTCGACAGCGGCGGCGGACTGGTAGGTAAGCACCTTGATCAGGTCTGGCCGGGCCTGCTCTCGGGCCGACTTGAGGGTGTCTTCATAGAACTGCTTGACACTGTCGCCGATGTTGTTGTCGACCTGTGTGCGAGTAAGCGCGCCGTTGATGCCGGACGTCGCCTTGGTCGAGTTGCCGCCAAAGAAGTCTGCCCCGCGGCGTCAGCTGATCTGTCGTCATGCAGGCAAGAGAAGATGAGGAAGGAGCCAAGAAGCGCTTACTGTTCTTGTCCAGAACAAGCACACTGCCACCGTTCAGGTAGACTGTGTGAGCAGCCGAGAGACCAGAGACTAGAAAGACAGCGTCAGTACTGCTGAACAAAGACTATTTGCAGGCATCAGCAACATACGGCCTCCGCCCACGACGATGACACGAGGATGAGCCATGGTGATTGATGAAAAATCAAAGAATCTATTTGGTCGTGGATGGCTCGGCGCGAAAGAGGACGGAGAGAGAGAGCGATGGGGTGTAGATAATGGAACAGGATGTGTAGTAAGTTAGCGTGCTGATTCTCCCATAATAAGGTGGACGCAGTTGGTTCAGGTGAACGAACCTCCCGCCCACTTGTGGAGACACTGGGGAACCTCGGTATTATTCAGGCCAAACCAGGAGGAGCCTATTGGTCGGGGGGCGCTGGGGGCGTGGTGGGCTCGCTTTAGGCTTTATTACCCCAGGCGGGAAGGCCTGGAGGCGGGAGGCGGGAGTCAATGCCACGGCAACTGTAATTAATCAATAATCATTAATTCGACACCATCAAGACAGGAATGAATATGTGATCAGGCGGCCAAAATAAGTGCTAGATCTGCTCTACCGTGTACTCGTATACTCTCTGTCGTCACAACTCACCAGACCAGCAGGTATTAGCACTCCTCTGGTATAATGATTACCCTGACCAGTCCCTTCTGGCCCGCGCAGCATATGTCAGGCCATCTCGCGGGGAAGATTTCCCCGCATGGACGCTTGTCTGTCAGCCAGGCAGCCTAATAGCCAGCCCAATGATCATCCAGCCAACAAGCAGCCCGAGGGCTTGAAACGTGCATGCACATGGCTGCACCGGCCCTCAGTAGAACTTGGTCCAACATTTGCACATGCTCCTCCTCCTCGTCTGCCCAGCCGACGACAGTACGAGTACTGCTCTTATGTCCCCCTTTTTCATTCATCACATTCCCACATTCCCACCTTAAGTGACACCACTGCAACGCATCTGCCGAGCAAGCACACGTCATCTCCACGAAATGACGGCCCCTAATTCGTCTCCATGTCCGGCCACACACACCTTGGCCCCGGTGCCGGGCTTGTTGTGGCACCTATCACCGAGGTGCTTTTGTGACTGACTGACAACACATGCCCCCAGACGACCACAGGCTTCGTCTTCACGTGATTCCCCTTTCCTCAAAGACTTGTTGTCTGTTGTTGGACTTTTTGTCGATGTTGGATCGTATATCACATCGACGACGACGACGACGACTTCTTTCAGCCAGAGCGAACAGAGCTGGTCGAACTCATGATAGATGAAGCATAACTACGACGCTCGGCGGTCTCAGAGTTATCCTGTGGTTGCGATCGTCTGATCAGGTGCGTCGTGCTGTTTGTGGGACTCAAATCAGCCTGTCCTCTGCCGCCTTGCTGGCTTCTGATCGAGGAAAGAGACTGATGCCAATTTGACGACTTGGTCGTCTCCTTGTCGCTCTCTTTATACCAGCCGGTCAGTCGGAAGGTTTGATAACGCATGTTGTCTGTCCTGTGGCCCTCTCAGGTATGTGATGATGATGACTAATGACCAAGGGCTCCTTGGTCCTGTCTGAGCTGGTGGAATGGGTACGGACAAGAGGAGAGAAGATGGCAGAGAGCTTGTTCGAACGTCCTTTTGCTTATGTTCTAGGTGGAAACAGTCTTTGTTATCTGACACAGAACTCCTGCTCATAAAACAGAAAGATGGGAAAGAAGGGAAATGGTCGATTCATCGATGGCGATTCTGTCAAACTTATGGCTTGCCCCTCCTGAGGACCTTGCGTGTTCCTTCGTGCCAAATGGCTTGGGATCCCACTGTTGATTGGATTGCCGAGCCGGAATAAGGCAGTTAAGCCTCATTATTCGGGAAAATGCGGATTATGCAAGGCTCGGCAGTTTGGACACGTGACCGGCCAAGGCTACTATCGATTGTCGGAGACTAAAAATAGAATTGGAATTTTATTGGCTGGAATTAATTGATCGGCATCCAGTTGTGATGCAACTAGGCTACCTAGTTAGGACAAGTATTTTGACGTGGTTTTGGCTGTAGTTTTCACACCCAGCATCCATTCTGCTGTTACAGACGTTTCCCTGTAAGATAAGATACATCAGAATACCAGAATCTCGCCTGAGTTAGGCAATATTCCTTGTCTTTTTGGGATTCCAGGGCTCCCGCACCACTGGTATTCAGCGTGTTGACATCTGCATAGTACTGATCGGTCTCTACTCATTCGCATGTGACCATAGTCAATCCCTAGTCTCGTTATCGAATTCATGACAGTCCCAGCATTGCCAATACCGCATCTTCTGAGCCTTGCTCTGCATTGACGTCGCCAATATATCCGAGCCAGCCATTCGCCACCTTGGCAAACACAACAGGAGTCTCATTAGTAGGTACAGGGTCGGGGGCAAAGACAGCTGAGTCTATAACCGAGTGCTCTGTCGGCCAATACCATCCAGAGTTCTTGTCGACATTTTTGAGGGAAACAGCCTTTAGACTGTACGAGGATGGAAGTTTGCCCTTTGGGATTCCATCGGCATTCTTGTTGAGCGCCACAGTGGTGCGATGATATGATGCCATCCTCCAAGGGAGACCCCAGGTCTTTTCGAAGAGCCGATCCATATCCGGGGGACGTATCATGGAGCTCAAAGAGCCGCCCAGGACGACGGTGCCGCCATTTTGAGCGAATTCAACCAGCATTTCCGCTACAATCCTGTTCCTGGGGGTGGCAATGTGGGCATCCGTCACGAAGATTGCTTTGGGTTTGATATCTCCATAGAGCAAGTCAAGAGCCTGCCGGGTGTTGCCAGCGTGTCTGACCGCAGCCCCTTGTTCGATTTTGTGCACCAAACGCTCAAAGACGGCGTGGAAAAGATGTTGCATGGAATCTCCACCGAGGGAGAAGAAGAAGATGTCTGGTTTTTGCTGAGACATTGTAACTGCCGTAACACGGGTGGTAGTACTCATAACGTACTGTGTACTGTGTACTCTCGTGGTAGTGGGAAAAACAGGCATCTGCACGCTAATCCATGACAGGCATAGCGCCACTCTCGGTGCCCATATCTGATTGGTCAGTCTCATGGTTGATGCATGTCAGCATGACATCACGTGAGGCTGTTCACCTCGTCAACAACTCATCACTCATCTGATGACTCCTCTCTCCCTTTCCCTGCCAACCCCACCTACTTCGCCTACCTGTTCTCACCCACAGGAGGCATGATGGAGAAAGAACCTTTGATCTATAAGGAGGGGCTTGATGCTCCTCCTCCTGTTCCGAAGCCAAGATCGCTACCGAAACGCGCGATGCTCCTTCTGCTAACCGCCGTGGTCTTGTTGAGCCTGAAGCTCATCTTCGCAGCAGCAACACAGAACAGCCCAGTAGGCGAGGCCGACATATGTCTCTCTCCAGCATGCGTGCACGCTGCATCTGAGCTGCTGTACAATCTCTCCCCGCGCTACAAGGAACTCGACCCGTGTGTAGACTTTGAAGAGCTTGTCTGTGGTGGATGGAAGGAGAGGCATGATTTGCGCAGTGATCAGAGTGACAGTTTCACCGGCACCATCATGGCCGAGACCAGCCAGACATTGCTGAGGCATATCCTTGAAGCACCCTATCCCAAGGACTCGGCACACTCAGAATTCTCCCCTGCCCACCTCCGACGCGACTCTCAGAAGTCGGTGGACGAGGCCAACTTTGACAAGCTGAAGGGTGCTTACGACGCCTGTCTAGATGAGGACACCATCCAGTCTCTTGGGATCAAACCGCTCATGGCGGTGCTGGGCGAGGTTGAACGCTTGTATGCCACTCCGGTCAAAGACAAACTCACGCCCTTGCCTGGTGTGCTACGCTACTTCAACGAAATTGGTCGATCTGTTCTCGTATCATTATATGCTGGAGCTGACGATAAGGATCCCGACACTGTTGTGCTATCAGTAGGTGCACCGTCTAGGGTTGGGCTCCCTGCAAAGGAACGATATCTCGACGACGCCATCGTGGCCAAGTACACCGATGTCATTTCGAAGGTCATCTCGGCCATTATAAAGGCTCCTGCCGATGGCCATGCAATTGTTGAGTTTGAGAAGAAGCTTGCGGCTGCCTCTCCCAATGCTGAAGACCGAGGAGACGTCACCAAGGTGTACAACCCGCTGTCACTGGATGATGCATCGGCTCTCGCGCCCGAACTTGGTCTCAAGGACATAATTGCCCAGCTGTCTCCGGTGCCTATTGACCGTGTCATTGTCACTTCTCCAGATTACTTGAAGAACGTGTCGACGATCCTTCAAGAGACCACGCGCGAGATCCTGGGCGGCTTTATCCTCTGGAAGACCATCCAAGCATATGCTGGGTATGTCGAGGCCGATGAGGTTAAGCCGCTTAAGCAGTTCAACAACGAGCTTCAAGGCAAAGACCCCGATGCCAAGGTTGAGCGGTGGCGAACATGCGTCAGCCATGTTGATGGCGACCTGCCTTGGATCCTGTCCCGCTTCTTCGTGGAGAAAGCCTTCTCGGCCGAAGCCAAGGCATTCGGCGACCAGATTGTGTCAGACATCAAATCCGAGTTCATTGAGACGCTGAAGAGGACCGAGTGGATGGAGCCGGAGGTGCAGCAGCTAGGTATCAACAAGGTGCACAACATCGTGCAGAAGATCGGCTACCCGACAAAGTCGCCCAACATCCTTGACCCCGTCGAACTGCAGGAGTACTACGCCAACGTCAGCATTTCCAACGCCACCTTCTTCTCCAACGCTGTGGCCTTAACCAAACTTGAAGTGCAGCGCCAGTGGGCAAGCCTGGGCAAGCCAGTGGATCGCGACGAGTGGGGAATGTCAGTGCCGACAGTGAATGCATACTACAACCCGCCTGGCAATGAGATCGTCTTCCCCGCTGGAATCATGCAATTCCCCGTCTTCGACGTCGCGGTGCCTGCCTACCTGTCCTACGGCGCCTTCGGCTCTGTCTCTGGGCACGAGCTCTCTCATGCCTTTGACTCGACCGGCCGCCACTATGACCAGACGGGCAACTACACCGACTGGTGGACCGACAAGACGGTGCGGGAATTCACTAAGCGCGCCGACTGCTTCGTGGAGCAATACTCCAACTTCACTCTCGAGACCGACGACAAGACGCAACCGCCCATCCACGTCAACGGCAAGCTCACGCTGGGCGAGAACATCGCAGACGCTGGAGGCGTGGCCGCCGCCTTCGCAGCGTGGAAGAAACGCGCAGCCGAGAAGCCAAACCAGCACCTCCCCGGCCTCGACTTCTTCACGCAGGAGCAGCTCTTCTTCGTCAACTACGGCAACTGGTGGTGCGGCAAGACCCGCACCCAGGCCGCGATCGAGCGCCTCTACACCGATCCCCACGCGCCCAAGTGGGCTCGCATCCTGGGCACCATGGCCAACAGCAGGCCCTTCCGCGAGCATTTCAACTGCCCTGTCAAGGAGCCCACGTGCGAGCTGTGGTAGACGCACGAACACACACCTTTGTACACCGTCACTTCTTACCCCCGCCCTCACCCCCGCCCCGGCCCCGCCCACCTGTTTCAAGTTTATTAGAACGAAAAGTGGCACACCTTACATGTGTACAAACTACTACTACATGTATGATGTAGTATACCATGTAGATTTACTTTGACTCTCTCTCTGTCTTGTTTCGCACTCTCAGCCTAATAGCAGTCAGTAGTAGGTATATAGAGTAGCAACAACGAAAACAAATAAAACACCCTGCCCCCTCTCTCCCCTCTCCCCTCTCCCCTTCTCAACACAAACCTTGCACTTGCAGCATTTGTGGCGGAGGCTGTGTGCATATATATACATGACCACCCGGAACTGAAAAAAAAAAGGCATGCCAACGCAAGGCCACCGCAGGGCAGGGCAGGGGCGTTTCGTTTCATCGCGAAAAAAAAAACCAAGGGAAACGAAAAAGAAAGTTTGATCTAACGTTAATTTTAACATCCACGTGTATTGAGTACGTACATACAAGTACGTACTTCGTAGTAACTGCGAGATAACATCATCAGAGGTCCAATTAATTCCGTACCCTTGGATTTATTATTGGGCCATGGGTGTTATTGGATTAAAAAAAGGAAAGAGAAAAAAAAGGGGAAAAAGGTGTTTTCAAGACACCGCCTTTTTTGCCCCAAAGTTTGCAAACGTCGAGAATGAGAAAAAGTCTACTACATACGTGTTCAATGTTCTTGTTGTTACACACACTCGAGGGCTAATAAACTTATTATCTATCTCGGCCCTTATAAGGGAGACACAAGAAGTGGAGCTCTGTCTCTGTGTTCCACTCCCTGAAACGCCTCGCCCACAAAGAGAATAGAGAGCGAAAATGTGTGATGCCGGGGTATCATTAGTCTTGCTGAAGCAAAGTTGAAAACAAGGCGTCCCAGAAAGAAACACAGTCGAGATAAAATCAAAACCAGGCACTCGCTTGCGCCATTACACGCCGCCATCGACGTAGACTGACTTTTCCCACTGCTTTTCTTTCATCATCAGCATATCATTGCTTCTCGTCCAGTCCATTCAGCCGTCGAAATCACCGCGCATTAAATCCGTTAAGTGACGAGACATCCGACCTTGCTTCAATGTCCTCATAGTTGTCGACCGCTGAAACGAAGCTCGTCCGTTCATCATGACGATGATCGCCCATTCGGGGATGGAGTATGCCATTGAAACCTGGTTGCGCCGTCGTCACCGTCGGCAGGTATTGGTTAGAGGCCACACTAACCGGCCTGCTTCTGGTTGGGCTGTTGAAATAGTTGAGTTTTCGGTCTTCGTTGGGCGACTGACTTGGAATCAGTTGGCTCAACGTTGCAGGCGGCGGGAGTTTCGGCGAGGGATGTGATGCAGTCCCAGGTGGTGAGCTGTTCTGGTTATCTGACCCAGATCCTTCACCCATAAAGTTATTCCTAGCTGAGACGTCCGAAGGTGAATTGGATTCGGCCACGGAACTTAATTTCGACGAGCTTGCCAGGTGCGCTGTGCGCAAGTGTTCCCGAGAACCAAACTCACTGGTGCTTTCAGGAGACCTTGACGGGTTGCGCGCCGAGTGATGATGTGTTGTTATTATCGGTGCAAGGTTCTTTGACGGGCTGGCCTTGGTCTTTTGCGGCGCGTGTGAACCGAGTGCTGAGTGGACGTTCGGCGTTTCCTTGATAATGGGAGAGTACTGTGATATGGACGAACCGCCATTGTAGGCCCCGGGCGGTGGTGCAACTAGGGCGGGCGGCGCAGGCGCCCGTTTGGTAGAAGCCATGCTGGCCCCCATTGTGGGCGACGGGTCGCGCAGTCTATATGCCGGCGGCCCAGGAGGTGTAGGAGCTGCGCGAGGGGGGCCGGGTAAAGCTCGCGGCGTGCCAGTCAACGTCGGACTTGGTCCAGGCCGTCGGACCGGACTGGGACCTGCTCGTGGACCAGGAGAGTTTCCGGCGGGGGAGAAGTTTCGGGCATAGGCTGCCGGCTGAGGACCCCTCGGGCTTGTGCTTTGGGCTCGCAGCCCTAATCGAGATGGCGGACCACTTCGAGCACTGCTTGGCCGAGGCCCAGAAAAGTTCTGGTACTGCGGTCTGTCTCGCGACGTCGGGCTATACTGCCAACCTGGACTCCGTGGCCTGGCTCCTGGAGAGTCCGAGTCCTTGGGAGTCAGAGGCCGGGCAACTCCGATCTCCTCGAGAGGTATTCTCGGTGCTGGCTGTGGGACTGCATCACTATTAACAGGGGAAGCAGTCACAACTGGGATGGCTTTGATGGCTGAGGAGATCGGTGAGCCTGTTGACCTGTTACTCGTCGATCTGCTTGACAGCTTCTCGCCCTTGCCAGCCATGTCGAACGGAGTGTTTTCCAATTCCCTGAGATGCCTTCTTCGCATGAAGAACCAGAACAGGCCAAAGGATGCCAGCAAGACGACAGCAATGGGCACGACAATGGCAGGGATCAGAGTGGAGAGATTCGATGATGACGCATTGGCCGACGATGAGGCTGACGAACTCGAGGCCGCTGATGCTGTCGATGAGGCATCCTGTGTAGAAGACTCGGTCGAGGTCAGGGCAGCAAAGGACGCCGAGTCGGTGACGGTGATGGTGGTTGCAACGACAGTTGGCTGCGGTATATCCGTGCCACTGGCAGCAGGTATTATCGTTGCAGACGTGGTGACTATGGTCAGAGCTGAATTCTCCGTTGCTGACACGATGGATCCATCCAGCGAGGCCGTTGCCTGGTTCGGGCCAATCGTGGGCGGGATCGTGGAAGACTGCGCAGTATTCTGCGGTGACCGGCGATGCAGGAGCCCATGAAGGGCCATGGCGGCTGCGTGCTGGAGACGAGCAACACAGTCGCGTAGATGGTCATAAGAGCACCAGGTCAGCAAGGTCAGCCAGGTCAGCCGGGTCAGCAAAACCACCAGGCCAGATGAGGCTCAAGGAGTGGCCCTGATCTAAGATTCCTGGCCTTGCCCGTGACCGCACTATCGAAAATAGTGGTACGTTGCCAGGCCCAGCATGAGCTTAGTCTTGCAAGATTGAAGGTTAGTGCATCATGGAGGGAAGGATAAGGAATGTTGGTGGTAGCCCTTCCCGTTGACAAGGACCCAAGAGAAGCGAGAGGGGGGGCAGAGTTCTCGCTTTTCGCCTCCACAGGCGATCCCAGAGTTTGAAACATAATGAGGGATGGCGAATTCAAATGGATGGCTGTCGGATCTGAGCCACGCACACCATGCCCTCCTCCCTGCTTGCTTCTTCTTTCGAAGTCTGAGCGGGAGGCTAAAAGGGGTAATGCCATGTGAAACGCCCAGCCAGGGTCCGGGGAAGGAGCTAGGTCGGCAGTGGCAAGATCAGCAAATTAAATTCGGAGCCCTGAACCTTATCTGTCAAAGCGCCAATAACGTGGTGGATGCCAGTAATTTCATGGTCTTGTCACTCTTGCAACGGCAGGTATTATGTAACTCAACGCGACTGCCCTTGCCCACCGATTCACCGACCTTTACCGCTCCTTTACCGCTGGTAGGGCAGTTGCTCCTCATCTCGTGCGGCAAGCTGCATCGTGAACCGGACCGGACTTCTCCTATTTCTTTGTCGGACTCCCCTGCTAAAATTTATCTTTGCCATCCTGTTGAATCCATCTGGACTTCGGTTCAGTCAATTTGGCTCCTTTGGGCTGAGTTGGAATATCGATAACCCCTCGTACTGCTACCGATGTGTACGTGCGTACACGTGAGCGGGGCACCGCCCACCCTCTGTCAGCAGCATCTACTTCGGGGTTAGCGCCAATTGTGACAGAGGCAGGTTCGGCTCGCCCATTCGCTGTCATTCATGAACTTAGGTCGACCTCGTCGCTTCCTCGAGGCCTCTGATTCGGTGAGAAGGCGCAGCCATCACAGGTGATATACTGAATTGCCCACCAACGCCCGCCGCTCCTCTCTTCACTTTCAGATTCTGTCGCATTTATTAATGTACCGTAGGTAATTTATTATCTCCTTACACCATCAGATATCAGTATAACACGCAACCGCCTGCTCTCTCAGTCCACGAGGCGACTGGCTGCTCTCGACCCTCTCTCAGGCATAATGCGATAAGAGACTGGTTTCTGCGACATCGCCCGCCACAATGTTCCTCTCTCGGAGGTACAGACCCAATATATGGCCTTTCCATGGCCTTGCCGTCCTCGAGTTCGGCTTGACAGTTGGCCTGCTCGTGATGGCGGGCATTGCTGATCCCAACACATATCGTACCAAGTTGTGGCAGTATGGCTCCGACCATTGCTGGAACTCAAGCCCGCAGGCCGGACTGTACGCAGCGGCCAACTATCGGTCATATCACACACCCATCGTCTGGTCGCAATTGTGAGTGATAGATTCCGAAGCCGTAGAAGGTGGTCATGGTCTGACTATGGGCTAGCATCACCCACTACATTCTCGTCATCGTCATCCTGTCCATGTTCATCCTGCTTGTCAAGGTGCCCATGTACATGTTGCACGTCTTCCCACCCATCCTATCGGCCCTAGTCCATGCTATCATGACTGCCATCTATGCCGCCGGCGTGGCCTTTTTGGCTGGCTCCGACAATACCGACCGGAACTGCCCTTCCAATGGACCAGTGTGGTACATCACCAAATCATGCTCAGTAGTCACCCAGAAGAACCTGGTCACATACTGCAAACAAGCAAAGGCGACATTGGGGCTAACAGCCACCCTTCTGGCTATCTTTGCCATCTATTTGGTCCTTGCCATCTGGTCGTGTTTTCCTTCCAAGGCTCAAAAGCAAGAATATCTGGAGCGCAAGCAAGCACGAGAATCGAAGTGGGCCGAACTTGAGGCTGAACACGAAGCGGCCAAGCGCGAAGGCAGGCTTGAAGGCATGTCGCCCGTCACAGCTGATGGACAAATGGGCACGCAGATGAGCATGCACGCAATCACACCCAGGACGGCCGCCTTTAACCAACTTGGTGGTGCAGAGAACCAACCGCAGTCACCGATTCTGCGGACCCATTTCAGCAGTCCTAATCAACCTAAATCGCCTACATTTCAATTGAAAACACCTGCGCTACCCAAGAGCCCACTGAGCGTGAATTTTGGATCGAGGCCGCAGTCAACGTTGCAACCAGAGGAGCCGACTCAGCCCAGGGACCCCCAGCTGTATTTCCCTCCTCCCCCTACTAGGGCATCGAAGAAATGATCGGAAGCATAGAGGGAAATGGCTTTTATGTTGCCACAAGGAGTTGGTCGCGGAAGGAACAGTGGAGAAGCCATCTATGACCGGATGATTTAATGAATCTACCCCTACTACCACAACTTGTCTCTGTCCTTTTGCTCTTTGCACCGCCCGCCGTGACCTCTTGTTTTCATTCTCCGCTGCAGTATGGTTCCATTACTGCTGTACCTGTAACCAACCAGATGGTTCCGAGCATGGACTGGAATCTCGAGGGCGTTCTCTCCAGCAACCACAATCTCATGAGCTGTGTCAACACATGGCCACATTCCAACCAAATGCATGGCCTTTTCAGTAGAATCCTGGTGCCTTGGGAACTGCGTGTGGCTGTCCTCTTTGAGAGTCGCCATTGACAGGATCTGCGTCCTCCTGCTCCTTCTCTTGTCTGGCCTGCTCTTCTTTGGCCTTTTCACGGCTCTGCTGCCACCGCCTCTCCTCACTGGCCAGCTCCCTCATGGCTTCTTCCCATTCCAGTTCCTGCGCTTCGTCTCCCGTGCCCAGGACCTTCTCGACGTCGACCGCCTCGCCTCGATGCAGCTTCTCAACAACTTCTCGCAGCTGCTCAAGTTTCAAGTCGGCCCTGCGCATGTATGCCTTGTGCTCATTCTTCAAGCCGAGGATGCGCACCGCCTGTGAGCCGATAAAGAGGAAGATCCATATGAAATAGCTGGCTGGGTTCGGCTGTTTTTTCTCCTCCGTCGGTTTCCTTCTTCTAGCGACACCTTCGCGTAACTGGCGCGGGATGATCGAGTGCCAGATCGAGGGCTGTAGAAGACGCGGCTGAGTGGCCTCTTGAGCAGATGAGTATTGTGTCCGTATTGACACGGCGGCCCAGGGCGGAGGGCGACACTGCCTCGCGAGGGCTTGGGCGTGGCTCTGCCAGTGCCCTCGTTTCACGACGTGGCCGAGTGTGGATTGTGCATTGCGAGGAGTGCGCAACGCGCTCATGCTGCAGCTGAGCGGTTGTTGACGGGCTATCGCCGCTCTCTAGCCGACAACCTGCCCACCACCAATGTTGATGGGATGTAGCCCGGCGCGGACAAATGTAGATCCGAAGGCTACAGCTTTAATGTCATCATCCAGTCGAGATGCGGCGAGCATCCAGTGTTCACAGGGAGTATAGAAGTGAAACGAGGTTAAGGTAAGAAAAATTGTGCGTTTCAGCAGGTTCTTGCCTATGCATCTGACAGCAGCTCCCACTCCTGCAATCAACATCCTATCCTGTGAACCGGCTCTAAACTACCAATGAGCCAAAGCTGTCGTGGGCAGTAATGGGCACTATTTTTCTCCAAGCAAGGACTGGGAGCAACAGAGCAACAGTTCAGTGTCCTAGAGCGCGTTGATATGGTTACAATACTGACAGACGATTAAGGCACTCTTGAAAGAATGATCTTGGACTTGACATCATAGAGGACTTCGTTCCATCAAAACATGTTCATTGCCCAACAACACTTCAACACTTCCTTCTCACATCATGAAGATATGAGCACAGAACAACCCAACAGTAGCAATGAGTGGGAGCAAGGACATTCTATTTCTTAGGACCACCATACTTCTTCTGTTGAGAAAAGACCACCAATCCGCCTTCATAGGCATGGAGTGATGTAAGGCGACCGTTGGGACCAAAGACTTGGCCAGAGACATGGTTAACCGGGTCATCTTTGGTAGTTTATATTAGCAAGTCTTTCACTTAAATGCTGACACAGTCTGGATCTCAACCCTCGTGGCCCTATCTCTCAATTTCGGGCTTTCGTCAACGCCGTCGGAAATGATCTTTTCATACTTGGAGTCTTTCGCTGTCCCTTTCCAGACAAATTCAAGGAGCTGGCGAGCGGTAGTCGCGAAGGTGCGACGACTCATTGTCAAGTCGTTTCAAGGGGGTTTGGTACGGGTCAGGTAGAAATTGTTTTATGAGATTCTTGGTTTTTTCCTTTCATAAAAGAAGTATCCAGTGTGATATAGAGGGAGCATCCAGGAGAGTTGCCCATAGTATTTATAACTCCTGAGCTCAGGGACACTGTGAAACTTGCGGGATGAAGGAGCGGGGTACCAATTCTCCCATAGGTTTAGCTCAGAGTGCTAATGGTTTGTGATAGTGAAGAAGCCATCAAGATTCAGATGGTCGCATGAGATGACCGCAACAAGAGCACATAGAATCTCAACACAACGCGCGCGTCGTGTTTTGGATAGAGGCTTGGCACTCTGGACCAGAGGCCACAGACAAGCGAACCAGGCTGAAACGAGACCAATGGACTCAATCAAAGTCACGTGGTTGAAATCACGTGCTCAAGCTAGGTCCGTCTCCCCCTTCACATCAACACTTCCTGCGATGTCACTGAAGCCCTGGTGCAATGAGGAGCTGCATTGCACCATCTTTGAAGGCTCTTCGACATAGGCCTTGGCCACGTTCATCAGCAGTAGCTGCCCGGCTTGACCCGTTTCAATTGTTCGAAGAAGAGAAGTCGCCTTATTTTGATCCACGTTATTTTTACCCAGCTCGTATAGGGGATATTTTGAACGACCGGTATCAGCTAGCGACAAAGCTTGGCCATGGGAGCAGCTCAACTGTATGGCTTGCTCGAGACCTTTCCCAGTCTGTACCAGAATAACCTTAAGCATATTGAACATCTTCTAACACTGCTCTAGATGGAGGTGGCTTAGCGAGCGATATGTTGCCATCAAGATAAAAGCAAACACTCCAAGTCCGTCACATCAAGCTTCGCCTGGGGAGATGACCATTCTCCAACACATTAACAAAGTCAACCCGGCACATGAAGGCTGGAACTTCATCAGACAACTACTCGACTCTTTTACAATCCTAGGCGAGTCTGGACACCATACGTGCCTCGTGTTTGAACCCTTACGGGGCCGCTGTGGCTTTACCAGAGGCGTTTCATTGACGATGTCATCCCGATAAACATCATGAAGATCATTCTGCAGATGGTACTTCATGGACTTGACTATCTCCATTCAGAGTGTCAAGTTATTCACACTGGTTTGTCTCTTTTATCTTTAGCTATTGAGGACACTAACTAGCTAACTAGACTTGAAACCCGATAACATTATGGTGAAGCTGGAGGATCTGTTACTTCTAGCACACGCTGCTGAGGATGAATTTAACCATCCGCTTCCCCAGAAACATCGCGAGGATGGCCGGGTCATATATCTTGCTCGCAATGACTTTGGACAATTCGAACGGCCTGCCGGAGTAGTTAGAATCGCTGACTTTGACCTTGCTGTCTTCGGCCACACGTCACAGAAAGGCTGTATTCAAGCCGATGTTTATCGTGCTCCTGAAGTCATTCTCGATGTGGGTTATTCCTACAGCGCAGACATTTGGAGTTTGGGCGTCATGGTCAGAGCTAAGAGGTACCCAGTCGAAACTAATCTCTCCCTTCTGACTCTGTACAGCTTTGGGATCTGCTGGAGGGCAAAGCCCTTTTCAAGACAGACAAATATGATGAGCAGAAGCATCTTGCCTCCATAACTGCGTTACTAGGAGATCCACCTGAGAGTCTTCTTTTAAATGGCGATCGTACCTCTCTGTTCTATGACGAGGATGGTAGGTGACTCTGATCCATCTGCTCATGACCAAGCTCTGATTGCCACAGGCCGTCTTCATAGTCCTGATCTTATTCCTAATAATTTCAGCTTCGATACAACTCTCTTGAGTCTCAGCAGCGAAGAGAGGAGATCATTTATTGATTTCGTTCAGAAAATGATCCGATGGCAACCAAGCGAACCAAGTACGGCAAAAGAACTTCTCGAAGACCCCTGGCTATACTCGAAGTAGCCAGATGGTAATTTCCTCTCGATCTTCTTGATCACGCCACCAACTCTCGGTTTCTCAGTCTGTCACTTGTGCATTCGTTGACGTTCTGGTTCTCAGCCCTTGGCCAGGACTAGTTTGAGGTAAATACCCAGAGGCAGAAGAATAATCGTACTGAGACCGCCGCCCACTCCTGCGATTGTTTGCGGAATCCCTGTCGCACATAACGTCGCCCTCTCTATAGACATGCTTCGAGCATGGCATTCCACTCCAGAATAAGGCCCTCAAGTATCCCTGGCTTACCATTGCGTCCTAAAAGCCACAAAGCATTGTTGCAACACCACCTTCCCAACAGGGATTGCGCTTGGTGGTCCACGTCCGCGTCGTTCACGACACCCAGCCGGCTTAATCTCGCCGTTTATTCATCAACAGCAACTCGGCCGCATGCCACTGAACAGCATGCAAGGGACCTTGAAATCGAGTACAACTGGATTGATGGCACGGAATCGCCTTAAAAATACAAGCCCGGGGGCTATCATCCCATCATGATTGGAGATAAACGCTTTACGGGGGCCAATATCGTGTCGTGGACAAGCTCGGTTTTGGGGGATATCCGACGGTCTGGCTTGCTCAAGACACCACCTTTTTTCTTTCTTTTTTTTTTTTTTGAAACGCTATGTTGCCGTCAAAGTTGGCATAGCAAACTCCTCTCTGCAGGAGACCAAGGTCCTGCGTGCTCTTTCCACCCGATCTCAATCTATGTCTGCATGTCCAGGGCATATTGCCGCCATCCCACTGCCTTTGGATGAATGATGGAATGGCCTTAATGACTGGTCATATGAAGCCCCCTAATCCCCGTCTAGCCGGCCAGAGGAACAGCCAACAGGCTGAAAATCGTTGATTGTCAACCATTAAAAAAACACAAACGTTAATCACTATAGTTCTCTCACCGTAGACGAACGGGATAGCTCTGGCTAGGAATGGCAGATAGCTATCCTGACTCCTAGAAATTATACTGGTCTTGGGGTTTATTATTAGATACTTGGGAGCTAAGGAGTAACTACGTACACTAACGCTTTACACTAGGACTAGCTTAGAAAGGTTAATAATAACTAGGTTACGATAACGTTATCTGGGAATGTTACGTCATCCTGGTCGGAGGACATAACACCATGGACAATACCTTCACAGTGGTCAGCATCCTGCGACACAACAGCACCTTTTACAAAGACAATCTCGCAGGCGTCTCGGGCACCCTGCGTCTCGTTGGGATTCTCCCGGGTGCCTACTCGGACCGCGTCGAATGCGTGCTCAAGACACAACCGTCCATCCTCGTCCACCGGCCCCAGCGACCCTTTTCGGCCCTTTCCTATTCGTGGAGCGACGAGCCCGGATGGACCAGCATCTGGCTCAACGGCCGCCACGACTTCCGCATCGGCAACAGCCTCTTCGCCGCCCTGCGACGACTACGGCGCACGCCGGAAAATGACACATCCACCGAGGCGGGCACGTTCTGGATCTGGGTCGATGCCGTCTGCATCAACCAGGCCAATACCGACGAGAAGAACTCGCAGGTTAGTCAGATGGCTGACGTCTACCGTCAGGCCGAGCGCGTCTACGTGTGGCTGGGACGCTGCGGGGCCACGACTCTGGCCGAGCCAGAGCCGGAGCATTGCAATGCCCACGCCTTGAACGAGGCTGACACCGTCGACTTCCTGATGAAAAGGGGCCCCGAATGGGTGAATCTGTGCGAGGCTCGGCCCGGCGGCGACCGGTCGCAGTGGTGGTGGCGCATGTGGATCGTGCAGGAGATCGGCCTCGCCCGCGACGTCCGCGTGCTGATCGGGCCGCACAGGTTCTCGACATGGGAGAACGCCGTGCGGGCGCTCAACAAGTCGTGGGTGCTCAATGAGCCGGGGTTCCAGGCCAGGAACCTCACAAAGCGGCGGTGGCAGGACCTGCCCGAGCGCAAGGCCAGGAACGAAGCGTGGGAGCGCGTGCTCTCCCTCGGCACCCTGTGGCACCGGCGGGATTGGTTGGGTGCGAACTTGTTCTACCTTCTCTTCCTGACGGCCTCGCAGCACGCCTCGCTGCCCCAGGACAAGATCATCGGCCTTTTGGGACTGGTCGACCCGAACGCTTGTGCCTTCACGATGCAGGTCGACTACAGCGTTGGCAGCGACGAAGTGTTTGCCCGCGCTACCGAATATCTCCTCCAGGAAGCCGGGACCCTTGACGTGCTGTACGAGCATTGGCCGACCCGGCAGTCTCCCTCTCCTTCATGGGTGATTGATTTTTCCCGAGGCCTGCGCCATCCGGCCTCGATGCTCTCCTCCGGCGTGGCGAAGCCAAGCAAGAACACGAGCTCCGCGACCGAGCCCCAGTGCCGCGCAAGCGGGCGCGGGAGGGTGCAGTTCCGTGTCGACGGGAAGACGCTGGTCGTCCGCGGGCTTCGGGTCGCGCACGTGGTCGCGACGGCGCGCTGGGTCGGGAGAGACCTGGTGGTGCGCCGTGCTGCCGACGAGCCCGAGGAGCGAATCCCCGTGGACGATATCCGGGACGACAAGGTGGAACTTCCGTGCGAAATTGACGAAGAACAGGATGAGGTGGACGCCGGCGACAGGCTGCGCACCATGATGCTGCGGTGGCTAGAGAGCTTTGCCAGGCTTCCCCGTCGTGGCCATGGCGACGGCAAGCCGGAAATGGCCCGCCTTCTTGATTCCATGGACAGGACGGAGCAATTCGCCCGCACCATCAGCGCGGACGGGTACCTCCGGGCCAAGTACCGCGGCCATCCGATCTCAGGCTCGGGGGCGTTCGGCCCCCACATCGAGGGCTTTCGGAAGCATAAGAGGAGCTTCGAGTTTCGAACCGAGGCCTTTTCTGGGCTCCTGGGTCGCACATTCTTTGTGGCCGCTGAGCAAGGACTCTGTGGCTTGTGCGGGAGCGAGACTGTCGAGCCTGGCGACGCCGTCATGGCGGTGCACGATGCCGGCATGCTAATGGCGGTGCGGGATGTCCAGGGCGAGAGCGGGGTCTGCTTTATGGGGGAATGCTTCATTTCTGGTCTCATGTATGGTGAACTTGCTGGCGACACATTTGCTTTCGAGTCGATGATGAGAGACGTACATTTGATTTAATGTGCTTATGCCACATTGAGGTTCAAGAACCGTTCCTCTACGGCTTTGATGAATAAATGTACCCCGTTGTGTGCTCAATCCTCGGCCAAGTACAGGCCACTTCTTACTGTTGCGTATAGACTCGCGGTTCCCTTACAGAGAAGAAGTCTCAAGTTTAAATACAACAACTGAAATAAAGAGAAGGCTGCTAGAACATTTGCCTATCATCGATTCGCCCCTTTCATTACCCGAGTTCGATCTGAAATGCTGCTACGGTCTTCGATACAAACTGTTCCCTACCAAAAAAACAAGAGCAGTAGCAGAAGCAACAGTAAAAGAGACGCAGAGGACTGACCACTTGTCTAAACCAAGTGTGGTGGCTCCCTGACCATGCCTGAGCAAGGCAGTAAGGGGTAGTGTGGGTGACTGGGAGTCGTGTTGTGTGTAAAACAACAGCCAAAGAAGTTCTAGAGTCAGAGTGGATGGTCAAATGGGTTCTACCTGATCTCAAACCGCATTCACTGATCGATTAGGCCTCTGTGTCTTGCTGCTATGTAGTATATTGTCTAAGGCAGAGGGCCCGCATTCAGTGGAAGGTTGAGACATCCCGACCTTTGCGTTGCACCCGTGTCAGGAGAGATGCGCTGTACGGGCAGTAGCCCCGCCATAACCCCATCGTACCTTCCTTTTCGCAGTAACTCTGGACAGATCTCACAAGGGCCAGTTCGTCTTCTACTACCGTAGTATTTGCACCTGTGGGGTATCCATTTGCTTATACCTGATCTACTTGGTTGATGACCTGAAGATGGGAACCAGAAGCAGAGTATGCAGATATAAATACTCTTGCAGCACCCCCGTCAATACCTTCCATCATCAACATCCACTCTATTAACACTCAAACAACCACCCTCCTTACTTCGACCAACCATGTGTTTCGGCAAAAAGTCCACCAAGGCCAACGGCTCTGAGGTATGTGTGCATGTACCTCTAGTACACACCATCTACTGACACTGTCACAATAGGGAGAGAGCCCAGCTCCCCGGGTCGTGCCAGTGCAGCCGGCCACGGCCACGGCGACCACTACCGCCGCCACCGCCACCCCCAAGGCCACTACCACCAAGGCCACCACGCCCAAGGCCACTGCCGTGGCCACCACGAGGGGGCATGGGTCACCAAGGGCGTCGCAGGCCCGAAGTTCGCAGGCCCGGAGTTCCCGGGCGCAATGTTCGGAGTGGTCCTCCGACGAAGGGCCCATTAAACGGGTCAAGCTCACGGTACGTATCACACGAATCATTTGGGGTCTTCTGGAATATTCTGGGCTCCCTTGACTACTGACGCTAACTGCTTTGGCATCAGGTGTGGTACGATGGGCAGAACGACAAGAAGTAGGAGACGAGAGGAAGGTCGTTTGTTTGTTTCGCGGCCAGTGGTTGTTAACTGGTCTTCAACTTTCCAAGTTCCTAAGGAACTTTTGTTCTCATTAGAGGCGACAAGAATGAATATTATTGGCTATAGCATCGGATTATCAATGTTCCAGAACTTAATCTAGACGGCGCCAAGGCCTAATCCCTAACTTATGACGTGTGACTTGGCACGTGCCAAAAAGGCCTAGCGTAGCTGCCGTTTTAGGAAGAAAGTCAATAAAACCACGCGCCACATCCCACAAAGTCACACCTTCCCTGTGAAGAGACGTGTGACATCACGCTTTACCGCGGGAGGAGAGCACGATGCAGTGGCAGGAGCGATCGCGCATATCTCGCACATAGGGTCTCTGCCAATGTCCGCCGCTTCGCCCCTCCCTCCACCGTCGACGGACCGTCTGGTACCCGAGGAGATCAAGGCGAACCTTCGATCTGCCGACACAACGACGTCGCTGACCCTCAACCTAGTCCGGGCTCTTCTCGGCACCGTCGACGGTGCTTCCGCCTCTGATGGTCTGTCCAAGGGCATATCGACCTCTGGAAAAACAAAAAAACCTGTTGCACCCAAACGACCGGCGACTAGAAAGACCGCTTTCCGCATCCACGATGCCAACCCCCCTACAAGAGGCCCCCTACTGCCCGACAGCGACCGCAGACGAGCAGCAGCGGAGATTATTAATACCACACTGAAGACAATCAGTGCTACTGCCAAGACGAGACAAGCGGTCGTTCAACCAACAAAGGAGCTGGTACAAACATCTTCTTCAACATCACCCCGCAAGACGATACAGCCACTTCAGGAGCAGGCCCCCAACCGTCTATCCAAACCGGAGCGTACCGTTTCCTCGAAGGACCGAGGTGATATTGAGTGCCTTGTTCAATGTGCTGAGGCTGCGTTGGAATGTTTGCGACAGCCAGTGGGCAAGCAATCGGCTCCTTCATTTGATCTCGGTATTGAGAATGCGGCACTGGCAATTGTAGACAAATGTTTACTGTTCCACTTAAAAGGCCATGCCGAGTCTCAGCTTCGAAAAATCCACGACCAGTATTGGAAACGCCGGAAACAGGCTCAGCCTGTGTCGGAAGCAGCGAGCTTGTTCAGGTGCCTGCTCATGTTCGAAGAGGATGATATAAAGCTCTTTAAATTCGCCACGTCGCTCCAGAGTCAGTGTCTGCGGCTACTCATCCTGGCTGATACTCAGACTATAACTCAGGAGTGCATCAAAGCTCTCCAGCCGGACACTCCTGGGAGCCCTGCACAGATTCTGGGAGCCGGGAAGCAGCGTGGTCATATCTCAGCGGATTCCTGTGCCAGTCAGATGAGGACGGTCGCCCTCGCTGTCTCCAAGCTGTATGCGCGTGCTGCCGAAGCTCCTCGTGCCTGGTCAACAAATTCGCAGGTACTACTGTCGCTATCTCTCACCGCCTTGCATCTCAAGGCTCTCTCATGGGGAAGTCTAGGCCCCAATCCCGACCTACAGCAAGAGCTCTGGACACCTCTCGGGCGTAGTATCAAACAGTACCTGACGCATACTCGCGAGTCTAAAGCGAATTACATTGCACACTATGTCCAAGGACTATGGGCGACCCTACAGCTCCAGGGTTTGCATACTACGATTCCTGCCGATGCCTTAAAGTTGCTTCAGCGCGTGTCACCTTCGATTCAGCTCCCAAAGGGTCAGAGCATTTCTCCAGTTTGTCGAACAAATCCAGATGCCAACGACACCACTACGATACTTCTTCAAAGGTTGAGACAAGCCGTCGATGCTCTCTCAACGGAGGCCACGGCGCCGGAACAATGCCTGGCTTCGATGGAGTCTGCACTTTCCATTCTCAGGCAGCCAACATATCCGGAGAAGAAGCATTTGACTGAGTTCCTAGTCCAGAGTGCACATCTGAGAAAAGCAGCAATAGCTAGGATTTCTTCATCGTTGTCCAGCGACAGCCCCGAGAGTGGCATTGAGGTCTGTGGAGAGCTTCAACGTCAGGCTGCCCGAATCATCTATGCCCTGCTCAATTTCTTCTGCACCAATCTCGATGCCCTCAATCCAGGCACTGAAAATACCATCCTATTAACCCTGGCTAAGACTGTTGAGTCGGTCACCAGCCTTGAGCGGTATTCGTTTGTGAAGTCGGATGATATGGTGGCACAATCCCGAGCTAGCCTGCTCAAGTGTCTGCACCTTTGCGAATCTATTCATATCAATCCCGAGACCCACAAGGACTCTAGTATTTATAGCTTCTTCCAAAGCTTGCCCCTTCGTCTCTCACAATGCTTCTGGTCGCGATACCGATACTTTACCGAGAAACGTTGGCCGCTGGAAGTCAGGCTAGAGGCGTTGCATGATTCAACAGATATTCTGCAAAGGCTAACTCAAGAAAGTCAGAAATCCGGCCATATAGTTGTTAACTATGAAGAATTGTGTCGAATCTTTGTCGAACAGGAAGACTATGCCAAGGCAAAGCAAAGCCTGAGCTCGGCCATCAAGCATCAGATCCTACAGGGGTACCTGACGAGAGCTGCTGAACATGCGCTTCACAACACACAAGGCCAGGTGTGGGATGATTCAGATCTGTCTGTCCACTCTCTGGGCCGGAATCTAGCCAAGTATGCCGAGCTTTCATTTGCTGGTAAGGGGGGAGTCTCAATGTACTTTGACCAGGAAGACCTTCCATGCATGCAACGTGCCGTTCTTGTGGGGAGACAGGTGACCGCAGCCTTGGCCGCACCTATGCCATTACTCTCCAGTCAACAGCTCCGCTCTGGGGTGCGGTCCGTTCTTGATCACTCTGTCCAGCCTACTCACTGCCCCTATCGACTCCGTTTCATTAGCCACATTCTCCGGCTTTTGGAGCGAAGCAATGCTTTTGCCCCTGAAGAAGTCTTCGATGGCGAGACATTTGTCCTTCCGCCGATCCAAGCATCCAAACGACATCCTCCTCTGGCCAGTTCATTGATAAGCATCACAGTGCGCACGCAGTGGATGTTCGCTTGCAGGAGGATGGAGGAGATCGCCCTGGAACGCTTTGCAGCCGAATTCAGCCATGCCTTGGACGCACAAGGAAGTCAATGGCAAAGCACGCCAGACGCCCCTGACCTTGGGATATGCATGGGCCAGCTTAGAGCCCTGTCGGACTTTGCAGAAATGCTTGGAAGAACGGACATGCAGTTGTCTGTGCTGGACAGTCTTTGGAAGCTCCATTCTGTTGACAAGTCAGCAGATCCTGCTCAACGCGCTATTGACCTGTCTCAAAGGGCTCTGCTTTTGACACGAGAAGGAGAGACTGTCCAGGCGGACAAGTTGTTTGTTGTTACAAGCCAGCTGACGAAGGATACAAGGGTCACTGAATACGCTGCATGTACGCTGCTCCTGGACCATGCAGAATATCTCTTGGACATTGGCAATTTTCCTGAGTGTCTGAACCACCTTAGCCTTGCAGACGCCGAGTTGGCCAAAGGAGAATGGCAGAGCTCACGAAAAGGCTGGCCTTCAAAGCTTGAGAAAGAATCAATCCGGTGCCGGCGCGCTCTGATTTCCTCGAGGCTCGCATTCTGCAGAGGCCTATTGACTGACGCATTCGTGAATGCTCGACAGGCAGCCAGGCTCAGCACGACGCTTTGGACGGCCATTGAAAGAGCGACCGGCAAATCTGAGCACCATAATGACACGGTATCTGACTCTTCCATGGATGTGCTAGCTGACGAGATGTCTGCCATATCATTACAAGGGCGCCAAAGGCCAAAGCAAAATTCATGCTGGACAGTCTACTGGACACAGATTTCACTTCACCGTGCGGCTCTGATCCAGGTGGGTGCTGTGGCTGCCCACTGTGGACTGTATCTGGACGCGGTCTTCTACTACCGCCAGGCTGCACAAACGGCCGACCACACAGCGGGGCGGGCATACAAGACCAGGGTTGAGTCGCAGCTAGCCCTTACCTACGCGGGTGCCCAGGACGACACAATGGCAAAATCTGCCCTAGCAAACATTATGCCATCACTGTCCGAGGCTGTGCTCTCTGTTGACCAATGTCATCTCATCCTCAACCTCTCTGAAGCCCTGTGGCTCCTGGGCGACGAAGAACACGCTCGGGAGTGGTTTGAGCGGGCTTTGGTCTTTTCCCGGAAGCACAAGCCAGGGGCCATTGTGTCGGAGCTGCCTCACTCTACAGTCGCGCCAGCCAGAAAGGTCGTGAAGAGGAAAGCTCCGTCTCGACAGCTCAGTTCACGAACGAAACAAACCACACAAGAGCAGCCCAAGGTCGTGACCAAGAATACCACTGTTCCAAGCATTACACAGAAACTCCTACGCGCAAGGCTCGAGGCACTGCAGTGTAGTATATTTCCTTGCATGGGGGAAGCAGCTTCTATCGGCAGAGAGATAGCAAAGGCACCTAATGTTGCAGTGGCAAAGGCGTTACAGCTGCTAGAGCAGGCTACCGCATTCTTTGCTTCTGATCCGACCCACAGTTCGCTGGCAGAGACCGCGCTGGCTCTCCCTGTGCGGTCTCGGCCTGGTCGCAAGAGTGGCCAGCTGTCGCTTCTCCTCGAGGAGGACGAGGGAACATGTTCAACCAAGGCTGAACCATCGCAGAAATCCTCCAAGACGGCAACGCACCCGCCTGAGAGCCAGGGATGCAGGCTTCTAACTGAAGCTTATGCATGCATCAAAGACCTGCGAGGCCAGGAACTGGGAGAGCTGCCCTCGTATCTGGTGCATGCTATGCACAAGACCATGTCGAAACTGCATCTTCTTTCAACAACCCTTGCTCAGCCGTTGACACACTCCCCCTTGCCAGTGGTTATGCAATCCCTTGTTTCCAAGGACATTGCAAGGTCACGGGAGCAAATCGCCATTGCAGCCGAAGCGAGAGTAAGTCGAGCCGAGACCACAGGGCCTGATCTATTGGGCGACTTTGGCGACTTTGTCAACGCGCTTCCGAGTACATGGCGGGTTGTGTCAATCGGGATCAGTTACGACCGGCATGAATTGATGCTATCCAAGATCAGCGCGGGGGTATCACCGTTTTTGATACGAGTGCCTCTGGCGAGACCTGGCTTTGACGACCTTGAAGCACATGACTTCACGCTCGAATCAGCCCATGATCAACTGGCCGACATTATCGCAAGGGCTGATGCCAATACTCACGATCCACGGGGCCAGGGTGATAAGGCAACAAGGAAGGAGTGGTATGCCGAACGCGAAGGCCTGGACCAGGAAATGGGTTGTCTGCTGAAAAACATGGAGGACCTCTGGCTCGGCGGGTTCAAGGGTCTTCTCTCGGATTGCACGACTGAGAGCAGTCTGCTGGCCAGATTTGGACAGTCGCTGAACCAGGCGCTTGACAAACATTTGCCGTCTCGTCAGAAGACCCATAAGCGAGAGGCGGTGAAGCTTGAATTGCACGCTCGTGTGCTGGAGCTGTTTGTGTCGCTGAAGCTGGAAGACACGGCTGAATTCGAGGATGCCATCACCGATCTTCTCTACTTTGTCGTTGATACACTGAACTTCAACGGCGAGCCAAATGCGGTTGACGAAATTGATTTCGATGGGCTTCTTGTGGATGTGCTGGATGCCTTGAAGGCATATCATCATGCGGCTGCAGCATCTTCCGAGGGCCAAGCAGTACACACCATCCTCATTCTCGACAAGGAGCTGCATAGCTTCCCCTGGGAGTCTCTTCCGTGTCTTCGTGGACAGGCTGTTTACCGAATGCCATCATTGGGTGCAGTGAAAGAAAGGCTGGACAAGCTTCGGCAACAGTCGGCTGAGAGTGCAGCAATTACAGTGCGGCGAAGATCGGGGGCGTACATACTCAATCCTTCGGGCGATCTGACATCGACGCAAGACAGCTATGCGGGCACCCTGGAGCAACAGCTGCCTGGTTTTGCAGCCATAGTCAATAGAGCGCCGACGGAGGAAGAGTTCAAGGCAAATCTCAGCGATCGCGACGTCTTGTTGTACTTTGGGCATGGCAGCGGCGGACAGTACATACGTGGCCGTACGATCCGCGGGCTGAAGACTGGCGGCAAGAGTTGCGCAGTGACTTGGCTGATGGGCTGCTCAAGCGTGAAGATGACAACATGCGGCATCTACGAGCCATACGGGACACCATGGCATTATATCAATGGCGGCGCGCATGCTGTGGTGGGGACGCTGTGGGACGTGACAGACCGGGAGATAGACCGGTTTGCGATGAAGGCCTTGACAGATTGGGGCTTGCTCGAGGAGACCGAGGAGACGAAGAAAGTGACAGAGGGAGGAAGAGGGAAGGGGAAGAGGCGGGGCGGTCAGAGAGCAAGCCCAAAGCCAAAGACGACAAGCAGAGCAAGGGCGATTGGCGAGGCTGTTGCAGTCGCGAGAGAGACATGCTTCTTGAAGTACCTCAGTGGTGCGTCGCCCGTGGTGTATGGGATTCCGGTCTGTGTGGAGTGAACTGGATTGCAGGGTATCGACTTGTATATCTGGTGTACAGCATTGGGGTATGGCATGGCATTCATTCATATCAATCTGGTGTACAGCATTGGAGTATGGCATGGCATTCATTCATATCAATCTGGTGTACAGCATTGGAGTATGGCATGGCATTCATTCATATCATTCATTCGGTCGTCCACTGATCCATTCCTGCTCGCTCCTATGAACTGGCCTTCATCTGGCCACACACACTGCACGTCCACCACTGGGTCTCCATCCAGTTGCCACAGCCGTGACACTGCCACCCGACCGGCAGGTTCCGCTTGTATGCTTCCTGCTCGTCGAATTTGCGGATCGAGTCGAGCGCGTTCTGCCGGGTATGGAGGAGGCCGGATGAGGAAGAGGTTTGGTTATTGCTGCTGTTGGTTTTCCCCCTCTTGTTGTTGCTGCTATTATGCGATGATGACCCGAGTGGCGGACTATGGCTGTACAGGGCTGGCCGCTCAGTGCCACAGGCGTCGCAGATCAGGAATTGAAGAGGGTTGATGAGTGTGCAGATGTCGCAGGTCCATGTCGTTGTTGTGGGCAGTGGAGGGTTTTGTGGCTGTTGTTGCTGCTGCTGCTGCTGCTGGCGAATAGATTGCTCGACTTCGAGTTGGTGTTGGAGGAGGGCGTTGTCATTGGCTGTGCTTGATTGAGGAGGAGATGGAGACGGAGACGTAGACGGAGACGTAGACGTAGATTGAGACTGTGACTGAGACAGAGCAGAGGTACTACCACCACCAACGCGTCTACTTCCCGCCGGATTGCTCTGACTGGGCGCCAAGTATAGATCTCCCAGCTGGGCCTTTTCGTCCTCCTGGATGAGCTCGATGTAGGCCTGCATGATGGCGGCTTCCTGCTCGTCCTCGTGGTCGACAGTGGTGCGCATGACCCTGTCCTTCTTGGCCGCCTCGTCGCGGGCGATCTGGCGACCGCGGTCGGTATTGCTGGCGCACCCGCGCTCGATCTTGATCCGCTTCTCCGCAGCGGCAGCAATGACGGCGCGCGCATCCTGGCCACGCATGATGCCCGACCCGCCCAGCTTCTGCCCGCTCCCCGCCGACAGCACCCTGCGGCGCTCCGCCGCGGCGCGAGCTTGCCGCTTCACCTCGCTCACCGGCATGCGGCGCCCGCCCAGGCGGTTGCCGCGGCCAAGGAAGCCCTCGCCGGTGTAGCCCTTGCGCACGAGCGCCTCGTGCTCGTCGCGCAGCTTGTCCCACAGCGCGTGGAACTCGCGGTTGTGCGGGCCGATCACATTGTGCGCCAGCTCGTGCAGCATCGTGTCGACCACGCTCTCCAGCGGCAGGAACTGGTGGTCGTCGCCCGCGTACCGCAGCCGCAGGCAGATCTTCTGGCCCCGGTTGATGTTCAGTCCCAGCAGGTTGTGCTCGGCCGGGTAGAACTCGGCCAGCGTGCCGACCACCCAGTTGCGCTGCCGCATCAGGGGCTTCACGATCGACGCAATCTTGCGCAGCCGTTCCAGCGCCTCTGCCCCCCGTGCTTTGTCTGACAGGTGCTCGAACACACTCACCAGTGGCTCGAGGTCGGTGGAGTGGTTGCGTGACATTGTGGCAAACTTGGATGGTAAATTCCACAGGCAGTGGTGGGTGAGTTGAGTGACCTACTGGCTGATACCCATATTCTCTCTGTTTGTCAGTTAGTTCAAACAGGGGAAATTGATTTATAGCAGTGCAGAGTGAATCTATATACATCGAAGATGCCAGAAGTCGAATTTGTCAACACAGTACGCACTCTTTGGTGGATGGCAGTTGCCTTGTTGCCTTGTCGCCTTGTTGCCTTGTTGCCTTGAGGAGTAAAGTAATTGTGGGTCTTTCATTGGCTCTCGCCCCACACACCCATTGCAGTCCCCCACCTTCCTCTTCACATCATACACGGTTGCTGTCCCATCAACAATGACTAGTGATGACCAGCAGTTCCTAGACCTGGTATGCTCCTCCTGACGCCCTACAATCCACACTCCAGGACTGACTGATTGTGCTGCCTAGTTGGCATCAGTGCCGCAGGATATCGCCACATACGGCGGTAAACTGGCCGACTATGTCGAGAAGCACGCAAATGCCATAGCCGCCGACATCAGGAGCGCCCTGGACAAGTCCTCGTGGTTCCCAGACAGCCTGCTCAATCCGTCCCGGGCAGTCGCTTCCAACGCGCGCTTGCCCCGTGCGCCAGCACCGCCCCAGTCTGTGTTTGAGCAGACGACCGCGTGGATCGGTCGGAACCAGACGGCAATCGCGGTGGTGGTTGCCTTTGCCGGCACGACTGCCTATCTCGTCCACCGCAAGAAGAAGGCGCACGTCCGCAAGCGGCGCGCAAGGAAACAGCCCAACGGCGCGAAGAAGGAGATTGTTGTCTTGGCATGTTCGACCTTCCAGGACCCGTTGACGCGCTCGCTGGCCTTGGACTTGGAGCGACGCGGCTATGTCGTGTATGTGACGGTGTCATCGGCCGAGGAAGACGCGCTGGTGCACCAGGAGGGCAAAGTCGACCTGCGCCCGCTCTGGATCGACCTTACTTCGACTGTACCAAATCCCGCTGTCGACATTCATCCCAATCTCGAGCCCATTCGCGAGCAGCTGCTCAAGTCGTCGCCCTCCTCGTCTCCTGGCCCCGCTGGCAGAGCTCGCCAAGGCACGACGCTATGCAACATGCAACTCTCTGGCATCGTCGTCTTCCCCGGCTGCTCTGGTTACCCTGACGGCACCCTCGCCTTCCTGCCGCCCTCGGACGTCATTGACACCATCAACACCCGTCTCATCTCCCCTCTGCTCACGATCCAGCAGTTCCTCCCCCTGCTCGCGACCTATAGCATCGATCCCAAATCGCCCGCATCCATCATCATTGCGTACCCCTCCATCCCCCGCTCGCTCTCTCCTCCCAACCAAATCCCCGAATCAATCATCACCTCCTCCCTTTCATCCCTAGCCGCCTCGCTCAAGCATGAAGTTGTGGCAATGTCAGCCAACATTACCGTCCATGAGCTGAAACTGGGCAACTTCGACCTCGGTTCCGTCCCAAGTGGCCAGACACCGACACAGAGCACCTACTTCTACGGTCAGCAACAACAGCAGCAGCAGCAGCAGCAGCAGCGCCAGGCCAACGATCCCTCCAGGTCGGCCGTGACGCACTGGCACTCATCTCAACGCGCAGCCATCCAGCGCAACTCCTTGGGCCAGCGTAGCCTCATCCGCGGCTCGTCGGCCCGAGAGCTACACAACGCCGTCTTCGACGCGCTCGCCCCGCCGCAGCAATTCAAGGCGTTTGGCGTCTACGAATGGCAAATCTCCCGGAGGAGCAGCACCGTCTTCGTCGGCTCGGGCGCTCGACTGTACGATATCGTCGGCGCAATTGTGCCCAGCGGCATCGTCGGCCTCATCATGGGCTACCGAAGTCAAAGTGTCCGATCTGCCCCGCTGCAGGCTGAAGCCTCTGGACGTGTACCCCCTTGGACTTTGCCTGCCAGGCATGAAGGTGGAGGCTATCAGCCAGCCCAGAACCTTGACGCCAGTCATGGGAGCGATAGTGCCGCGTGGGAAAAGGTTTAGTTGAAAACCAAACGTCGCCTCGACATCACGGTGTCCGTCCTCTTGCTCGGATTTATCTGGCTGTTGTTTGTATACTTTTTCTTGTCTTTTCTTTTCTGTTAGAAAAACGATGGATATGCAGCATCCCCACCGATCGTCCATCGATCCTTTTGACGAGCCCCATGACTGTCCAACCCTGTTGCTGTTCACTAAACTGTACTTACTCCCCTCCAAAGCGAAGAAGCCCTCGTCTTATTCCATAGTGATTCCCATACCAAAGATGAAAATCATATTCCACTCAACACGTCAACTCGTGGCATTGGCTATCTCGGTATTCTTCTCTGTTGCTGGTCCTGTATGTAGCTTCGTGTCCAGCGATGCAGACCATATTACTACTACTGCTGCTGCTGCTACCATGAGCATCAGTTCCCCTCCTGCTTGACCCCCATCCCACCTACACCCAGCCGAATCTCAAAATCAACTTCTCGCAGCAACGTGTCATAGTGTGCCATCCCCTTCCAGCCGAATTTCTCCTTGTTAACTTGCCAGTCTGCGGCGCGGAGCTTCTCAATCCGCTCCTGTTTCTGCTTTCTTGCAGCCTCATCCTCTGGATCTTCTCTATCTTTATTTCCTACCATGCCCGTTCGCACTCCTCTTCCCCGTCCCATCGCCGTCGTCCTCGGCGTGGTCGGTGCGTCCAATAACCAAAGGCTGGCCATGCGCTTGCCGGCATCACTGCTGCTCGCGATGAAGGCGCGGCGTTTGGCTGCGGCGTGCTCGTCTTGGAGTTCCTGGGTCGAGATGATGGCGCTGCGGGTTGCGGCAAGGCTCGAGCGCACGGCGGTGAGGAATGTGGTGAGCGCAGTGTTGGAGCAGCCTACATTGGTGCGCGAGTATGGCGAAGAGGGGCAGCTGTTGAATGACGGCAAGTCAGATGAGTCTGTCGAGTCGGTTTCCGAGCGTGGATTCGCGAAGATGGAGTGGATCAATTCGAAGCGTGGCGTAATTGGCGTGGCGAAGATGTCGGGTTTGACGGTAGAGGCTGCGGATGAGGGAAGGCTGGCATCGGTGTAGCAAGAGAGGGGTGTGTTTTGAAGCGGTGAGGGTAAGAGGCTGCGAGCGCTAGGGGTTTGGAGCAAGTTGCCGAGAGAACGAGGTAGACATCGGGGCGCGGGGGTTGAAATGCTGGTGGACTGTGACGATTGAGTCACGATCGGCTTGTTGGCACGGCTCGTGAACAGCGGCTCCGGAACAAGCTCGTCTGCTAGGATATGTGTAGAGCTGAGGCTGGCTGTCAGCCGCAACAGGTGCTGTCGGTCTTCTGTCTGAGACTCATGGTTGTCACGAGCATGATCCTCGGGGTTGAGAACTTGATCTTGCTTGTGGACATCTAGGAATGTGACTGTTCGTGGAATCGGTCCTGTGACTGTTTGTGGAATCGGTCCTGTGACTGTTTGTGGAATCGGTCCTGTGACTGTTTGTGGAATCGATCCGAGTCCAGCCAGTCCATTGCGCTTTGGGGAGAACCCATCAAAGATTGCGGTCTGATCAGAGTGGGATGAGTAGACACTGCTGGAATCGCTCAGCGCGTCGGCAGTTGCAGTCTGAATCAGACGCGTTGGCGTTCTCTGAGGGGTCTCATCTGAGACCGGAGATGATGGTACGTCCTCAATAAGAGATCCTTCTGTCCTCGGCTCCAGGATTTCGAGAATGGACAGGAACTTCTCTTCTGCCAACTCGAAGGAGGGGATCTTGTTTCGCGAATACTTGTGCGCGCCCAGACCCATGGCTTCATAGCTCAGAGCTTGCTGGAAGAGAAGGAAGGCCTGGTGAACGGGATGAAGCTATCACCAGTCAGTCAGCTTCCTAAAGAGAAGGATGAAGCAACACTGACCTGTTCCTTGAGATGCTCCTCGCAGGCGGCAATACATTGCTTGTATCGCTTCTCGAGATACAACTTGCGGACATGGATAAGGTCGGCTGGGTCGACCTGTCCAGGATTCACCGGACGTCCTCGACCACTTGGGGCAAATGCCATCGCGGCTCGATATTCTTACGGATATCACGGGGATGAAGAGGAATCATTGACCCACAAGAGAGCCATCGAGGTCTCGAGGTTGGGGTTGTGTATGGTTATGGAGAGTAATCCTGCCATGGCATCACACTGGGAATATCTCACTTACCTAGGGTGCCGGCTTCTGAGAATGGCCCATTGCGTGTCTATTTCAAGGGAGGGCACGTGCTTGGACAAAATTGTTAGACCAAGAAGTCTTGAGAGGCAACTGACAGGAGGAGTGAAGTCTAGAGGAGTGAATCCTGGAGGAGTAAAGTCTGGAGGAGGAAAGTCTAGTTCATTTTCTGCACTGTGAATTGTTGGCCCTGTCCCGGGGTTGTGGGTTGAGTACTGGGTATCAAGTCTGAACAGAAAGAAGACAGCCATGATGGGTATGCACAGAATGATACCCTACCACTTGATGATAAGAATGGAACAGTCATTTCAGAGGAGATGTTTGTGGGACAGGAAGTCCTAGTCCTAATAGGGCCTAGTACAGAACAAAAACAGGAAGGAGCATTATTAAGCAGATTTCTTGTCAATTGTGACAGAAGAATGTCAACTGCAAAGTCTGTGATGTGATATGATGGTTACAGCTCTTTTGGAGTCTCTCAAGTCGCCAAAAACGAGAACGTCTTCATTTTATCAGAATGGAGCACAGACCACTGGCAATCCGCGGCTGAAGAAGAATTCACCCTTTTGCTGATGAGCAATTCGAGACAATCGAGACCTTCCAGACGAGACATCGCACACGCAGGCGGCATGCCCACTGATGTCGGCGAAGATAGTCCTCGGCAAGATAGTCCTCGGCAAGATAGTCCTCGGACCTTCTTCCGTGAGATGGACCAGCACCCGTTAGAGGAGTGAGATCCGCCACCCGCGCCCGCCGCCTCACAACGACGCCCCGAACCTTGCTCCAGTGCTAGCTAGAAACAGCTGCTGCGTGATGCCACGGCCAGATTTTGGAGTGGGGATTTGCGGTGTCCCACGTTGACGTTGACGATGGCGCAGTCTCAGAGAGAAAGAGAAAGAGCACATCGTGGCACAGGTAGGCAGGAAATTTGATGCCACTGCATTGCGTTTCGCTTGAGTGGCGTTTGAAGGCGCGGGTTTGGCCGGTGCATGCAAAAGGAGATGCAAGAACAGGTTTATGACCTCCTTGTCATGGACCAGGCTGACGTGGACTCATCCAGTGTCCTTCAGTCGAGTTAGGTCCAGCTCATGTGTTGGCAGTGGCGAACAGCTGTGGACTGGATTTACCAGCAATGATACATGGTGGATGAGAAGCTTCAAGGCGACGGTCAGCTCGCTTATCTCGCACCTCGTTGCAGATGGCGCCTCACTCGGCTCCAAGTTGGTGTACACAGTCACGGAGGAACTGCCTGCGGATAACGAGAGCAAGAAGAGCAGTAATAACTTGACGAATCTATCGGCCTGTATTCATACGCTGTTGTTCGTTGGCTGGATGGCATCTTAATAATAACCTCGCTTCAGCTCGTGGGGGATGGGGAGGGGGGAAAGCTGGCTGCCAGGGGCTTCAGCTGGTCAGTCACAGGCGCTGGAAGAGCTTAGAAAGCTGCTGACAGCAAATCCCGTTGCCCATAGTCTGATGAGTGATCTCTCTGATCGATCCCCTGCAAGGCAGCTAGATCACATTCATACTAATTAATTCCTTGCCCTGGTTCTGCTTGTTTGAGGCTCCTCGGGGACAGTCACCCAAATGAGGGGCTGTGACACACACTGACAGGGGCCGCTGCCGGTTATACAATATCTTTTTGCATTTATGCCCACCTTGCCCATTATAACAATAACAATAATGATAGCAGCAGCAGCAGCAGCAGCAGCAGCAACAACAGCAGCAGCAGCAGCAGCAGCAGCAACAACAGCAGCAGCAGCAGCAGCAGCAGCAACAACAACAACAACAGCGGCAGCAGCAACGGCAGCAGCACTAACAGCAACATACGGACTTGGCTGCTCCTTGATGATACAGCATCAGTCCTAATAATCATTAGACCGTTCTCTTACATCCTTTGCCTTCTTTCCCGCAGAGGGCATGCGTAGCAAAATGCCGAATTTCCAGGAGATCATCAAACTAATCGAGGGCAAGAAAAAACGGTCATTCCCGTGGGAGCGTCAGAAGCCCAGTCACCAGGAGTACTACACCTATTCACCCAACTCCAAGACATGGCAACCGCAGTCGCCACCAGCTGGCAGCGGCAGCGGCAGCAGCAGCAGCAGTCAGAGAGCCACGGCGGCGACGACAACAACAACAAACACAGGCACGACGGGAACTAGTGTCAAGAGAACTCCCCCTACAGCACCACTGAAACGGTTTAGAGTGCTTGCATGGAACATCGACTTTATGCTGCCGTATCCGAATGAGAGGATGCAGGTGGCGCTCGACCACGTGTACCGCCTTGTAACGGCTGGGGCCGCGACTCCCACCCCTGCCTCTGACGATGAAGACGGCGACGACGGCGATGACGACGATGATGAGGATGAGGATGAGGATGACGACGACGATGACGACGACGACGACGACAACGACGACGACAAAGAATCAAGACCACGCACAGCAGATCCCAGCATCATCTTCTTCAACGAAATGCTCGTGTCGGACCTGCGCCTGATCCAGGCCCAGCCGTGGATCCAGCAAGGGTACAACATCACCGACATCGACAGCCGCTTCTGGGAGTCGGGCCACTACGGCACCTGCACGCTGGTGCCCAAGTCGCTGCCCATCGCCGCCGTCTTTCGCGTGCACTATGCCGCCACCAACATGGAGCGCGACGCCCTCTTTGTCGATGTCGACGTCGGCAATGGCCGCTTGCTCACCTTTGCAAACTCCCACCTCGAGAGCCTCGTGGCCACGCCGCCCCTGCGCCCGGAGCAGGTGAGGACCGCGGCTCGGTTCTTGCACCGTCGTGGTGATGTCGGCGGCGGCGGCGGTGGCGGCGGCGGCGGTAGTAGTAGTAATAATAGTGGTGGTCAAGTGGTGATCGGTGGCGTCATGGGCGGGGATTTCAACGCGATCCAGCCGTTTGATCGCAGCTTGCACGCGGACAATGGGCTGAAGGATGCGTTCCTCGAGCTTGGCGGAAGCGAGGATACGGACGAGGGCTACACCTGGGGTCAGATGGCGCCCATCAAGCAGAGAGAGATGTTTGGGTGCAGTCGCATGGACAAGTTCTTCTTCGCCGGTGACATCGAGGTTGTCGACTTTCACCGCTTTGGCAACGGAGTCGAGGTCAAGCATCAAGGCATCAGGAAGGCGTTGGTGGAAGAGGAGGGCATGGATGGTGGCTGGGTGACGGACCATCTCGGCATCATGGCTACGTTCAAGTTACCATCATCTATTGCTACGACAAGACTATAGCACCGCACGCACGCAGAGAGAGAGAGAGAGAGAGGGAGAGAGAGAGAGAGAGAGAGAGAGAGAGAGAGAGCAAGACAAGACATGGGACAAGACTAGACACTCAGCCTTTCAAGCCTGATACCAAACTCGACTTCTCCGTCACTCCTTCGATGATGCTGCGTCCACTGACCATGCTGGTCGTACAGATCATCACCTTCTTGCGCTGGCCAGACGCCGCCAGCTTTTGATTGACAAACCGAAGCGCGGCAACTTCGGTAAAGGTAATGCCGCCCAGAAACATGACAAACACCGTCTTCCACCCAGTGTTCCCAGCCAGTGCTGCCCTGGCCTTGGCTGCCTTCTCATCAGTCGGTCGCTGCACGATATTGAACGTAGGGCCTTTGGCCGATTTCAGAATATCCTCAAACCCAGTCCAACCGGTGCTTGCCGGTGTCAGCGGCAGTGGCGACTTGTGTAGCTTCTGCAGATATTGCTTTTCCAGCACACATTGCACAATTCGCACGCTCAACGGCGCATACCCAGAATAGACATATGCAATATCCTCTGGCTCGTTCTCATCATACTCCTCAATAATGAGCCGGAGCTCCTTTCGAACATGGGCATAGTTGGTCTTGGTGCCCGCAGCACCTGGCGACGGCCCGCCCACTGGCAGCAGCAGAGCATTGGCTGACGATCGCGGCTGCAGGAGCTCCATCTTTTCCAGCGCATGCAGTGTCAAGAGGTGCTGGTAGCCATAGGCATGCAGTATCTGCCGCTTAAAAGACTCAAGCTCCCGCGGCTTGATCCCGCCGGCCACAATCGACTCCAGGCAGAGCAGGCGAAGAACATGGCCCAGAGGAGAGTCACGCGAGATCAGCTCTTCGATGTTGTCATGTTGGTAGCTCGGGTCTGCCCCTGCTGCAATTGTCTGCTGCACCTCCAGCTCTTTGTTGAATATCTCCGATCGAGTGTACTTGGAGATCTCGTCTGCCAGGTTGGTGTGAATAGCCAGCGACTGGTGCTCCTGTTGGAACCCAGGCAGCCTGTTGACAAATTCGCGCAATTCCGGAATGCTACGACCATGCCGTCCTTCATAATCAGCATCCAGCCGTCGAGCTACCTTGTTCAGAGCCGGTCCGATCGTGGCAAAATTAGCCGCCCGGATTTGCGGATATAAGGGGTCGGATGAGTCAAGCTTGATGCGTCTCTTCAAGCCTTGTCTCGCGGCGGGAGAGGCCGACACCGAAGATGAGGCAGCCTGTGCACGGGCTTGCGTTGCTGCGCCGACTATGGATGAATCGATCTCTGCTTGATTGTGTTTGATGCCATACGTCTCTTCTATCAGACCCTCGTAGGTTAATTGGGTAAGGAGAGGAGTTGCAAAGTCGACATCGCGGTCGATAACGATGAGGGAGTCGATCACCGTGCTTGGCATCGACGTGTACTGTGTAGCACCTTCGTCCGCATCGAGCTCCTTCCTGGCTCTAAGGAGCAGATTGGCAAGTCTGCGAGCATGGTCACCCTTACCGAGGATGCGCGGAAACAGCCCATGGCGTTGCTGAATCTGCATCAACGCCTTGGCTGCCAGAAATATCGGCGTTGAGTCGTGGCGCAGATACAAGTCATTGAACGCGTCCTGAAGCTCGAGCGACAACAGGTCATCCTCAAGCGGCAAGAAGAAGAGAGACAGCTCTGCAATGTTGACATCTCCGAGTACACCCTCTTCCTCGAGGATCTTGTTGGAGACTAGGGTGCGTCTGGGTGTCCAGAAGATTGAGAAATCATGCTCGACATCGTCGCTGCGTTGCAGGCTCTTGATCTGCTCTAGAGAATGTCAGCACCGGGTCACAGCCTCTGCAACTTGACGGTCACCAGAGGAAGCGTGACCTGAAGCTGGAGAAAACACAACCGATCTAGGGAGCTAGACTAGGATGAGTCCACGCAATCTCCTTGTATGTCCCATTGCACGCTGCGCCTGAGTTCTTACCTGCGACTGCTTGAACCACACCTGCCTTTTCGCCCGAGACAAGGTAGACGATGTTCGCCTGCGAAGAATCGGTGTTGCCGTTCTCGAGCTCAAACACCTTGTCGACCCCGTACTCTTTGAGCGTGGAGAAGCTGACGAACAGGGCAAGGGGACCAGTCAGGTCCTTGCTCAGCACCAAGTTCTTCTTCCCACGCACCTGCTATGCTTCAGTCGCCTGCTCGATGCACAATCCGGACCTGGCCAGCATACATACACCTTCAAGCAGAGTGAGCAGCTCTTTTCTCGCCTTGTCTCGCAGATAGTCGGCTTCGCGATCCAGACTAGGAGCCATGGTATTAGTTCATTGTGCCAGCGGCGGCGAGGCTTTGGGCCGTCAGCGGCTCATGTTCATCAAGACACGCCTGTTCTTTGTTTTTTTATTGAAATGCTGATCGACAGCCTCGTTGATGGTTGACGACGCCACTGCCAAGGCTGTGGCTCATCTGCTTTCGGTCTAGGGTGATGCTGCTCTAATGATAGGCGCTGGAGGTACCAGGCAGGGACATGGCCTCCAACTGTTTCCCAACTTGCTCTGTATATCTACAGCCTGAGCGTGTCTCTGCCTTGTCCTTGTCAGTCTCTCATGGCAGGTCTTGCCATACATCTGCCACCTTGCCCCCGATAGCGAAGAATACCTCGCACCAGACTTGATATTGACACTAACCTGGAATGGTTAGCCCAGTCGTCACCGACTCGCCGCGGGGCGGTGCCCAAGTACGCACTACACTGTATTAACTTGCATCCAAGGCGGCACAGTGGACGTTTCAGACACGTTATAGAAACTCGCCCCTGCGCTCTTTCCCTTCCAAACTTCCGGCTCCTTTTTGCCTACTCTCTACCATGGGCAAATTTAGCCTCAAGAAAGGCGATGGCGACGATGATTCGAACCGATTGGCCCTGTTCGGCTCCCGCTCCAAATCCAAGTCACCAGCTCCGCCTGGGGATAATCCATATGCACAGCCGGCGATCCCGCCCGATCCATACACTCGAGCAAAGATGAACGCCGGCATCATCGGCGGAGGAGCCGGAACTCCGAAAGGCCAGGGTCCTCCTCCCTCTGCACAAGGCACATACGGGGGAATGGGCAGTGGGTCACGACAGAATCCTTATGCTCAAGCGAGTGAATACCCTCCTGCACAGGGTGGCGGACAACCCTTTAGTGCTCGTGGGCCAGATGGCGGGGATGGACTGCCCCAAGGCCGCTATGGCGCTGAAAAGTTTGGGAACCAGAACGGATACGGAGCCGCTCAGGCCGGTGGCAATCCCTACTCTGGCAGACCACAGCTTTCGAACACGGTGCGGGGAGGAAGTTATGGCGGCCTTGGGGGCGCACCCGGCTACGATTCAGCCCCAGACCCCAATCGCGACGAGCTGTTTGGCGGAGCACAGCAACGACTCGAACAAAGGCAGCACCAAGCGCCGAACGGCCCTCCCGGGTACGAGTACAATCCGAGTGATGAGAGCGCGGACCGCAGCTACGGAGCATATGGCGATCGTCAATTGACTGCCGAAGAGGAGGAAGAGGAAGACATCCAAGCCACCAAGCAGGACATTCGGTTCATGAAACAACAAGATGTCTCATCGACTAGAAATGCACTCCGCATTGCAGCCGAAACCGAGGAAATCGGGCGCAATACCCTTGCCCGGCTGGGCGCACAGGGAGAACGCATGCACAATACCGACAGGCACCTTGACATCGGCAACAATCACATCAACATTGCCGAAGACAAGGCAAAGGAACTCAAAACACTGAATAGGAGCATGTTTGCAGTGCATGTGAATAATCCCTTCACAGCCAAGGAGCGCAGGGCGCAGCGGGACGAGAAGATCCTGGAACGGCACCACAACGAGCGAGAGCAGCGAGAGGCCACACGAGAGGCGGCATTCAGGAGTACACAGCGGATGAATCAAAATTTCAAGGGTGTAGAGGAGACATACAACACGCGGTCCAAGAAGACGAATCTTGCGGAACGATCGAAGTATCAGTTCGAAGCTGACAGTGAGGATGATGCGATGGAAGACGAGATTGACCGCAATCTGAATGAGTTGCACGGAGCAGCCAAGAGGCTCAACCTTCTGGCCAAGGCCACGGGCGAGGAGATTGACCAGCAGAACAAACTGATCCAAAACATTGCTGAAAAGGTGAGATTGACCCAATACACTTGGGATGACTGTACCTGCGTGGCTGAAACTGACGTGTTTGCAGAGCGACCGCTTCGACGACAGACTGCACATGCAGACGGAGAAGCTGAAGCGGATACGCTGAGGGTGGAAACGTGTGTGTTTCCATATTCTTGTATATTTGTCTGCGTATACATGGTATGTGTATATGCTCGGGGTCTGCATTGAAGCGTCGATGATGGCCATCAAAATGCAAGCTTTTGCAGACACTGCTTTTGCAGACAGTGTCTCTCGTATATCTTTGTTCTGCATGGCAGTTTGCACGCCCGGTGATCTGGAAGGCTGCCGTTGCCCGAGCGGTGCGTGTGGACTGGGGTCTCGCTGCTGATCATGATCAGACCCAAAACCTAAGGTGTTGCATGGTTCATCAACATGACACGTGCCCGCAACAGCAGGAGCTAGTAGCAGTTTCAGATCTGATGGAGGACTGAAAATTGATCGACTGTACATCACAACTCTAAAGGCACTTCATCTCTATGGAGACACACGAGAGGTACCAGAGCACTGAGAGCAGCTAGCTGTTCTGCACACACAGCAGTGACCACATGGGCTGACCACTTCGACCAGGGGGGACTTTCAGATGGCAGACGGAGAGGCCCTTCCGCATCCGAGGCAGTTGCTCGCTATGCAGAATGTGCACATGCTCAGCCCCGGCCGGGCCTGGTCACGATTTGAGCAGCCGACCCGGACGCCTCCCATCAGTGCGTGCCATCACCATCGGCGTCGAGCGGGTCTGGGAGGGGGGAGAAGGAAAAAAAGTCGCCATCCCAAGGCATGACATGATAACCTACCGGTAGATAGAGGTGGCCATATTGCCGTGTATTTGTGTGGTTCCGTCAACGACACTTAATTTTTGTGTTGTTCATGTTCCGCGGAGACGAGCACGCACCACCACGACTACCACCACCAACCCGCCCCCCTGCTTTTTTGGCCCTACCGTATAAGCTACGTATGTAAACAGCCGCTTTGTGGGCAGCTTTAGCTTAATACAGCTAGTGTGGAAGAAAGAAAAACACCCGATCATCCCGAATTCGAAAAAGGGAAAGAAAAAAATGCGGTTGCTCTTTCCTTTTCTTCTTTTCTTTTTGGTAGTGGTTTCCGAAAAAGAAAAGAACGGCGCCCGCTTTCGCCGCCGCCGCCGCCGCGGTCGACTTTGCAGTCAGTGATCGACGATCGAGAGGGAGGCGGCGCCGATAGTGTTTGGACCAATCCAAAGCATTTAGGGTTGCATCACCTGCACAACATGAAAGCTGGACACTAAGCACGACCACCACCACCACCACCACCACACAACCAAACAGCCAAACAGCCAAACAGCCAAACAGCCAAAATTGCTTTTCATAAAAAGCATCCCCACCACCACCAAAGGGCAGCCCACTAGTACGTGTACGGTACGTGTAATAGCAGTAACAACGCCTTTCCGCCCCTCCTTCCCCCAACTGCACTGGCCCTTTTGCCTACCCGTAACTTTACCCTGGTCAAAAAGTGTTTTTGGGGGCGCAACTTCGGATCAGGGCACGGAGGTTTTCTCTCTCTCTCTCTCTTTTTCCCACACACACCATCCGAGCAGTCATTTTGAGGCAAGTGAATAGCCATCTTCGTTTTTTTAACCTCATCCTCCTCGTGTAGCAGCCTTATATATGCATGCATGAAATCTACATGTAGTTTCAAGTTTTCAACACATGCGTACTGTACTGTATGTGTACTGTAAAATGCATGCTGCCTCCTGGTCACACACGTACGATACTCAAATGCTCACTCACTACCACCACTACTCTCCTACTCATTGATCACAACCAATTTTCTTGTTTAGCTGCGTTTCAGAATCGGCGCTAGATGTCGGATAAGGAACCTGTCCACAGCCGGGGGTTGTCGTGATGCTGGGCCTAACTATTCTAAGCTGACAATACTGCAACTGGCCAAAGATGAGGTTAGACAGTGGCGTTCCGAGGTCTGGGATCAATCAGTGCTAAGCCCCACCAAGCAGTCGTGCCCAGACTTTGTCCAATGCTTGGTTTCATCAGAAAAGTAATTAGATGGCCAACTACTGGGTATTTTTACAGGGGCAATTTGCCATCGAGGGCGCGGCCTAGCCTGCCTGGGACTAGCGGCCTGTGTGTCGCCCCGACGCTATAAGAGGTTTACAGAGAATGTACGGCGATATCGCCCGGCGGCGTTATTTCTGTGCTTTCCTCGATCTTGATACCCCATCTCAAAAAAAAAATGGCAGGTACCACCTTGACCTCGCGATATCGTACGAAAAGGGGCTCAGTATCCGTCCCTCTCTAGTTTGGCCCCTTCGGCCCTTTTGTATCGGGGCCAACGACTAGGCCGATTCTAACCAGAGTAATAACAGTCTTGACTGTGGCTGGCATGCACCTCCCGTCCTGCAGAACTCTAATGGAGATGCAGGTTAAAACTTGTTTCCCTTTGACCACCATCAAATAAATGCTAAGGTTTTTGCGTAAACTGTCGCATGCTCTCTTTTCCATAGGGCACAACAGGAGGAGAGCAGCAACGGGAAGGGAGGGCGCGTGTTGCAAAGGCCAAAAGACCAGGGCTGCGTCAGCTGATCTTGCTTGTCCTTGTGTCTTGCTGTACGGACCAAGTGTAGTTGCTCCAAGTTATGGTTCGGCTAGATCTGTATACTGTGTCCTTGGACGTTGACTCGCTTGGATCCAGGCGATCCCTAAGAGGGCAGTTGGACACCGTCCCAAGTGGTCAAAGTCCAGGCTGAATAGAGATTGAGAGTTGCTGATTTGATCTTTAGCACAAGTTGCCTTCAAAGACGGCCTAATCGAGACGGCGACGGGGACCCTAATGCAACCAAGCTTCTTCGTCTGATCAAAAGCTCTCGGTCGGTATTTGTCCGAACAGAGCGAGGCAGCGAGCTCATTCAAAGAGACTCCGCCTCACCGCAACGTTGAGAATTTACCAATCATGACGGGAGTTTATTCGCAAACTGGGCTGGAGGTGTAGCGGACAGTTTTCGTCGGTGCTAGGATGCCACCACGTCGGCTTAGTGCTGAACAGTGAACTCAATGATTTTCGACTAGACTCGTTTTAGCCTCGTTTGATCTGGAGAAGACAGCTTTGGCTTTCCTGACAAGGACAGCCAACCAGGCGAAGTGGGAAATGTGACAGAAGACCAGCAACTGACTAGCGGAGAAGGTGGCTTGCAGCAGGAGGAGCTGTTTGGGGGGGGCGAGGATGGAGTCGCACCGGCGAGGGCAGGTGCGCATCAATTGGACGGGCGCAGGCTCCACCCGCTCTTGGCGTGACGATGAGGATGGACCCTGAAGCAAAGCCGAAGTGGGCAGGAGCTCAGAGGTCAGCCAATCTAATTTAGCGCTGGCCCAACCCTGGCAACTTATCGGCCATTCTCCGCTAAAGCGTGACCTTTGTCTGCACCGGCCTTGGCCCCTTTGGGATGGCCGGCGCCTCTTTCCCTCCAGCCCATGTTCCCTACTCGTTCCCTACCCCTAGCCAGTCACTCCGCTCGAGTGCGGAGGCGCTTGGCTCAGAAGAGCATGGTCCTTTAAACTCATCAAACTCGTTCCTTCCAACGCAGGGTCAGGCCCAGGGCTAATAAGCAAGAGACAGGTGCAGGGTATTCGGAGCCTCTTTGCCAGGCCCGGCGACTCCACATTGACGCAATGATGTGAATGCAAAACCAACCATCAGTTTGAGCGGATTGGCCCTCGGTCCCCTTCAGAGTAACCAGAACAAGCTTGCTGAGATCAAGAATCATTCCCCCAGCTCAAGGTTTTAGGGCATGATGTGAAATGGCCTCTGGCGACTACTTTCCCTCCCATCCTTTTGAAGGTTAATCGCTCCTGCTCCAACAAGTCCCACTGCCTGTTTTTTTTTTCTTTCTTTCCCACCCATACATACATAACCTGCCTTCTTGTTCCCCACAGCGCCCAATGCTCCTTCCCTCCTAGCAGACCCCTCCACACCCCTCCACACCCCTCCACGCCCCAACACAATCCGACTCAATCCCACTCAATCCAACGCAATCATCCTTGGTCACACAGCCAAACTGCTGCAAGGACGGGCACGGTTCACGACGTACCATACGGTAGTTCGCAAACTCCAACGGTTCTCTTAATAGCACTAGCATCGGCGCCACATAAATATCCCAAATTGGCTTCTTTCAAGATTGCAGATCTGCCGTCTTCGTGCCAGCAAACTAAGTTCTCGCTTTGCCTCAGAAAGGGGCATTGCTTTGCACCGCTATTCATCTTAACAGCAACGATCAGCACCGACCCCTCCGATTGGATTTAGGGCAACTCCAGCACCCCCACACATTTGATACATAACCTCGCCGATCTTCCTGATCCGTTTCGACATACACCACACTTTTGACCTCGATCAACAGATTGCTCTTGCACAAGCCAACGGCCAGACAGGTTTGTACGCTGACCTTGGCCGACCACACCACCAGTCCTCACGCGACCACGACCCGCAAGCCAGCAAACAGCAGCCTCCATGACTATGGTCATTGATAACCAGGGTCGTCACTACGGCGGCATCTCCTTTGACTCGATGTACCCCAGTAACATGCACGCGGCGCCGCAATTCAGTGATCCCTGGTCGCATCAAAGCAACACCACCGCCCAGACCTTCTCCTCGTTGTCAAAGCAACCCGACACTTCCACAACCCGCTCCATGAGCTATGCGCAGATCCCCTCCACCACAGCCCCCCTTCCTTCCGTCAGTCAGTTCTCCAGTGTTGGCTACGGCGGCCAGGACGGCCTGAGCGTTGGTCCAGACGTGTCCCGGTCAGGCTCGTATCACGAACAGAGCTATTCAGCACCCACAACAGCCGGCGCAACATATGCCACATCATACCCCCCAATGAGTTACGCACAGTCGCTGGCGCAACAACAGCAGGAGCAGCAGCGAAAGATGTCCTCTTCGTATGTTTGTCCACTACTTCGGGACGCAACAACGTGTGCTAACGGTGGCTGCAGTGAGACCTCGAGGGCGGCAAATGCCAGTTTTGGTGAGCTTGATGCCTCGCGCGGCATGCTCGCTCTCAGCCACCAGAACATACAAGACTTGACCCCGCGGAATCTGACAGAAGCACGGGTCGGCCGTACGGCAGCAGACTCGTATGGCTTCCCTCCTGCCTATTCCGGTCACTCTTCGATCTCGACCGAGTCTGGCCGAGGAGCCTACCCCTATTATGCCAGCTCCGGCTCAGGATCCGTCACCGATTCGGCGACTGAGTACAGTTCGGCTGCTTCAGATGCTGGCTACGAGTCGATGACTTCGCGCACACTACCCCGTCCCAATGGCCTGATTGCCCCCCCTCTCGGCCCTCCCAACCGTGAGTCTATGATGGGCCAATTCTCGTCCAAGCTCTCTGGTCACACACAGAAGAAGCACAAGTGCAAGGTGTGTGACAAGCGATTCACACGACCGAGCTCTCTCCAGACACACATGTACAGCCACACTGGTGAGAAGCCGTTTACATGCCCGGTGGAAAACTGCGGGAGGTCATTCAGGTAAGAAGTCCAACAGTGGAATAGCAAGTACTTGTTGCTAACAAGTCTCGCAGCGTTGTTAGCAACCTCAGGAGGCACAAGAGAGTGCACCGATCGGACAGCAACTCTAGTCAATGGGAGAATGAGGAGTGAAGAAGGAGAAGAAACCAACCAAAACCAAAAGACAAAACTGAAAAGCAAAAATCCTCCTCAAATGTACAGTATCCGCCGATGAAAAATGTCCACCCACTGGGGTCGCGAAGCAGAGGGGGTTTGTGGCCCATGTATAACGCCAAAGTTAATTATGCCGAGCTGTATGTGTAGGATAGGCAGATGGCCTGTGATGACTGTGTTGGAGTCGACCGGGGTTCTGGGTTGAGCAAAACTGGACTGCGACGATTTGATGCCCTCGCACGAAGATGAACATATCCAGGAGCGAGGGTTCACATGCTCTAACGACTGGCGTTCAGTGTCGAATTTGATAAAGGGGACGAGGAGAAGCAACAGCTACGGGAATGTGACGGAAGATGGCGCGTTTGTGTTTTATTTCATGATACCCCCAGAGACAACGGTCGCTACTTGAGGAATTCCTGTGTCCTTGCGACGGGGCCTATACAGCAACGACACCCACACACACACACGCAGGCACACACATTCCGCCTTACCATCGCTAATTGAGAGCACTTTTGCACCTGCTCACTCACACCGCTGCTTTCCAACCAGCACCACCACAACACATGCTCAAGATTTTGGTGCCGTTTTGGTGGTGGATACCAAGCAAACGAGCAGGAAAATGAACATACACGACAAATCCAATTAGACAGTTGAATTAAAAACAAATCCTGTTGATTCTCTAAAAACAAACCTGTTGATTCTCTAAAAACAAACCTGTTGATTCTCTAAAAACAAACCTGTTGATTCTAAACCTGTTGATTCTCTAAAAACAAACCTGTTGATTCTAAACCTGTTGATTCTCTAAAAACAAATCCTGTTGATTCTCTAATATCGCCGTCTCGTACACTACTGTTGCCTTCTGTCACATGAGCGAGATACTTGCCATTCCCCTGTCTATCAAGATGGAACCTGCCGAAACGGCTCCTAGGCGAATAGTCGGGTAACAGGAGGAGTAGGAGGCGGCTCGGTGTCAACTGACATGGCATGACATGACTCGGGAGGAAGAAGGGAGGGTGATGTGTACGGCATGCCCATGGCGCGTGTCGTCTGTCTGTCATGTTACCCAGTCCCGAGAAAAGGACCGAACTACTTAGTAACTTATTGTCAATAGTATCGAAGACGACATCGAAAAGAACCAGGGCTACTTAACATGTTCCTTTTTTGTCCCCCCGCCCACTAGCCCTTTCCTCTCACTATCCCTTCTCTCTCTCTGTCTGTTGTGTCTCTGTGTAACTTAACCTGCCTCGGGATCCTTGTCTCGCCTGTCCCCCCCCCCCCCCCCCTTTTTTTTTTTTTACTTCGCTTCCTCGCCTTTTGACTTTATCGGTTATTACTGTTATTATTATTTTTGGAGCATGTTATGTGTACAGTATGTGTATGTACGCGTACGTGTATGTTATGTGCTCGGGTTGAAGGGGAAAAAAAAAAAGGACAGGGATCCAGCGAGTATACACTGGCACTACTTCTAGGCAAACGAAACGAATCGTACACGGTTCACATGTATATGTGTACAGAGGAATGGAATACACACACACACCGCCTCCGGAAGGGAGAGAGAAAAGTGACAATGGTCAAGTCTTTTTTTTTTTTTTTTTTCTCTCTTTCTCTCTATTATTTAAAAGATATAAATCGCTGCTGCTACCGCTGATGCCTACCTATCCAGCGACTGAGATCATATATACTACTTCCGAGGCAGTCAACACGAAAATAATATATAGAATAAACTGAAACCACAGTTAACTACTACATTCTTCTGAGGCAACAACAAAACAAGGAGCATGCAGATGTAGATGCAGACGCACGCAGATGCAGATGCAGATGTAGACGTGGAATGCTAGCTGTCGGATGAGTATTCACTCGGAGGAGAGCAAGAGGTGAGTAAATGATAAACTTTAAATACCTATGTATTTATACAACTGTATGTACAAAAACAGAAAATACCCACACACTGCCCTGCCCGCCCCTCCTCCAGCTCCTCCTCCTCCTTCTTTTTCTGGGGGGACAAAGACCCCAAAAAATAGAAACCACTTTTTTTTTTTTTTTTTCGCCCACCAAGTCTTGTGCTGTCTCTGTATGCATGCTAATCCGAATATGGCAAGTGCCAAATTAGGGGGTGGAAGGAGGGGGTGTTGTGTGAGTGTGTGTGAGTGTGTGTGTGGGGGCTGAGCTAGCTAGCAGGTAGGGCTAGCTTAGCTACACTAGTTCCTAATGTCTTAATCCAGGGTAGCCCCCACAAATATTTCGTTTAAACTTTAAATGTCCTGTCCCTTTCCCAAGCCGCCAAGGCTCCGAAACTCTTTTTTTCTTTTTTGTTTTTCAAAATATAGAACTAGACTTGATTTGGACTGGAGCAAGTTTTTTTAAAAAAAAACACGAACGAATGATGGATGGCCTGCCTGCCTGCCTGCCTGCCTGCCTTGCCTTACCTCTCGCTCATGGTTTGGTATGGGTGTCTTTGGGTTGTGTGGCTTGAGCACATTAAAAAATATGTGGTCGGTTTCTTGAATGTTATGTTTTTTCGGAAATCCCATGACAATGGGGACTGACGACTTGTGGACTACTACAGTTACTTACTACTACACTACCCATGGGACTTTCTTATAAGCGAAGTTGTACAAAGTTTAAACTAATTGATGAAATCATCGATTTCGGTTCTTCTTCTCTTTGTTTTATTATCATTTTTGGTTGGTTGGTTGGCTGGTTGGTTGGTTTCTCTCTTTTCCGTGTGTGCGCGCGCGTGTTGTGCAAAAAAAAGAGAAAAGAGACGGACACTAATAATACAGGCCTGGAGCGGGACTCCTTTTTTTTTGTTCAGTCATCAGTCATCGGTCATCTGTCATCAGTCATGAGCAAGTCATCTCGGTACTCGATTCTGGTGATATCATTGTTCTTGCTGTTACTGTTTGCCCGTTGGGCTCCAGTAGTGTAGTGGGCTTGAAGGCCGGCGCTCCCCTCCATCCCCAGTCCCCCCAGTCTCAAAAACCCACCTCTGCCCACCCACCCACGCTACCTGACCTGTACGGGCCGCCAGGGGCCATGCTCACAGGCTACCTACACTAATGAGTTACCAGGTTTCAATTCATGCAGCAGAGCAGGCTTTGACTGACTCGACTTGCTGATTTGGTAATACATGGGCACACGTCTTACCGTGCGCGCGCGCGCTGTGCTGGTGCTGTGCTGTGCTGTGTTGTACACATGCACGCACACTCGCTCGCACCATTGCCTTGTCTGGTCTGGCTGCAGTAGCAGCGAGGAAACAGGAAGAGATGGGGGCCAGAAGACGTGGGATGAAAATGCCAAATGGCCCCCTCCCCGGGCGGAGCCAAGGGGGGGTTTTGAAAGATGCACAATGATGTAATGAGGTGTGTATATACTAAGCAGGCAAGCGATGTCATGGAAAGACCGACGATGGACGATGGAATGAGGGAGGGGCGGGGCAATGTTGGTCAATCAACCACCACAAGCGACGGCGTCATGATCTAAAGCACACTTGATTTTTTTGAAGACCCAAGATCTGAAATGTCTTGTTTGCTTTGGTGTGTGTGTGTATGAAACTTGAGCTGAACCTGACTATCGATGCAGGCTGGTTGGATCGAAATGCGGGACGAAGGGGGGGCGCCCGCGTTAGGCACTAAACAACTACAGTTGGTAACCAAAAACTGGGGTGAGGGGCAAACATGATATCATTTCAAGATTATGTATTCGTCCGTATATTCTTTACAGCAAATGGGCAAGTATGGAAAGCGCGCGGGAAGAGTCGGTCGCCGAACTGAAATTTTTGTACACACGCAAGCATGCGAACTCTTGGCGCGCGTAGACTACCTATGGATGGTTTATTTTTTTTCCAGATCTTGCTCTGACGCGTCGATGTCGATGGGGAACGGAAGGGCATACGCAGATGCATACGCATGCGCGCGCACGCACATGTGTCGGCGCCCGCGCCAAGTGGAATTTACGATACGAGTACGTATGGAAAAAAATAGTAGGAATGGAATGGGGATTCATCAAGTCGTGATTGCTGTTTCTTCAGCAGCCGCGCCACCGCCACCGTCGCCACCGCCTCCCGCGCCACGACGGGAGGAAATTACACGCGTAAATAAAATAAAATCAACACGGGAGGGGGGCATGCAGGCGGTTGGTGGTGGAGGTGATTGAAGTATGCAGGCGGTTGGTGGAGGTGGAGGTGGCGCGCGGGGGTCGTCTCGGTGGCTGTGGAGGCGGTTTTTTGGACTACAGGATTAGGAACTCGCAAATTGTATTGGAGAGGTCTCCGTTATTATTTCGTGACTACCGACCGACCGACCAACTCGGTCCGACATCTCTTCTCAACATCCCATTGAGCCAGCCGATCAAAAAAACAAATGAAACAGGAAGGCGTCGATGATGAGGCTGACTACCTGAGGAGACTTGGTGTTCTGGTTGTTGGTTAACAGGAGGAGGAGGAGGAGACGATAGACTTACATTCATCCCTTCTTCATTCTGCCAACTGAGTCTGTTGCTCAGACTTCATTCTCGTCTCGTATTCTTCCTGTCTCACTATTCCCAAAGGGTGTACAGGTCTCGCGTCTGACGGGAGGACATTGATGATCGCGGTAGCTGCTGCTGCTGTTGCTGCTGCTGCTGCGCTTGTTGTTGTTGTCGTTGTTGTTGTTGTTGTGGTTGTTGTTGGAGCTGCTGCGGCTGCTGTTGGAAGGATGGCTGTTGGAGGGACGGTTGTTGGTGATACGACGGCTCCTGTTGGAAAGACGCCTGTTGTGGGTAGAACGATGGCTGCTGCTGGACTGAATACTGCTGCTCGAATGATGGCTGCTGCTGGACTGAATACTGCTGCTCGAACGATGGCTGCTGCTCGAATGATGGCTGCTGCTGGACTGAATACTGCTGCTCGAATGATGGCTGCTGCTGGATCAAATACTGCTGTTGGTATGATGGCTGGATCAAATACTGCTGTTGGTATGATGGCTGCTGTTGGGTCCAAGACTGCTGCTCAAATGATGGCTGCGGCTGGAACGACTCGGTGTGAAACGACGGCTGCTGCTGGAACGATGGCTCCTGGTGGAACGAAGCTTGGTGTTGCTGCTGGAACAAAGGCTGCTGTTGTACTTGACCCTGCTGTGGGAGCCCTGGCGGAGGTCTGAGCAGCTCACTAACTGGCGGAAGCATTGGTCTGGCCGACTCTGGCATATTGTTGCTGATCGTCATGTTCTCTTGTCCACCAGCCGAAGCGAACGATGACTGAAACATCGCAGGGTTGCTGCTGTTGCTGCTGTTGCTGTTGCCGCTATTGCTGTTGCCGCTGTTGCTATTGCCGCTGTTGCTATTGCCGTTGCCATTGTGGCGGTCGAGAAAGGCCCTAACTCCCAGCGGAATAGTATGATTATCTCCAAAGCCATGAACCCAATCCAGGGTCTGCCCTTGTTGCACTTGTGGAACAAACACCCGCCGTCGCTTGCGTGGTATTTCCAGATCAGCAGCAGTAAGAGTAGTAGCGTTACCGATACCAGCAACAGTGGGAGCAGCGCTAGCACTGGTACTAGTAGCAGTACCACTGATGCCGCCACTGCCACTGATGCTGCCACTGATGCCGCCGCCGACGCCGCTCTTGTCGCCCTTGCCGCCGGTGCTCTCCCCCTTTGCCCTCTTCAACTCCTGAATGGCAAAATGTCTCTGAGCGGCGGACGCCAAAAAGTCCTCTGGTCGCGAATTCAGCTGGGTGACGCTATCACCAGTGTTCTGGTGGAGTGGGCAGCGGCGCTCTGCAGGGATTGCTCGTTCAATTCGACTGGCGTTCTTGTTGTAGCTGCTGCTGCTGCTGCTGTTGTTGTTGTCAACATCAACAGCAGGTGTGTTTGTCGTGTTATTCATCGTATTGATCGCAGCCGCAGGGTCAGCAGCAGTCCGGCACACGTCACACACCAGGCCGTCGGGGCACTTCTTGCAGCCCATGATGAACTGGTAGTGCACGCAGATGCCGAGGCTGCGGCAGCGCTGATCGCAGGCGAACTGGACGTAGAAGATGCATGGTCGAAGGAGCTGCAGGGTATTTGCGCGGAGGGCTGCTGCGCTTGCTAGTTCTGCTGCTGAGCCTCCTCCTGCTCCTGCTGCTGATGCTGATGATCCTGCCGCTACTGACGCGTAAGAACGAGGTCCGGTATTGGAGATCGTCAATTTTGCTGGGATAGAGCGATCAATGTACGCAGGGATTGAGCCTTGGAAGCATTTTCCATTCGGGAATCTCTCGCTCTTGATAAAGATAGTTGGCCCGCTGTCTTTTTTGTTGGCACGCGTCTTGTTGCTGCTCTTGTCGCTGCCCTTGCTGGTGGCTGGGTTATCCATCGGTTCTCTGGGGACTCAGCTGTGGGGAGAAGAAAAAGGGGCTCACTCGACTTGAGTGTGGGTTTGAGAGATCAGGGGATGCGTCGATGGGTATCGTCTTGATCCGCTTTGTGTGAGTTCGAAGACTGACTGACGACGCGTGACAAGTGAGCGAGGTTGGAGGAACGCGCCGCCAGTGTGGGCATCAACGGGCGACTGTGGGAGACCGTGGGAGGCCGTGGACAACAACAAACGGGTGTCTGTTTGGTTAGTCACACCACTCACACTGGTCCATCGTCTTCCCGGCTCCCATGTTACTCATGGGTCACTTCATCGCTCATCTGCTTAGAAAAGAGAACATGTCCATAGGAAAATAAAGAACAATTGCACTGCTTGCCTCTGCATATGTGAAACTCACAGGATACCAGAATTGACCAGACAAACATGCAAGAATAGTGAAGAGCCCTCATTGCTAAAGGAAAATAGCTCTCTTGTACCTGTGATCAATCAAACTGGTGGGCATTCAATCAAGCAGAGGCGTCTTCTCGTCGAGGTAACCCTCTTCCAGGCTCGAGGCTGGAGTCGCTGCCTTGAGGGCCTCCTTCCGCTGCATCCTCTTCTCTATCTTGTACTGAAAGGCGCTGCCGATGAGAACACCAATGTTGACCTGTACAGGCAGGGCAATGGCGAAATACTCGGCCGGCTTGACGGTGGCGAGCCCCATCTGGCCGAGGACTGCGATAGCGTAGAAGCCAAAGGCTGTGCTGAAGGCAACACCTGCAACAAGCAGCAGGCGGTTGAACCAGTTCTTCTTGCTGTTCTTGGGCAATTTCCAGCTGCCCTTGGGGCGCGAGTCAATATAGACAAAGGTGTGAATGGTGTAGAAGATGTATTGGACCAGGCAGATGTCAACAATCAGTGGCAGCACAATGAGATTGAGCTTCTTCAGGGTACAGCTGACTGCATGCATAGATTTCTCTGAGTGGGAGCCAGGGGCAGGAGTAGGGAGCCACCACTGGGAGCACTTGAGTTAGGATCGACTGAGACTGAGAGAGGCGGGGCTGTGACATACACTGAACAGCGGCACAAACAGGACAGAGAAGAGGCACATGTAAAGCCAAGAGATGATGTAGCCCATAGTGTAGGCAATCTAGAAGTTGTCAATGCCAACTGCTCCTGAGCGACACCGAGCAGACTATACCCCATGGTCGTCATCGGATGGCGGGGGATAGCCCAGCTTCCCAGCAAAGACCAGCTGGACAGGGCCGACGCGAATGGCCTCCAGCAGACTCATCAACAGGACAATAGAGCGGATCTGCTTGCGCATCTGGCGGAGGTTATGGCGGCGGATGTCGCGCCAATGCTCGACCTGGTCATGGTTGGCCATATCCAGGCAGTCGCTGCAACCAGTGGCGGGCTGGGACTGGCAAGACCAACGGCAGGGCATGATGGGGGAATGACCACGACGGTGGGAATCCAGCTGCATATGGCCAGACTGCAGAAGAAGAAGATGGGAGAGCAGGAAAAGCAGAAAAAGCAGAAAAAGCAGAGTAATAGATGTGGTGTATTAAGCAGACATCATGCCAAGCCAAATCGGACAGGGGTCAATATTGTGGCGTCAGTAATCTGCACTAACCCATGCCCTTACTCCTTTTGACTAGTGCCCTGCATAACGGCATGACCCTCTATCACGTGATGACGCAGTACTGGTCTACGAGTACCATTTTGATCTAAACAGGCAGGTTTAGCGGACTTTGCTAGACTCTCTCTCGATTCTGATTGGGTGCTGCTGCCTGCTAAAGACAGCAGGAGCACTAAAATGCTTAACTCCGGCCATATTGACCCCTGCACTGCCCAGAGCACTGTGTAGGTGGACAACGCCCTTGCTGGGAGAGAATTGATTCTACTGTGGTCCCAACATTATTCTCATCTATCTATCCACAGCGAAGCCAAGGACTGAATTCTCTTCCACCGCATTGTCCTCGTCATCTTCTGCATCATCCAGCGTCAGCCTCTTCGTTCGTCGTTTGGTGCTTGTGCTGCTGCACAGCTGCTGTGTCTCATGGCCGCCCACAGACAGCGAGGTCGTCATCTCGCGGTATATGGTCGATGTAGCTGGATCGTACCCATCCTTGTGGACGTGGCCAAGACTGACCTGAGCCGTCGGGATCTGACCACCAAAAACCCATTTAGCCCCATCGATCGCTGCTTCGTGGCTGCTTGGTACTGCAGATGCTGTAAATCGGCCGACTTTGTCTTGGCCATGGCCGGGAGTGAAGACAGAGATCGTGATGCGGCGATCGGAATGAAAAGGTTGGTACGGCGCACTTGTCTCAATTTCCGCCTGGCCAAGCGGTGCCGTCAACGCTTCCGGAACTCGCTTCGTACTGGACTGCAGTTTCCAAAACCCTGCACTGCCACTGGCCACAGGAGGCTCGGCCTGAGAAGCAGTTGCAGTGTTTGCCGGGAAGCGGATTCCAACCGGTCGATCGGCGGAGAAGACAGAGACAGTATGGGCCTGTCGCTCGCGAGGATTCGTCTTGCGGATGGTATATCTCCGCTCTCCATTACTGTCCAACAGGGTCAAGGCTGTCTTGTCATCCTTGAACAGCCAAGCCATCCGCCCAGGAAGCGCGTTCCAGGTAAGGTGAATCCTGCTCTGGCCGGCATGACGGATCTGAGCAACAGCATCATTGGCTGCACCCAGGGACTTGCTCAAGCCCACCGCCATGGCCTTGCTGCTTCGAAGGCCGGTGGCCGAGGCGTACCCCAGGCTTGATGTGGCAACAGTGCCCGCCTCGGGCCCACTTGCGCTGGGGGCGCGGTTGCGAAGGCTGGCCAGCATGGGCTGCGTACTGCTTGCCAGAGCTCTGGCCGAAGCAAAGAAACCCGAGGCAACCGAGGTCGCGGGCACAGGGGCCGAAGCTTTCTCTACCGTTTCCGAAGCGGCTCTTGGCTTCGTGACAGGGCGCCGCTGTGGTGGCCATCGCAGGGCAGCTGGCGGGAGGTCGTACAGGTGGATTGTCCGGTTTTGAGTCAAGACAGCAAACTTGCTGCCCGTCAGGGTGTCCCACTCAAGGTCGATAATGACCGAAGGACTCACACGCTCATATTTTGCTATTTGCCTCACGTTGGCGGCCAGCTGGCCGACCTCGTGGTCCGGAGGCAGGATGGCAGCCCGGAGATATTTCATCTGGAACAGGTCCCATACGTACTGCACATCCCCCTTTCTGCTTGCTGTCAACAGACCCAAGCCACTGGGCATGAAGGAAAGATAGCTGCATCCACCGATTGGCTGAAAGACGGCAGCAGGAGTCACGCTGTCTACCATCGCGGCAGAATCGACGTCCTGTAGCGGCTTCAGGTCGAGGATGGCTACAACTTCCGGCTCCGCGTTTTCTGTGCTCGGAGGATCGGCGTGTGTTGGCGGGAAATTGTCCACTGGTCGTCTGCCGGTGATCGAAGTCGGTCTTGACGCCAGGCCCACACTTGATTGAGCCTCCGGATTCCAGTATTCTCGCCACAACTGTATGCTCTTTTCACGAGCGATTTCGGCTCCACGAAGAATTCCCTGCGCAGCGCCTTTGGCTGCACGGCCCAGGAGGGTTGGCGTGTCTGGTGAGTCAATCGAACAAGTCACACTAGGGCGGCCTGAAGGACTCGATGAGGACGCGGTTGGAGTTCCATGGGCTGCTATGCTCTCACCCAAAACAAGTCCGAGAGGCTGCACATCAGGGGGGGCAGGACAGTAAGCAAGCCAACGGCCGTTGAGGCAGAAAATGGGCTGGGCCCTGAGCTGGCCACTCCGTGACGAGTCGGGTGCCGAGTAGTCAAAATCTCGCGATTTGACAGGCATGGACTCGCGACGCGGCAACTGCGGCTGAACGGCGGTCCAGACCTTGGTCAGGCACACAAAGGTGGATGGGTTGGCACTGGCTTTGGGGGAGAAGACGAAGAGCTCGCCACTGATGGGAAAAGCAAGGGCGAGAAAGTTGCCATGAGCTTGCAGGCGTGGTTGGGCAGCAAAAGAGATATGGGCATAGGACAATGGCTCTTCTGGCACTTGGTCCGGCAGGGTCAGCAGATCAGCGACGAGGATTTGCTGCTTCAGCGAGTATATAGCCACAGCCAGGGTGTAGCTCTGGCCCGAGTCGGGGCGGTAGGCAGCGGCAGGATGGGCCAGAGGAGAGTCATGGGCATCGTGATGTAGGCACAGAGTAATGGCGACCAGGGGCCTCAAGTCGCGAAAGGGGTCGGCTCCCTCGTTCCAGGTCAGAAAGACGGCATCGAGCACGGAGCCAGGCAGCTTGCGGAGACTGCCGGTGAGCTCAAGGCTCCTGTCGGTGTGGGTCAGAACATCAAGCTGGCCGAAGTAGCCCAGAAGAACGGACTTTGGGTCCTGAGCACCAGGCTGGGACAGGCTGGAAGCCTTGATCAGGATCGGGGTGCGGGCTGGCGCAGTCGCTGAGGGACCGAGGCCGAGATCTACGTCCTGGGGCTGGTAGAAATGCTGCTGGGGCATATGAGGCGGAAGAGTGGGTGGCGAGCCATACGCAGGTGCGAGGTATGGATTATAATGAGAAGGCGACGTGCGAGGAGCGCACTGCGAAGTTGGTCGTCCGCCAAAGCTGACGGGCCGTGCCTTGGCCAGGGGTGGTGACACGGGAGGAGTGCGTGAGCTGAAGCCGCCACGGCCACTTTCCAGGTGGCTGGGTTGGGCGAGTGCTGGGGGCGGGGCGTGAGGGTCTAGAAGGTCGAGCTGGGCAAATCTGGCGTATGGAGCTGGGGGATCAGATGTCTCTTGCCGAGGACTGTACTTGTCCGAGCCCTTGTCGGGCACTGTTTCGGGCTCGTTGCCGTCTGGTGACCCATCCTCAGCCGCTGCTGCCGCAGGGGGGGACGGCTCCCGGCGGCGAGCGGACGGGAAGGAGCGGGGGATCTGGCGGCGCAGGGGCGACACGCGCTGCTCCTCCTCGAGCGGGGGCGGTGCTGGTGCTGGTGGTGCTGGTGCTGGTGGTGCTGGTGGTGCTGGTGCTGGTGGTGCTGGTGGTGCTGGTGCTGGTGCTGGTGCTTCTATCTCCTCCTCCGCCGCTCTCTCGGGCGAGGAAGAGACGGCTGGCGGCGGTGGCCTGGCATGCTTGCTCCGTTTCTTCTTGCCCGCACTGCCTGTCTTTGCTTTCTCGGGCACGGCTTCCTCGAGCAGGAGGTTGTCAGGCGACGCCCTGGTATCAGACTGAATCGAAGCACGCTTGCTGTGCGAGGGCATTCAAAAGAAAAGAGGGGAACCGGTCTTGTTGAAGGTGCTGCTCGTACGCGTCCACGCGGTTGGAGACCGAGGCGGGGATGCAAGGGACAGGACACACAGCGAGGGGCAAACACAAGGAACGGGGCGGTGCAACTAACTAGCAAAGCTGAGGCTCTGACTATGGCCGGGCGGGTTATGGGGTTATTATGTTATCATCAGGCGATCGTTGATCGTTGGCTATCACACGACCATCACCAGAACGAGTGGGAAAGTCACACTGGGGTTGCAGGATGATGATAATACAGGCGGCCAGCATTGGGCCACGGGGCCCATTGGGCGAATCGATCTGTCCCAGGCACGCACCAGGCTGCATTCTGGCCCCCGAGAGGGGTTGCTCGGTGACTTTTAGGCTTTGCCACCCCTGTCAACCGCGTTTCTCGCTTCGGAATGAGCCGTTTTCCTGGGAGTCAAGTCGCAAATTCGCACAGAGCTTGTCGGCCGCCTATTGCCCATCGCTGCCCTTGCAGCTTTTCGCTTTTCGTCATCCGCCGGGCAATACACCTGCCCGGCCCGTGTCAGTGCCAGATCTTGTCACTCTTGCTCTGGAGATATCATTCATGCCAACAGTATGTGTGGAAATGTACCAAACAGAAAGAAAAGGACAATCAGGTGGTGTAGTCAAATAGGCATGCAAATCATTGTTCTGGCTACACAATACTTTGTCGGCATCGGCATCGGCATCGGCATCAGCGCTGGCATCGGCATTGTCGCTTTTTTCGCTGCCACTGCCGCCGCTACCGCCGCCGCCGCCCGACCGCTTCATTTGTTCTTCTGGCTGGCTTTGGCCGCAGCGGCTTTGGCAGCCTTCTTCCGCTGGCTGCGGATCATAACCATGGACAGGAAGGAGCCAACAACAGTGGATGCCAGCAGGATCAGGATGACAGGGATGCGGATGGCCCACACGCGCGGCGGGAAGAGGCTCTGAAGGGGGTGGTCGTCGTCCACAAACGGCTGTTGGTGGTGGTCAGCGGTGGAGGAGAGAGGAGAAAAACGGGGAGGCCAACATACTATCAATAGCGTCCATATTGTGTAGTATAGGAAAACGGTCGTTGCTACCACGAGCAGTGCCATGCCTATCAGTTTGTCGAGCTGCAAGCCAACCGGGTTGGCCGTCAGTCCACCGTGTCCTTGTTGGTAGAGCCGCACTCACCATTGTCACGGCAGCGGTCGTGCGGAAGGGGCGCCGGGGGGAGAACGCAGGGAGTGCCAATCGATGAGGTGGCCGCTAGGGTCGAGGAAACCGGTGTTCTGGCTGTTGTTGATGACCGCTGCTCCTGTTGATACTCGAAACCGCGCCTCAAATCGGTGTGGCGCGTGCCGGAAACAATATCCGCGAGAGATCGGAATGAATGGAGTGGAGCCAGGGGCTAGTCTGCTTTTGGTTGGGTATCTTGATTGGGATTAGTGTCGTGGCTTTGCCCCAGGTCACTTGGACAATGCCTTGGTCGACTTTTCTGTAGGCACTATCTACAACCACCGTGCTGCTACCGACTCGCAGGCTGAAGCACTCAAGTCGACTGCGCCTGCCAGTCCTCCACCCTTGGTCACCCAACCTCTTGGCTCATCTCATGGCTGACGTCCTCGCCTCGGCCGTGCGTTTGCCAACGCCTCCACCTGGACCGTCTACTCACCACCGCAAACGATCGCCACCCTCACGCTCACCGTCACCACAACGGCGGCGGTCTCCTCCTTGCCATGACCGCGGCCGTCGCAGTGGGAATGGGTCTCAGTCGCGTGGTGGGGCCGACGACGACCGTGCCCCAGACGAACGAGAGCGGATGCTGCAGGAGCGATTCCGGTCCCGTCAGGACGAGCCTGGCAGACGCAAGCCGATGACAGAGGAGGAAAAGCAAGCGGCAGCCAAGGCAGAGTATGAGAAGCTTCTGACCATGCGTTCTGGCGGCACCTATATTCCCCCGGCCCGTCTGCGCGCGCTTCAGTCCCAAATCACGGACAAGACCAGCAAGGAGTATCAGCGGATGGCGTGGGAGGCGCTCAAGAAATCAATCAACGGGCTCATCAACAAGGTCAATGTGTCCAACATCAAGCACATTGTGCCCGAGCTGTTTGGCGAGAACCTGATCCGCGGCCGCGGCCTCTTCTGCCGCAGCATTATGAAAGCGCAGGCGGCATCGCTGCCTTTCACGCCCATCTATGCTGCCATGGCCGCGATAGTCAACACCAAGCTGCCCCAGGTCGGCGAGCTGCTGTTGCAGCGCCTCGTGGTCCAGTTCCGCAAAGCGTTCAAGCGAAACGACAAGGCCGTGTGTGTGTCTTCTACCACGTTCATTGCCCACCTCTGCAACCAGCAGGTCGTCAACGAAGCTCTCGTTGCCCAGATCTTGCTCCTCCTGCTCCTCAAGCCGACCGATGACTCGGTCGAGATTGCCGTCGGCATCACCCGTGAGGTCGGCCAGCACCTCGAGGAGATGAGCCAGCCCATTGCCCTGGCCGTCTTTGACCAGTTCCGCAGCATCCTGCACGAGGCTGAGATTGACAAGCGCGTTCAGTACATGGTCGAGGTCTTGTTTCAGGTTCGGAAAGACCAGTACAAGGACAACGTCGCTATCAAGGACGAACTCGATCTGGTCGAGGAAGAGGACCAGATCACCCATCAAATCGACCTGGACGACGAAATCAACGTCCAAGACTCACTCAACGTTTTCAAGTTCGACCCCGACTGGGTGGAGCATGAAGAAGCCTACGCCAAACTGAAGGCCGAGATCCTTGGCCTAGACAGTGACGACGACGGTGACTCGGATAGTGACTCGGACGACTCCGCGTCCGAAGACAGCGAGGAGGAAGCAGCCGCTGGCAAGGGCACTGTGGTGGAAATCAAGGACCAGTCCAACACCGACCTGGTCAATCTGCGCCGCACCATCTACCTCACCATCATGTCGAGTCTGGACTTTGAGGAAGCCTGCCACAAGCTGATGAAGGTGCAGCTACCACCCGGCCAGGAGGCTGAATTGCCGTCGATGATTGTCGAGTGCTGCTCGCAGGAAAAGACGTATTCCAAGTTCTTTGGCCTGATCGGCGAGCGCTTCGCCAAACTCAACCGCATGTGGCTCGACCTGTTTGAGCAAGCCTTTGCCAAATACTACGACACGATCCATCGGTACGAGACCAATCGGCTGCGCAACATTGCGCGCTTCTTTGGCCATCTCCTGAGCACCGATGCCATCGGCTGGCACGTCCTGTCTGTCATCCACCTCAACGAGGACGAAACAACGTCCAGCAGCCGTATCTTCATCAAGATTCTCTTCCAGGACCTTGCCGAAGCCCTCGGCCTGCCCAAGCTGCAGGAACGCATGAGGGACGAGATCCTGCGCCCCAGCTTCGACGGCCTCTTCCCCACCGACAACCCGCGCAACACTCGCTTCTCCATCAACTACTTTACCAGCATCGGTATGGGTGCGCTGACGGAAGAAATGCGTCAACACCTCAGAAATATACCTCCTCCAACAGCCCCGCCGCCGCTGCCGGCTTCCCGCCGCAACAACAACAACAATAATAATACTGATGATGATGATTCCGACTCGGAGAGTGTCAGCTCTTACTCATCCTATTCAAGCCACCCTTCCAGCTGTTCAACATGTTCCCGTTGATAACATGCTCTGTTCTCGAAAATGGACAAACAAACAGATGCTATCAGCCCCTGTGATGGACTTGGATCCAATAAACAGATAGGCTAGGCAAATGATAATAATACCTTTGGAGCACTCACTCTCTTTCCAAGAGTTCAACTTCAACTACCCGGGCTAGGACTGAAATGTCACCACTGCCCCCTTGCGTCGTCGTCGGCCTTTTGACTACTAACCGATTGTCTTTGGTATTTGACTGGATTTTCTACGCCGCCCCCTATACTTGGAGTTAGTCAGTACCTTGGCGAATGAAGAAGGCCTCGTTATGCCTCCCCAGCCTCAAACTCACAGCAGTCTTGCTTTTTTTTTTTTGTAGATCTTCTCATATGCATCGAGTCCACCTACTGTCCCCCAGTTCCTTGCAGTTTTCATCTCAAGTTCTTGACCATATATTATCGTGGAGTGCCTGTCGTTTTCCTTCGCTAGCCACCCATGACACGAGAACGAGTTGTGATGTAGGATAGTGGAAGACCCGACTTTCAAGATCGGCATTATTGATGGTGCGCACGATCACGATCGGGGGTTCAAACATAGGAATGTGTGTCTTTACCTACTTGGGAAAAAAGAAAGAAAGAGTGCCTACTTCGCACTCTCATGAGGTGTCCAGATCGAATGGAATGGTGGTGGGAAAGTAAAAGTCTGCGGCGGGTTGTACTGTTGTGGGGAGGCCAAGGCAAGAGGGATCAAAGTGGGAGGCGGGAGTGGTGGTTGATGAACAGGTCGAGTTGGTTTCGCCGCCGGGTGTAGTGGAGCAGGATGTTGATGGTGAGGATGGGGATAATAACGATAAAGGGAGCCGGTGTTTTCGGAGTTGCTGCCTGCAAGCGGCGACTAGCTGGTCCAAACTGTCCAGGATGGCGGCATCGGTCGGGCTTGGCAATCGGGACGAGGCCGAGACAATGGCAAGGTAAGCCAGCTCCTTCATGTCGGAGCCGAGATGGGCGATCCTGCGGGTCATGGGCTCCAGGATGGAATCGACAACAAGCATCAACGAGGCCTTGGTATATGAAGGTCCTCGCCAGCCAGTCTGATTGCGGTTCGTGACCTGGACAACGTCGGTGGCGTTGGCCAGGCGTTTGATCTCAAGACAGAGACCGAGCATGGATTGGTTGATTTCGTGGCGGTACACGTTCAAGAAGAAATCCCAGTAGCCGGTTGGGCGGTCAACATGCCATTCAGAGGACTGTGGATCGAACAGATACTGATAGTTTGTCACCATGAAGCACGACTGCAAGAAGCCGGCGCGGGCCTCGGAGAAGGCGTCGCGCTCGTCATTGGCGTAGGCAAACGGAGTGTAGAGATGCATCAACGGCCGGCGGATGGTGAGGTCGACTTCCATGCGGGCCATCAGCCGGGCTGAGCCTTTGCTGGCCTCATCACTGGGGTTGTTGAAGCGCAGAGGCAGGGGAAGATTCTGCAGGACTTGTTCCAAGAGGCGGGTATGGCTGAGGAGGTGGTCGTACTTGAGGACGGTTGATGACTGCAAGTCCCTGCAGCCACGGAGGCGTTGCTGGGTGGACTTTGCAAGAAAGCACTGGCACAGGCCGTCAGTCCATTCGTCAAACGGCCGCGACGCAAGGGTGTCAAGGTCTTCGCTCAGGAGCTCGACGTCGTCCAAATTCTTGGGTGCACGGCAGGTAAAGTCGGGGATGAGGCAGGGCATGTTGCACAGGATTGCCATCATCATCTCCATCTCAACCACCGACATCCACAGACGGCGCCTCAACTCGGCTTCAAAGGGAGTACACGGCTCCGTGCGCTCGGACGGGTCGCGGTCCATGCCCATGATGAGTGCTTGCCGCAAGATGGAGCCGGTCTGCTCCCAGAGCTCACTCTGCTTATCCAGGCGCATGCATCGAAGCAGCATCAGCAAGGACCTGGTCTGAAATGCCGGGATCGTGTTCCTCTTCTTGTAGCTCAGACCAGCAATGTAGCCTTCGATGAAGTTGACGCTTCCGCGAATGAGCCGGCCGTCGCCAGCAGCGCCGACGTCAATGCAGTCCTGATCGATGGCGAGCATGGCGGCGATTGACAGAACGCCGACAAGCTGAGGAAGAAAGTCTAGGCCCTCGCTTGGCTGGGCGAAGTAGTTGGTCAACTGGGCGTCAAAGGTGGGATGATGCAAGACACGAAAGCAGTGCTCCATGTTGTCAAAGTAGATTTCTGTCAATCTCTGGCACACTCGCAGCGAAGGAATCAGCTGCTGGACTTCGGCAACACTCATATTGCTGGGCAAGTTGCTCGAAGGAGGGTGCATCAGTGTAAGGGTATTGTGTAGCTGGCGGATTTCTTGAGCAACCTTGCCCATCCTCGAGTCAGGCTGTGCGCAGAGGAAGCTCTGGACAAAGGAGTGAGCATGGGGAAACGCACTGCTGAGTATGTTCCGTCGAGACAGAGGTCCGGAGGGCGTGGCCGAGGAGTGGACCGGCAGGCAGACATCGTCTTGGGCGGCGTCGTCCGTGCTTGTTCTCGGGTCGGCGGGGGTGGTGCTGGGGCTTGACACCTCTAGGAGGCGTTCCACATTGGAGAGCCGTGCGGCCAGAGTTTCCAGCAAGCCCAGGCTGCTGTTGTTGGCTAATATGGACAGATTCAGTTGGTCGACGAGGTTGGCCAGGCCCGGGATCGATCCATTCTGCTGGTCACCATCATGGGCCAGGCGAGCACGCTTATGGCTGTTGCTGCTGTTGTTGTTGCTGTTGCTGGTGCTGGTGCTGTTGCTGTTGGTGCTGTTGCTGTTGCTGTTGCTGTTGCTGTTGCTGTTTCTGTTGCTGTTGCTGTTGCTGTTGCTGTCTTCACTCGCCCGCTTCTCTGGCTCCTGGCCGGGCTGGTAGGAGCAGAAGTCGGCACGATGTGCCTTGATGCATTGCTGACAAGGCCGAGTGCGATCGCATTTGAGCTGATGAGTCAGTCATGGGTGAATTCAGATCGATTGACGCTCACTTTCTTCCGGCGGCACTCCAGGCAGCTGATCACTGGCCTGGGCCGTTTTGCCGAGTGCCTGGGCGAGCTGTCCTCGAACCCATCAGACATGCCGGCGCCTCGTGGCATTGTCGCCCATCCTGGCTCCTCGTATGCAATTGAAAAGTACACAATTAACTCGTCCAGTGATCGGTGGGCGATTACCCCACCTAATAATGTCATAGGTGCGTTGGTATGACTGTAACTTACAGTATAAGTATAATTAATGGTAAATTGGAGCTGTGCATTAGGAGCGAGTACTACCCAGATGGTACCTATTAATAATTATTCGGTACCAGTATTTCAGTAATATTACTGTGTAGCACTTCTTCTGCTGCCCCTCACTCCAAGAGCTCCAGCCCTCGCCTGCAAGTTGACTTTCACTTGCAAACCATAAATTGCAATAATCACTGCCTTTGCCAGGAATCTTATCCACAAAGATGAAGCGAACTGAAATCAACGATCGACACCCATTGACGACTAAGAGGCGAACTGTCGCAATTGTTGGACCCGTCAGAGCTGGGAAGAAGACTATTGCGGGGCAACTGCTGTACCAAGTATTTTTCCTATTTTCCTTCTCCTTCTCTTCAACCAGCCCTTTTCCTCTGTGTGTGCGTCTGTGTGTGTGTGCTTACACCAAAATCAAGTTGAACGGCGTCGACCTAGAAAGCCTCCGGGTGCTAGAAACAAAAGGCAAAGCAAAATACGATCAGATACTAATAATAATAATTTAATTAATGTCTATGTGTGCCTATGGCCTATATAGACTTGACCGAACTCAGCGGAAAAACCCCGCGCAGTC
>QQSL01000093.1:0-74263 GCA_003693665.1 Chaetothyriales sp. CBS 134920
TCCTCAGGACCACTGTGGTGGACTCCTTTAGGCCTGGGGCTATGTCGCTGGCTCTTAGGCTAGCTGAGAGTGCCTCTAATTCCAAGTTATAGGCCTGTTATAAGTCTGCTGGTTGAGTAATTACAACAGTAAGTGGTGGGTAACTATTCTGGTGGGGCGGGCGGGAAGGTGGTGTGGGCGGGAAGGTGGTTGGGAACGTTAGCCGGCGGGCAGGCAAGGAAATAAGGAAATACCACTGTTATCGATAAAAACTTTAACTTGTTGAGCCCCCACTAAATTAATTTCTTGTGGTTCCTTCCAGCCTTCCACAGCCTCGCCTGTCACGTGCACCACATTGTCAATCTTGGCGTTCCCACATGCCAAGAGAATTTTCGTCCGCTGATGCGCACTGCCCTTAGACAACACACAACTCCCTCGGGTATCACGACGACGGCTACTTCCTTTCGCTTTGCGCTGCCTCGACTCGACTAATTGAACGTCAAGATGGGTGTCGGCACGGGTCAGAGATGTAAGATCCCTCCAACAGCATTGCTTTGTGCACCGCCACGACATCGTCGAGAGCTGACATTTGCTTGTTGCAGTATACGTTAAGGGAAAGCACCTTTCCTACCAGAGAGGCAAGAGGAACACCAACCCCAACACCTCTCTGCTCAAGATCGAGGGCGTCGATGACCAAAAGGCCGCACAGTAAGCAGGCAACCCCCAGCATATCTCTACCGCCACCACCAAGTCTTCCTCCTCCTCTCCTGCTCCGCAAGAACTACCACGCCCACCGGCCAGATGAACAAGGGCAGAAAAAAAAAATACTAACGCCACGCACAGATTCTACCTCGGCAAGCGAGTAGCATTCGTCTACAAGGCCTCGCGGGAACGACAGGGCAGCAAGATCCGCGTGATCTGGGGCAAGGTCACCCGGCCACATGGCAACTCCGGAGTCGTGCGAGCGAAGTTCACCCACAACCTACCACCCAAGAGCTTTGGCGCCAGCGTGCGCGTGATGCTGTACCCGAGCTCGATATGAGCAGCACCGACGGCGGCGGCGAATGGGGCAAGGGGAGCGGGGTAAGCATGAGACGACGATGACGGAGGTCGAGGTCGATGATGATGGGGCCCGAGGGGGGAGGGGGCGGGAAGCCAGTGGACAAACAAACAGGCAATCGAGCGGGTTAGAGAAATGTGTGTATGGGCCGCGGCGAAAAAAAAAAATCATTCATCTATCGGCCCTCCAAAACAAACCGAACAGGGGGGGAGGCCTCTTTTTTTCTCAACTTTGGAATCAGCGCGCCGCGCGCCTCAACGCATACACACACATACGTCATCTTTGCTGGCCACCGCCAGTCAAGGCAGGCAGGACAGCATTGAATTGAGCCAAATCCGACAGTCAATCTGGGGAGTACTTCTTCTCACCACAAGCCTAGTTATATTGGCAGCTCTCCTCTAGTGGTTTCATGAACGGAGTCGTCTGATCGTCTGATCGTCTCAAACACCCTCCTTGCAAGAAAGTGACCGGGTTTTTCGAAATGCTTTGGTGCTTGCTCTCTTCCATTCCTTATTATTCATACATTGTCTACCGTCATTTCCCCTGTCTGCTCTTGGATGTTGTCTAAGTTATTAATGCTAAGCGCGGGTTGCAGTGTCAATCCTCCGGCGGTCATCATCACCATCATGTTGATGCTTGCTCTCCCCAGTCCTGTGTATTCATTCACTCATCACAAATCGCACCCTCCAGGTGCTTCAAGCCGCTCTCATAACGGCCGGGGCTATGGTCTCCAAACATATCTCTGCCAAACTTGAGCTCCGCAAATCTGGCGGGGACATCTTTGATCCATTTGAACTGTACCCTGGTCGCCGGTCGTCCCAATGCTCTGTATACTTTCTCCGTCTTGTTATCATCGTTGAGATCGGCACCAAACGTGTCTTCTTGCTTTACATCAACGCCCAGGCGGTCAAACACCCTTGTCGTCTCGAGAACAAAGATCTCACCCGCGGGCACCAGCTTGAAGTTTGTCATCTTGCCTCGGAGTTGCTGCAGCAGATTCCACGCCCATTGGTCTTCGCCAACACCGTCTCCGGCTATGTCGGGCATGGACGGACCATGGACATCACTATCGTGGCTCATGAGGAGGAAGCTGCGAATTCGACTCCAAACTCGGTCAACCAGCTTGTCTCGCGCGTCCGAGGCGTCGTGCTTCAGGTGCAGAGAAACTGCTCGGAGGTCGTGGAAGGTGCCTAGCGAGAGCGAGGGCACAAAGTCAGATGCGTTGACAACTGTCGTAATAAGGCCTCTGGTCACAAGCCGGAGCTGTTCTGACACCGTCGCTGGTGTTCCGTAAGAATAGACATGGATCGGTCGGCCAGACGGAAGTGCAATTGGGGCAGCCTCTGTTCGTGAAGAGCTAGCCGAGCTCCCATTAGTGAGCAGCTTTGGGGGGGCCCTTGTGACGAATGCTTGGCCAGTGGTATTGTGTGTAGGTTCGGAAATCAGAATGGCGACCAAGGCGGCGACTGCGCCACCAAGAGAGTGGCCACAGAGGACAAGACCATACTCACTGAACTCCTCAAGGCTGGCCTTGATTGTGGCCATGACACGACTGCCGTTTCCGCTCAGAAGCCTGCGCGCAGATGCATGTATGCCACGATGTACTTTGTAAGATTGCCCTTGCCAGACTAAGTCATCATAGTCACAGGTCAGGTCAGTGAGGATGTCTTCGAAGCCAAGCGTGCCCCTGCAGGTCAATACCACTGCCTTGGACTCGTGGTCAAGTGAAACAAAGTGAGTGAGTGGTGAGAATGAGGAAGAAGACCACTCAGTATTGCCAGTGACACCTTGGGGGTCGTAGAAAGACGACAGGAGAATTGTATCAGCAGGCAGACCTGTGTGTGCTGAGAAAGACTCATGTTCATGATGGTCAACGTTCAGTGCCGTGAGCTCGGTCAGCTTTTCCCGCGGCTTTCCATCCGATGTAAGGCCCATCAGATGCAAAAAGCTGGATCCGTAGGATGCTGTGGCAAATCGACAAAACCTTCGTACGCTCTTGACAAGGTGACGATCGGGGAAAATGCCAGGCACTGTGCCCTTATCCACCAGCTGGTTAAGCATGGCTGAATCTTCGTATATGGACTTTCGTGGAACAGGTCTCCGGGGTTGCAATACGACTGCCTCGTCAGAGTGTTTGCTAGCCATGGAGTACAGGCTGGGCACAAATGATCTGGACCTTTGATGGTGGCGGAGACCATCGCGCCGAGTGTCTGTTGTGTCTTGCAATGATAGTTCTGATCTCGTCTTCGGGATTCCGCTGGTTGTACGAGTGTGTGTTCGTCTGAATGTGGGCGAACCAGAACGGCTGCCTGACTGAATGGAATACGTGTCAGTCTGCTCTACTCCGGAGTTTCTGCGACTCCGTTGAACGGAGAAGTAAGTGTTTGTAGTTTGTGGCGAGGATCCAACCATGGGGCTCGGGAGTGGTGAGTGGCCATTGCTTCGTGTGGCCAGGGGATAGATGCGAGGCGGGGTGATGACCACGGTGTCGGATGGGGAAGTAAACCTGGGGAGTCGCGGCAGCGGTTTGTCTGCGGGGGGTTTGCGGCGTGGAAGTAAAGTATGGCTGTCTTTCAAAGCAGTCGAGGATGAAGTCGGAGACAAGGTCTTGAATGCTCTCTTAATCCTACTGCCTGCTTCCTGTCTCGCTGTTTTGGTCTGTTTGTCCTTTGATTGAGTAGATTGCACAGGAAGCTTAGCGGTCGAGTTTGACTGGATCAGAACTGGCCTCCGACTCTTCTTCTGATTGGCAACAGGACCATTGGCAGGATCGGTTCCAACAGATGGCTCATGATCAAGTTGCTCAGCGCCCAGCTCTTCATCAGGCCGGTTTGCTCCTGTTGGCGCCGGCTCACTGGTTTCTTCACTGGGAACCCCTGCCATCACGAGACTTTCGTCTGTATCCAGGGGATCACTTATCTCATCTGATAGTTTGGGTTGCAGTTCTTTGAACGGGCCTATTTCCGTACTGTTGGACCGCTTTAATGCCGTCCTGAAGATGATGGTCTGGCTGGGGCCTTCACTGTCTCCATGATTGAGCCGCTCAGCCACCATAATAGTTCCAGGCGGAGGCTCAATATGAGCAGCCCTTTTGTGCCGTATGTCCACTCGGATCGTCTTGGCCTGAATAGTCTCGGTCGTAATGTTGACCACCGCGTCCTCGGGTACTTGAGCCGCAATCCTGGAGTAAATTTCTTCATCCGATGGCATGGACTGCTCGTCTTCATTCAAAATGGGCTGGCAATCTCCGAAGAGGGTGCCTCTTTCTAGAGCCTCGAATTCCTCCTCTGCGTCTGGAGACATGAAGTTCATCTTAGGTGCTGCGGCGGCGGCAGTGGTCAGAGTAATGGTCTCCTGCCGCCTGGTACCAACCACATCTGCTCGGAAGCCTGTATCGTCGACGACAACATCCCAAACTGGGACTTCACCGCCAGAGTCGCGAAAGTTGAGGAGGGTCTTCCGCCTGCCCCATCGCTGCAGCAGAACAAAGCTGATGACTCCGGAGAGGATGGTGAAGTAGGACAAGACCTCGCCAGTCTCTGGTTTGTTGAGTTCATTTGTCAGGAGGGTGATGACAGAAGCGACCGCTTTGGAGGATTCAGTGGAGCCGAAGATGGCATTAAGGATTGACAGGGTCTTCTCTGTGCTGGCAGAGACCGATTTCAGGATGACCTCGGTGGTGTAGAAGCCACTGGAGGCGATGAAGGAGGCGGTTGATATAGTCGAATTCAGCAAGCCGATCTGTGGCGGTCAGCATCCATCCTTCCCATCCTTCGAGGGTATTGACAACGTACAGCCTTGGCCAATATATGTGCAGCATCTTGCTGGCCAAGTTCAGACGTGGTATGCAGGGCGACATCCTGGCCTGCGAGGAAGAAGATGCCCTCGGCCGCTGTTCTCCCAAGAGAGAGCGTCCTCAACGCACCTTCTCGCCCCGCGTACAGGCCCCATCCAGCAACACGCGTGCCTGCCTTGACTCCGAGCGCGCCAATTCCAGTGCCTGCACTGACCAAGGCAGCCACGGGCCCGGGCAAGAGCGTTCGATTCTGCTGGGCCAGCGATGTAGCCAACTGCTTCTCTTCATCGTTATTCTCGTTAGCGGTCACTATGGGGAGATAGAGCGGCATCTTGGTAGATGCGGGCAGGAGCAGTGCAGCGAGCAGAGAGTAGCATGTCCACGGGCATGAGCTCTATGGGATCTTGATGAAGACGCGCTTTTAATTATTAAGGCGCGACGTCGGCGACCGCCTGGCAGGAAGTTGGACCACTGATGCCCATCGGTTTGGCCGCTAAGATCTTCCCCATGTGATCCAAACCTGCTCTCGGTTCGGAACGCAAATCAGGGAATCTAGCCAAGGTTAGTGGCGCCATCAAGCATCATGTGCTGAGTGGTCTAAATATAATACTGTGTGTATCTCGACCTTGCCAGCCTATAATTATCATTAGACTGTATGTGTGTTGTAGGGTAATAGGGTTCGTATAAGGCACCGTTAATAATCACTGTATTACCTTTATAGCCCTAATTTGGGAAGTGATCAGTCGAGTCTTTTATCTAGACTCCATCCAGATCCAGGTAAAAGTTGACGAATGGCCTAAGCGCACCATACACAGACGTGCATAACAGGGGTGTGTTTAAAGTAATGGGAGGACCCGATTTGGTTCGAGTCAATAGGTGCAATTCTGCAATAACAAGTCCTTAATAGAGGCCACGAACTCCCCTGCCCCCACAAAAAATGCAAAAAGAATGTTGATGTTGTCGTCTGTGTGGATTGAACACACGACCTGGAATCGAGTTAGAATTCGGGACTGACAATCACAGCCAGCACAGCCAGGACTGGATAATGTACGAACCTTCAGATTATGTGACTGAATGAGACTTCAGTCTGACGCTCTCCCAACTGAGCTAAGACGACCACTTGTCTGCAAAATTTGGGGTTTCAATTAAATAACAGTGTCTAATCAGTCTGTTGACCTTGGGAAACATTTCACCAAGTAAAATGTCTGTCCTCTATATCCTTACAACTTCGAGCCTCCAGATTTGCCCGTCGGTCCAGACTTTTCCCAGACTTTCGCTTTATTGACTATCCAGTCCCCAACATCCTTGGCGAACTGGTCTCCCACCCCATCAGGCTCGGCATGCAGCTTGTGGTAGGCACCTGGATAGACCTTGAGCTGTTTTTCACCACCGTCATATTGAATCGCCTCGTATAGCCGCTGCGTGGCGTCCAAACTGAGGATCCTGTCTGCATCTCCATGGCTAGCCCACAAAGAAGTACCTTGAGGTAATTTATTGGTGAGCTGACTCACAGGCTTGCCCTGGGACAGTGCTACCAGATCTGAGCTGCGCTGAAGCATTCCATCCAGGCCGGCGAGGGTGCCGGTGTCGTGACAGAGACGATCTTCGACCCAGTCGTTCTTCACCTTCTCGGAGCGCGACATGTATGCGGCGGAGAGCGGCTGTAGCAACTGACGGTTGGGCAGAATCTTAGCTGCAAGTTTACCCACTGCAACGACAATTGGATTCGGAGCAGTCGCAGGATCCAAGGCCACAAAAGGAGCCTCCAGGAGTACGCCAGCAATACGGGGTCTTGTTGCGGTTATGGCAGGGTCTGTAGTCAGGATGTAGTGCAGGACCTGGCCTCCACCCATGCTGTGGCCGGCCACAAAGAGAGGAAGAGTATCATCTGACACCGACTTGACGAATTGATTGATGTCGTCCAAGACCTTTGACGTTGGACCAGTCAGCCCCTTTTCACTGTCGGAATGCACCGACCGGCCCCAGCCTCGTTGGTCGAAAGCATTGACCTCTATCGAGTATGGCGGGGATGCCAGCGTCGGGAATAGGTCGTAGTACGCGTTACAGTGGTCGCTTGTGAGTATTAGCAATGGGCCCGCCTTCTGCCAGATAGCCTTCAATTCATGTCATCTACGCACCTGAAGCCATGCACAAATACAAGGCGAGCCGTTGGAGATGCATCTGGCTGATCGTCGCGTCAGTCGTCCGTTTCCGTCGGGTTGGACGAGCAGAACCACTTCCTCCTTACCTTCCAAGTCTTGGTATAAAGCTTTGCGCCGTCCTTGGTTTGAAACCAGCCTTCCTCTGTTGTGACCATGGTTATATACTGGTATACCACGTAGATAGCAATAGCATTAGTTTGAAGGCCTCAGTGCATTGGCAAATGCCTTCACGTGAAATGCCAAGGCGTTGAACCGAGGACGTTCGTCATTATGGGTCCTGTAACTGCCTTTTTCAGTTAGTGCAGAATGGATCTTGTATGACGTCATCTTCGAATCTATAAGTCTCCTCTATTCTTTCCATCTATTCCTTGCCAGCCTTCACAGGGCGGTATAACTCTTCATCAATCTCTGCCAGACGACTGTTCCCGATCTTAACTCTATTGATGCCGTACAGTTCACAGAAGCTCATGATCATAGGATTCCACGCGTCCGGGTCGATTCTGTTTGCGTAACCGTCCTTCTTCAGCCTTGGGTGCACCCTGACATTCACAATCTCGACTTCGAATACTTTGACTGAGCCCGTCGCCGGCGTCGACCCGAACATGTCATGTACTGCGGTCAGGCGAGCTTCCATGACGACTGAGCACTCGCTAATGCCCGGCGCGGCCACCTTCTCCGGTGCCAGTTTCGTGAAGCCGGCGGCGGCGAACTTGTCTTTGACGTGGACATAACCCCTGTCCAATTTCCTCTGCGGTACAGGATCAGAGCCCGTGGTTTTGGCAATGGCATTGACAGCTGCGACCATGTCGTCTGAGGCGAGGTTGATGACGCACTCGCCCGTGCGCAGGATGTTGGCGGTGGTGCAGCTGGCGGCGCTGATGCCGAGCATACAGGAGTGACTGAGGAAGAAGGCTGAGGATAAGGGTGCGATGTTGTGGCTGCCGTCGCTGTTGACTGTGGAAACGAGGACGACGGGAGTGCCCCAGTAGAGGATTGCTGGGTCGATGGAGATGTGAGAGGATGCCATGGTCACGGCTCACGGTAGGAACCAGATGTAGCATGCACTTTTTGCTTGTAAGTGGGAGGCCTGGAGACAGCCCTGGGTGCTGCTCCCTTTATACTCATACTGATGCTGCTCCCTTTATATTCCTCATACGTGTTCTGGATCTCCACCAGAATGTTGTGTAGATGTGACCAATCAGAGGCTGCTGTTGCGATTTGCCACGGCTTCTGATTGGCTACAATGACAGCAACACCAGAAGTGACAGTCAATCTCTGCAATGAGTAGACAGAATCGACAAGTGACAGTCAATCTCTGAAATGTGCAGACAGTATCGACAGCCCTGAATCATGCACTCTGCTTGACAGTTCCATCTCCGCATCCATCATCATCATCATCATCCCCGCCGCCGCCGCCGCCACCACCCACTCCCAAACCCATAAAGAACAAATCTCAGTCCACCATGGCAGCAGCAGCGCCCCGGCCCCTCACCGACTCTGACCGATGGACAGCCCTCACAACACGCGACTCGACCTTGGCCTCATCCTTTGTGTACGCGGTAATCACGACCAAAATCTACTGCCGGCCCAACTGCCCCTCACGACTAGCCCGACGGGCCAACATCATCTTCTTCCCCACAGCAGCCGCCGCCGCCGCCGACAAGGCCGGCTTCCGGGCGTGCAAGCGGTGCAAGCCCGACCAGCCACTCCGTAGCGAAATCAGCGGCAGCGGCAGTGGCAGTGGCAGTGGTAGTGGCAACGATACCTCCTTCGTAGGCGGGGGCGAGAAGGTCGACAGAGCAGTCGCCATCATCCTGCAGCGGAATCAACACTGCAGTAGCAGCAGCAAAAGTAAGAAGAATACTAGGATCAGCCTGGGAGACTTGGCGAGGGAGGTCGGGCTGAGCAAGTGGCATCTGCAGCGTGAGTTTAAGCGCCGGATGGGGGTGAGTCCGAGGGAGATGGAGGAGAGTCTGAGCATGAGGAGGCGTAGCAGTAGGAGGACGAGGCAGGGGGGCGACGAGCAGCAGCAGCAGCAGCAGAGTGAGAGTGATGGACTGGTGACGACGACGACGACGACGACGACAGCCACGCCCGATACATCACCGCCATCGTCGCTGTCCGTGGGGCACACATCCTTATCCGACACTGTTGACAATCCTTGGGAGACCACTTTCCTTCCAATGAATGATAATGATGAGATGGACCGAAACCAACAGCAGGCCTTTGACTTTAACAACTTGAACCCCGACTTCAACAACACCTTCTATACATCAATATCGCCACCGGCTTGTCCAAGTGGAGTGCAAGACTCGCGCATGGATCTACTTCTCGATCTGTTCCCAGAGATATACAAATGATAAACCGTGGATGGAATAGAAAAGAAAAAAGTCTATTCTAATCTTCCGCCATCAAAATAAATCACACAAGACATCCTTCTTTATAACTCATCCTTGCCCGACTCCTTGGCCTGTCCCGTCCACGGCCGGCCGAGCTCAGTCCGCAAGTCACGACCATTCTTTCGCCATTTCTCCCACAGCGAATGGAAATCCTTCTCCATGCCAGCTTCCATTTGGTCAGGTAAGACGACAACATAGTCAACGTACAGCTTCCCAAACTCGTCCAGGTCGTGGTCCTGTTCATGCAGGTGGCCTTCTTGCCAGGTCGGCATACCCTCGCCGGTGATGGTCTCAACGGTGCCGGGCTGGACAACGCTGCCGCGGGGCCGTGAGAGCTGAACAATATGGCCGTCCAGGTGGGAGATGTTGTGGGTCCAATCGCCCATCCAGGCTTCCCGCAGGGACAGCACTTCGGTGTAGTACAAATCACTGCCTTTGCGTCGGAAGAAATTGCCATCAGCACGCTCATCCACCTGGAAATTGTTGAAGTCGGGTTCCAATTCGTGCACATGAACATTCAGATTGCCCGCCACCCAGTCGGGATGCTCATCAGCCTCGCCCTCAAATACAAGCCTCCCGCCTCGGGGCATACCCCGTTCCACGCTTGCTGTTAGTGTCGTCGGCCGCCTCACCACCTTGGCGCCTCCACAAACTTTGCACCGGTGCTTGATCACCTTGCCATGACCGCCACAGGCATCACAGGGGGCCTGGACCTGTTGAAATATGCCAGGGGCGAGCATGTGCTTCTGCACAACCATGCCCCTTCCCTGGCATTTCCCACACTGGTCGACCTGTCCGTCCGCAGAGCCTGAGCCCTCGCACTCATCGCAAATCTGCTGCCGTTCAATCGTGAAGTCGGTTTCGGCGCCGGTATAGAAACTCCTCAGCGGGATATTCAGTCGCACATCCATGTCATTGCCTCTCCTCACACCACCACCACCACCAAAACCGTGCCCGCCGCCGCCGCCAAAGAAGCGCGAGAAGAGGTCAAACGGATCATGCTGGCCACCTGCCTGGCCCCCGCGTTTGTGACTTGCCAGGCCATCATGCCCATATTGGTCGTAGATCTTACGCGTGGTCGGGTCTGACAGTGCCTCGTATGCTTCGGCAACGTCGAGGAACTTCTGGCTGTCGCCCGTTGTTTTCTTGTCTGGGTGGTACTTCTTGGAGAGGGTGCGGTACGCGCGTTTAATATCGCGCTCCGAGGCTGACTTGTCCAGTCCCAGGACTTTGTATAGGTCTTCTGCAGCCAATGCTAGGCTCAGCATAGAAAGGAGGAGCGGGAGAGAGGCGAGGAGGGCGAGTAGTTGCATGGTTGTGGTTGGCGCAGACAGTCAGAGAGAGAGGAAAATCAAGGAGGTGTGGGCATCACAGGCGGGGAATTAATTACTGCTGTTGAACAACCAAAAAGGAGCGAAGAGCGATAGGCAAAGAGAACATTGAAAGGAATGAATGAGCGTCAAGATCACAACGCTCCGTGCCGGGCCTTGGAGAAACTAATTGCGAGGCCAGTCTGGCCACTGCATTGCTCCGGTGGCCAGCAGAGCCAAAGACGACAGAAATACCACAACGGGCAAGTGCGACGTTGCTTCTTCCGAATTGGGTCAGGCCTCCCGTTAGTCAGCAGCTGAGAGTAATTAATTACCGGTAATTTACACACTAGGTTTACACAATACTTTTCGTCACCTTCTCCCAGGACTTGGTCCACACTCCCTGGGAACCACCCAAGACGCCTGGCTGGCCCAGCGTCTTTACATCCTCAACTCTGGCCAATTCAGCAATCACCGCTCTCATCCATGCCACCACACGGGCAACCTTCTCCCAATCCACCGTCTCCTCGCCTTTGAACACGTTCCGCCACACAGCACTGGCCAGCACCGCGTCGCCCTTGATTAAGCCCTCGTCATAAGCAGCCAGGACACCTCGCCACTGAATAAACAGGTCTTTGAGGTACTTGTTCCGGACACCACGGAGAGAAATAGTGTGCAGTAGCAGCATCTTTTCCTCGGCTGCCTGGCTGAAGTGTTCAAGCAGGTATTGCTGGTAGAGCTTGAAGTTTGCAGCGGATGGAACGGCGCGCAAACGTACCGTCAGCAGGTACATGTGCAGGAAAGTGACTTGCGACCAGGTCGAGAAGGTCGGTCTCAGCCCGAATCCCGAGTCGGTGTCGAACCAGAGGCTGCCGATGCTCTCCTCAGTCGGCACGCCAATGTCTTCTCCATTCGCCGTCTTTGGCGGTCCTCTTCCTGTCAGGATCTCGGTGCGCACCGACTCGGGAATGGTGTAGGCGACCCCTGACGAGCTTGACTTGAAGAAGGCCAGGGTTAGGCCGTAGATGATGTATGTTTCCGTTGCGGACGAGGCCGTTGAACGCAGCAGCGACGCCGCCCGGTCAATTGGCGTCGGTCGTGTTAGGCTGCGACGGATGTGAGACTGCATCATCGCCGTGGAGGGCAGGTCGTTTGCGTCTGTATCAAACGTCGATTCCGACGCGGTGCTGTTGCTGAGCTCTGGCGAGGGAGACTGTGTGGTGGCGTGCGTAATGCTCGGGGGTTTTGAGGGTTTTGCAGGCGCGGAGACCGGTGCTGGTGGAATTATCGATGGCTCATGTCGCTGCTGAGCTTGGGCGGCTGCTGTCTGATGGCGCAGGCTGGTAGAGAACAGTCGGGGGCTGCCACTGCTAGAGGCTACTCGTTGCGCCTGGCTGACTGCCCGTAAGCATCGGGAACACATGTTGAGCGGGTTGAGCGGGTTCATCCTGCCAGCCCTGAGCTTCTTTGTCCTCTTCACGCCCTTGATGTGGTTGTACACGTGCAGCTGCCGTCGTCGCGTCTGCAACTTTTTTGGTCTCATCGAGATGGGGATACGACTTGCCACAAACTCGCCAAGACATTTACTAAGGAAATTACACTAAGGCCAATTGGCTCCTGACAAATTAGGCAGGTGCGTCTGAATCTGATCTTCTCTGATCTTCTCTGCGCTGCCACAACGCCAATCTCAAGGTCCGCGGGGTTCGTCTTACAATACCTCTGGTAGCTGAACGAGGGAACCTGCAGATGTGAAACAAACACACACCTTGGCCATGCATGCTTCCTCCCCCGCTTCTCTTTAGTGCTCTCTGTATATCATCCTCGACTTGTTCCTGTATATTCATCATTTCGGCTGTGTAACGCAATCAGCCCTCGAATCTCACGGCCACTGTCCATCATTGCAAAGCGAACCGGCACCTTTGGAATCTATAGAACAACTCTGTTTCAAGCTGATGATGCCAGTTACCCGCCTTCTAGACCTGAACGAGCGATGTGGTCCATCCCATCTAGACCTCAACGAGCGATGTGGTCCATCCCTGGAGCGAGGAGCGATACAGGTTCTTCCTTTCTTCAGTTCATCATCCCAGACATCACATAGCCGCAATGACTGTACCCTAACCGCACCTTCAGAGGATCTTCAGGCTCTAGTTCCCAACGACACGCCATCTGGGCATGGCCATCCCCTTATACTCGCAGTCAAACCCACTGACAGACGTCCAGAACTCCCGATGGCGACTGGTCGATGCCTCAACCCAATTATTTAGCCGGTTTGTCCTTGGTTGCGGGACGGCTACCATCCGACGCGGCCCGTGTACGTCCTCCGCTGCTTTCCAAACAAGAGATGAGGGTGTGTACCCAGCTCCAGCCTCAAGGATACTTCGCTTGCGTGCTCAAGCAGACTCGTCTACCCCACGTTTTCGCACTCTGAACTGGACGGACGAGCACATCATAGCACAGGACCATTCTCCGTCAACAACTGAATTGATTGCTCGCCATGCATGTGTTAAGAAGCATAAGAGGACGGTCCCAGCATCCAATCTCTCTCAGTCACAACCACTGGACCAGTCTTTCGTTCACGTCCTGCTCTTCCAGTTGCTAGAGCCTTCAGCATGGAGAAGATCCTCTTCACTCTCTTCTTTGTTTTTGCCCATATTGGTCTCAACCGTGCAGACCCAATTCCAGGTAAGGTCTGGGTGTGTCGATTATCACTCATTAAGCTCCGTTTCAGACAAGCGGAGACCGGGTCTAACTTGCGCTCAGTCTTCCGTGGTCGACTCATCCAAGGATATGACAGGGAATCCGGCCATTATGGCACTGGCCTAAGTCCCGACCAGTCCACAACAGGGCCACTCCCAGGAGTTACTGTATCGACAGTACCTCTCCCTTCTAGCGGTTTGGGCGGCTACGGCGGCTATGGCTTTCCTACTTTCAGAGAGACAGTCGTTCCACCTAGCTTTACTAGTTCAACCTTGTCAGCCTCTTCATCAACTGCAGTTGCTGCGACCTCGTCTGGCAATGAGACCAGCTCCCAGACTGACTACACAACTGATTCCCTTGGGAGCTCATCCACTGTCCTTGCAACTGCAACCAGCGACGATACCCTTACTGCATCGGGATCTGTGTTGTCTAGCTTTTCTTGGAGCCCAGTGACTTCGGCATCATCGGTTTCGACTCAAAATCCCTCTTCGACAAGCGTCACCTCGAGCGCTGTGGTCAACACCGAATCAACTCCTGCAGCAAGCTCTACGTCTGACAGTTCCTACAGCGATTCATCTATTTCGGGATTCTGGCCAAACACAACAGACACGGCTTCCACACTGACTTCTAGCTCAGGTCAGTGGAATGAGACAACAGCAGCAGCAACGGCGAGCACCACCAGTGATTCAGCTGCAACATACACAACAACAGCTAATGGAGACTGGAGCACGTGGCCGGGGTCTGGGAATACTTCCTTGACCAGTGTAGACCCAGCTACAGCCTCAAGTCTCGTATCGACCTGGGACTGGCCCAGTACTGGTTGGACAGAACCAACGGGAAATGGCACATCCTCGACGACGGCCAGCCCTTCGACGGTCAGTCCGACGACAGGCAGTTTGACAGGCAGTTCGACAAGTAGATCGACAAGTAGTTTGACGACCGGCAGTTCGACGGCGACTGGTGGTTCCACCACAACTGTCATATACTCGACAATTGGCAGTTCTACAACAGCCGACACATCCTCCACTGGCACATCCTCCACTGGCACATCCTCGACAACGGAATCATCCGCTGCTGCTGGTAGTTCCACAACAACAGGGTCGTCCTCAACAACTAGCCTAACAACAGGTTCATCCTCTGGCATAGGCTCATCCTCAACAACTGGCATATCCTTGACAACGGGCACGTCATCCGCCACTGGTAGTTCCACAACAGGCACATCCTCATCCACAGGCATATCCTCAACTACTGGTACATACTTGACAACAGGCTCATCCACGACAGCGGGCTCTTCCACGACAGCGGGCTCTTCCACGACAACAGGCTCATCCTCAAGCATTGACACATCCTCAACAGCTGACGTATCCTCGACGGTAGGCACTTCCTCTGCCACTGATAGTTCTACAACAACAGGCTCCTCCACGACAACGGGGACATCGACAGCAGGTTCGTCTACAGCAGGTTCGTCGACAACGGGTTCCTCGTCAACAGCGGGCTCATTGACATCAGGATCATCGACATCAGGATCATCGACATCAGGATCATCGACATCAGGATCATCGACATCAGGATCATCGACATCAGGATCATCCACAGCAGGCTCGTCGACAACAGGTTCTTCGTCAACAGCAGGCTCATCATCAACAGCGGGCTCATCCACAGCAGGATCATCCACGATAGGCTCATCCACAGCAGAGGGCTCCTCCACGACAGCAGGATCATCGTCGACAACAAGCTCATCCACAGCAGAGAGCTCCTCCACGACCACGGGGACATCGTCAACAGCGGTATCATCGACAGCGGTATCATCGACAGCGGTATCATCGACAGCGGTATCATCGACAGCGGTATCATCGACAGCGGCATCATCGACAGCAGGATCGTCAACAGCAGGCTCATCGTCAACAGCAGGCTCGTCATCAACAGCAAGCTCATCCACAGCAGAGGGCACGTCCTCAACTACTGGGACATCCACGACAACGGGCACATCCTCGACAACGGACACATCCTCGACAACATACTACGGCAGTGACGATATTGGGGGATCTACCACTACGACAAGTGCAAGTTCTGGTTTCTGGTGGCCATCGGTGTCAGAGACGACGCAACCTTCTGGCACTGACACAACACCAGACCAGACGTCATCGATATCTTGGTGGTCAAACACGACGGCGTCATTGTATTCATATCCTGTTGTCCCGGTCACAGTCACGACAACAATCCTGACAACGACAACGGTGGCACGGAGCAGCGATTCCAACTCTAGCCTCGCGACAAGCAACTCGACATCCGGTACCGTGGTGTCAGCGGTGTCTGTGCCGAGTAGTTCAACAACTGGAGCTACTGTTAACCCGTCTTCTCTCCCCAGGGGCCCATACGGATATGAACCTGCTCTGTCTTCACCAATACCGATCCATACCGCATTCCGACCTGGCTTTGCCATTTCTTATCGCACTCTCTGGACAACAGTTCGCAGAGAATCCAACCCCCCTTCCCCTGCCGCAGCGACTGCCGTCGACCCAGGCGACTTCTAGTAGCCTCATCCAGTTGATGGGTGTTAATGGCACTAGGCAGGTGGAGGGACAAAGGGGCGGAATGATAGCGAGATGGGATGGATGAGAGTAATGCACATCCGTCCTCTTGTCTGATTAGGTAGTTTTCTTTTGTTTGCCAGCTGGAGAGTTGATTACCAGGAAACCTGGTGTGTTTGAAGTAGTGTTTGGACTAGCTGTTCGGGCTCGATGGCCCATTCTTGATGGACTTGATTGACTGGGGCGATACCCTCTTTTGAACAATGCTGACCCAATCCCCAGTCTCTTCATCCATTCTGCCCCCTTCTTGCGTCTGACCTCTACCCGTTAAGTCTGGTCTGTCAGTTGGGTCTGGTACCATGGCTCCCCTATTCTCTTCTCCATACCTCGGTTCTTCTCTTTCGTCCTTGCCTGCTTGCCTGCTTGCTTGCTGGCTTGCTGGGCATGGAGGTAGTGACGGACGCGAGCGCGCTCCCTCTCTTCGAAGCAAGCGCCGTGCGATATTTGCCACGGATCTCGGTCTCTGCCGCTGTTCCAAGACTAGACTTAGTCCATACCTTTTCCTTGTCCATTCTTGACCATGTAATTCCATGAATCTCTGTGCCTAAACCAAGACTGTTTGGCATGACAGCGTCTGCGGTCGATTCGAAGCGCAACACAGCCGGCACAGTCGACGACTTCATCCAGCAGTCGCTTCCACCTGGGGGGTCGTCGTTCTCCTCTCATCTTCGCCAGCCGCTTCAGCCGATGACGACTCGGGCACGTCACTTAACACCGAGCTCAGCGGACTGGCTCCTTCGTTGGCATCGCCGTTCATGCTTCTGCCCTTGGTTGAGTTCAGGTAATGTGCGCTCCATTCCACCAGGCTGTTGGCAGGTCCGCCAACAATGGAGACGGGCTGCAGCTCGGCGGTTGTTGTGCCAAGCACGGTGTCCTGGAAGCGGGATTCTGGTGGTGCTGAGGTTGATACAGTGGCTTTCTGGAGAGCTGAAACCATTTGGTTAGCCAAGTAAATGAATCAAAGCAGTTGGCAAGGCAGTGAAGTTGACTGCAAAGACACACAAGAACTCGACAGAGAGAAGAGAAAGTGAGAACTTGCCACTTAGCCAGTCGACCTTCTCGTCCGTACCACTAGCAATCTGCTCCACGTTGACTTCGCCGCCCGCCTCCAGACTCAGGCCGGCCACTCGGCGAATCTCAGCGTTGACGCTGCCCTGGCACCACTCGACGAAAGCCCTCACTCCGCGCAGATCCTCAAACGGCACCCACTCGCCGCTGCCGGGGACCAGCTCGACGGGCTCCTTGAGGGCTTCCTCGCTGGTGCTCATCTGCGGCCACAGCGCGCCGTTTTCAGCCATTGCGATGCGCACGTCTTGAACCGACGGCCTAAAGGAGTTGTGGGTGTTGAAGGCATTGGCTGCCGAAGAGGAGGCGAGAAGCAGAAGATAGCGGGCAGCCAGGTCAGTGAGTGCGTCAACGACAGCCGGGCGGGCGTGGGTGAAGTTGGTGGCACGCAGGATCTGCAGGATTGAAGGCCGCAGGAGCGACGAGTGCAGGTCTTGGGTCATAGTTGGAAGGAAAGACTGTTGTGGTGGTTGAATATGAATTAACTGGTGTTGTTGCTGTTGCTGCTGCTGTTGCTGTTGCTGTTGCTGTGCTGTGCTGTGTTGCTGCTGTTGTTACGGCAGCAACCTGGTGGCCCTTTCACTCAGTTGGCTCTAAGGCATTGAGACACCCCCAGGCATAACAATACTGTTTAATAGTTGAAAGGGAATTGGATGAACAAAGGCAAGATGCCAGCAAAGAAAAAGGTGAAGAGCTTCTCTGCCAGCGGCCGCCGCCGCAGCCAAACCAAGACACGCAAGCTCAGCACACGGCAGTTTGGCACCGCATCGCCCTCATCGCCCTTTGTTGTGTTGACTTTGAAGAGCAAAAGGGCAGAACTGGCCAGGATTGGCAAAACTCCAACCGACCTCGCGCTTGAATTGACTGAGCAGCAAAATCGGCGGCTACAAGAAGATCTGAGTGCGGAAGTGACGCAGATCGCCCGAACCCCTGCTGCCGCTGCCGCTGTGCAGACCGCCCACAGCGCCCACAGTGCCCGTGGCGCCGCCGCCGCCGAGATGCAGACCCGAGGCGCCTGGAGCAAGAACCGCGCCAACCCTGCCAATCGGCTGCCGGAGCCCGCAACTCCTGCCCCCAAAAAGGCCTTAGGCTCGCCTGCCAGCGCTGCTCCAGGGCCCGCTTCAGGTGTCAAACCCCTTAAAAGAGGACCCGAGAGAGGGGCTTCGTCCTTAGCGCGTCCAAAGGCTAAACGAAGGAAGCCAAACCAACATGTCACGTTTGATGATCAGGTTGAAATTATCCATCATATCCCTTTCTACGAGGACAGTGATCTGAACGCCGGCGAGGAGCACAGATCACCCGCCCGTGGCAAGGCGAACCGCCGCCGTCGTCAGCAGCCGTCCTCTACACCCTCATTTCCACCATCATTACCATCATCATCCTCATCAGACAACGACGGCGACAGCGACGGCGACAGCGACGGCGACAGCGACGACGAAGAGGAGGAAGAAACAAGCGACATGGCCGACTCGGATAGACCGAAGCTGAAGCTCAAAATGAGCGGCTTGGGCGGTGCTGGAGCGACACCAGCCGTGCAGCCCGTCCATACACCGGTGCCCCAGTCGGCGACACAGCGACTCAAGCTCAGCTTCAGCCGCCCTCCGAGCACCATCGGCGGAACAGTCACTCAGAAGGCAAACAGTCCAGCAGGCGTGACTGATGGCGGCTCCGCCGGCAAGAAACGAAAGAGACCGTCTGCAGGTGCTGGTGCCACGTCGGCAGATGCGTCTGCAGAACGAGCAAAGTCGAAGCCTCCAACGGGTCCGCGCAAAATCACACTCAAAACGAGCACAAGCATGCCGAACAAACCTGGGCCTGCAGCTGTATCAACACCCGGCAGTGTGCTCACTCCACACGTCAAGTTCCACATCAAGGGCAAGATCCCTCTGCGCAAACTGGGCGTGGGCTACGACTCAGAAAACGATGAGACCGAGCGCGACCCTGTCATTCTCGAGGGATTCATTCTCCGCATGCTTCCCGGACCGGACCGCGACTACATCCAGCAATCTATTGAAAACGGCACGATCGGCTTGAGCAAAGTGCAGGGCGGGGCCAGCATCATCCTTCGCATGCTCGACACCCACGGACGCCGCGGCATTCTGCAGGTCCGCGACCACAAGTACGCGACCACGATGGTCGACCTCCCCTGTCTCATCGAGGGCATCAAGTCGTGGGACAAGAAGGCCTGGATCAAGAGCATCGACATCTGCCAGATGGTACTTGTGCTGGGCCCCTGCCGCAACGACGATGAAGCACGCAATTTCCCCTTGCCCGAGGGCGTCGATCCAAAGACATATGCCTATGCGCACGGCATCACCCCGCCCATGTGGAGTGTGAGAAAGCGACGGTTTGACAAGACAAAGCGGGCCAGGGTAGACGACATCGAGGCAGTGGAGAGGAAGGTCAATGCTCTGTTGAACGACGATGCTCGAGCTGTCGACAGCAGCTGGGAGATTGTCGAGGGTGATCCAGATGAGATGGAGCGGAGCGATGGCGAGCAGTACAGTGGAACAGAAGACGAGGACGAGGACGCGGCTGGTGAGCACGACGACTACTTTGGCCGGCCAGGACCATACGTGGGAACACCAGGCGAGATCGATGTCGATGCCGAAGGCGAAGTTGAGGAAGACGAGGACCTGGCCGCAGAGTTTGCCCGCGCTCTCGAGGAAGGAGATGGCCAGGCCGCAGCCGGCCTGTCTGCACATATCGATGCTGGTGGTGACAACAACAGCAGCGTCGCCACCACCACCCCCGCTGCTGATTATGCGTCGCCTAGTGCCAGTGCCAATGTCACTCAGGTCGACACGCCCGCCTCTGGCGTTGCAGGTGCGGTATCAGATGACGAAGACGATGAGGACGATGACAACGAGTCTGATGACGACAATGACGATGCCGGCGCCGACCACGACAAGGACGAGGCGGAGAAGGAGGAAGACGAGAATCTTCGACAGGCCAAGGAGCGCATTGCGGAACTGACGGCCAAGATCAAGGAGCAGAAGCTGGTGCTGGTCAAGACGCCCAACCTGATCCTGAAGCGCAAGATTGCCGCCAAGATCCAGGAACTGGAAAAGGACAGACGCATGATGAAGGCCATGGCTGGAGCCGGCGATGATGACGATGACGAGGACGACGCGGCTGGTGGGCGATAGACCATTTGATGAGATCCGTTGGCCTTGTCACGGACAGACGGAGCCCCTTTATTGTCTGGATTGGGAGGAAACACCACATTGGTGGTATTCTTAGATTTCAACGACCAGGAACGAAGACATTGGTCGCCATTGTTAGTTAATACTGAACAAAGATGTATTCCTCTCCATTTCCAAGGAAGCAATATTCTAACTGATTCTTCTGATATATTCCTCTCTCTCTCTCTTCCTCTCTCTTTCTCTCTGTCTTCCGCTAAATCAAAAGCACACAGAAGCCCTCTGCTCCCTATTTACACCTCCTCAAGCTCACAGCTCACAGCTCACAGCTCACAACTTGGCATTCTTATCCGCCACCTCGCCCACCTTGAGCTTGGGCGTGTACTTCTTCAGCACATTCTCATTGTGGTACTTCCAAAACTGCTTCGACGCGTCCTTGCCGGCCACCCGCTTGAGGATTTTCGATCCGCCGGGGTGTTCTATAAAAAAAGAGTTAGGAAGAATGAAGAATGAAGAATGAAGAATGAAGAATGAAGAATGAAGAATGAAGAATGAAGAATGAAGAATGAAGAATGAAAGAAGAAGAAGAAAAGCATGTTGGGGGCTGGGTTGGTTGGTTAATAATAATAATAATAATATAATAATAATACTCACCGTTGATGAACGACGTCACGTCGTACACGCCGTTGTCGATGATGATGAATAGCCCCGCGTCGGGCGTGTTCTTCTTGGAGACTTCTTCGCGGCTGAGGGTTTTGGACATGGTGTGCCTTTTTTTCTGCTGCTGCTGCGGCTGCTGCTGCTGCTGCTGGTACTCCTAGTTCTGGGTGGTGGTGATTGAGTTGGGTTCGGTTCGGTTGTTCGGCTCTGGTTGTGGTTGTGGTTGTCGTTGTCGTTATCGTTTGCTCAGTTGGATGGAGTACTGGTGGTTATTTATAGGCGTAAAGACCACAGCACTTGGATGGTAACAATGCGAGAATGAGGATGGGAGGGGTGGGGGGGCCGTCTACTGGTGTAATAAGATAGTATATAACTTATGATATCGAACTTGATTAATATACTGATTACTTGGTGGACTGACTGACGAAAGGCCGGCGGCGGCGCTGGCCACTCTCTCCTCCGCACGCCTGCCGAGGCTAGGCAGTGCCCGCTTCTTTTGTTCCCTCCTCCCAGCCAATCGCAGTGCAGCCGATTCAGTCAGCTTTTGTTGCCAGAAAGTTCTGTCTCGTGACTGGATGGATCTGACATGATTCCCCTATAAATACCTGGGGAAGTGCTCCACCATAGACTGGCAACGAACAATGAACTGACTTGCTGCCACACAGTCCATTCGTTCAGAGAAATTGTCAGGTCTTTCTGCTCTCAGTGCAACTTTTTTCAGGAGAAGGATTTCCCTCTCTTGCACGCGATGTATGGCTCGTCTGTTTGACTATTTCCTCGCACGATATGACTTAGGATAGCCGAGATGTGCAGCTTGTCATGACGATTGACACGGCTGATAAGCAGCCCTGACATATGATTTCGAAATGCTGGCAACACTTCTCCGCATCAAAGGCTTATGTACGCCGGTAATCAGACCATGCTGGTTATATCCCTGGAGGCAGGAGCGTTTCCTCGATTAGATTTGTTCGTGTGGTGGCAAGGTGGACAAATGCCCGAGGATTTAATAGGTAGAGGATGACGCGCTCGAAGGCTACACACCGCATTGAAGTAGATGGAGTCGTCATGTAACTTGCCTTCTTTGTACGCTTCTCTACCAAGTGCAGAATCATCATGTATGCAGTGCCTGGATTTTCTGTCATCTGGGAGACCCGTTTGACCAGGTCTCTGTCCATGAACATGGTCCTGGGAGAATAGATTATAGTCAGTCTTTATACATTACAGGTGCCTCGTGCTCCAGCAGGTGTGGAAGTACTTTGGGGGTAAAATGATCAGTGCGGGATGCAAACATGCAAAGTCTTGGCAAGTTTGACTTGGCAGCTTTGTAAGCCAGCCTGATGGAACAACCAACCTCATTAATTCCAAGAGCAAACATGGTCTGATGTGGCATTTGCCCTTCCGAAAGAACCAATTACAATGGGTCACCAAGCCCTTGTGAAGTAGTGCTCAAGACCCTGCTTGATTTGCCTGGGACTGTATGGACTGGTTTCTGCCCCATTGTGGGCTCCATGCATGCAAAGCCTCGTATATGCAGGGCCTTCTACAACATATCACACACACCAGGGTGATGTTTGTCAGAACATTCATCCAACTGACAGACAATAGGGACAGCGCAATCAAACTAGACCAGGCCAGGCTGCAACCATGCTGCAGAAATATATATACATGACCACCATCCTTACAGACACGGGCCCAAACAAATCACAGACACGAGCCCAAACGTCTTGCCACTCGTCTATATCTTCAGAATGGGCAGTGTCTCTCCACCCAAATCATCCAACCCGTTGATCAAACTTCACTCCAAGGATCATGAGGAGATTTTGAATGTAATCGACCAGCTTCGATCGGAGGGGATCAGCAAATATGTCGGACTCCCTCAGATCATTGTCTGCGGCGACCAGTCATCTGGCAAGAGCTCAGTCCTCGAGGCCATCTCCGGACTCAACTTCCCGCGCAAGGAGAACTTGTGCACCCGATTTGCAACCGAGCTGATCCTGCGAAGAGCAGACAATACGAATGTCACTGTTTCTATCTTGCCTGATGACAGTCGTTCATCGATTGAGAAAGAAAAGTTGCGCAGTTTCAAGCCACCCAACCTGGGGCTAGAACACTTTGCCGACATCATTCAGAGCGCAGGGGACTTTATTGGTGTTGGGAGAGATGGCCAGGTCTTTTCCAAGGATGTGCTACGAGTGGAATTCCAAAGCCCAGAACAGCCGCATCTGACACTCGTGGATCTTCCTGGCCTCTATCATGCGCCAGACGAATCTCAAGACGAAGCAGGGGTCGCATTTGTCGAGTCCTTGGTGCTATCCTATATGCACAACCCACGCAGCGTCATTTTGGCCGTCGTTTCAGCAAAGAGCGATCTTCCTCTGCAGAAGGTGACTGCATTGACTCGCAAGGTTGATCGCAACGGAACACGAACTCTTGGTATTATCACAAAGCCAGACATGCTCCCGAAAGGGTCAGATATGGAAGATTCTTTCTTCCAACTGGCAATGAATAACAGAGAGCTGCTCCGGCTTGGTCTTGGGTGGCATGTCTTGAAAAATCGAGGCTATGAAGAACGTGACATGACATTAGAAGAACGTGGCATTTCGGAGAGAGAATTCCTATCGAAAGGCGTATGGGCGGAACTTCCACGATATCAAGCTGGCATTGACAGTCTGCGACCAAGGCTGAGCACCGTGCTGCGAGACCACATTCTCTCGTCTTTGCCTGGCCTCATCAGCGAGGCTCAAGGTAGGCTCCGCGATAGTCAAGAAAGTCTCCAACGGCTCGGCCAAGCCAGGCAGACACTGACAGAACAGCGTCAATACCTCTTTCGAAGCAGTGAGAGATTCACTTTATTGCTAAGCAGTGCGGTGAATGGTGTGTATTACGATCGATACTTTGGGGATGCGATGAGTCCTGAAGGCTATGAAAAGCGCCTCAGGGCAGTGGTGCAGAACCGGCTGAGCGACTTTGCAGAGACGATGCGCCGTCGCGGCGAGTCAAGAAAGATCGTGGACGATAAAGTGACAAATGATACCGAGCATAAAATTCGCCGGTCTTCATACGTTCGCGAGGTCCAACAGAGGATGCGGCGAAGCAGAGGATGCGAGCTACCTGGCACATTCAGCCCTCTGATCATTGGCGAACTCTTCTATGCTCATTCAAAACCATGGGAAGAGATTGCTAACTCGTGGATCGAGCTCTTGGTGGCAGATGTAAGAAAAGTGGTTACATTGATATTGAAGGACACTGTTGATGAGAAGAGTTTCGATGGACTGCTTCACCACACCATCAACCCAAAGTTTGATGAGTTGGAGGAGTCGCTGAGATCAAAGACCGCCGAACTTTTACAACCTCAGCAAAAAGGACATCCGATCACCTACAACAGAGTCTTCACTGACATTGTTCAAGCGGCTCGGAAGGCTCATCTACAGAAAGCAATTGAGCAGAAACTCAGCGACTATTTCAATGTGTCGGTAGATGAACCAGGAGAAGTGTCCAGAAAGGTCAACATCTTACGGCTGGCCTCTACTCTCACAGCTGAGACACAGACCGAGATGGAAATCTTCGCTTGCTCCGAGGCAACTGACTGCATGCTGGCATACTATAAGGTGATGGATGCGCCACAATAAACTCCAGCGGGTTGCTAACTCATTTCAGATCGCTCGGAGAAAGTTCGTTGATGATTTTAGCAACCTGGCCGTTGAAAAGTGCCTTCTGGAGCCAGTATCGACCATCTTCTCCTCAGGGGTGGTAGACGCGTTGCAGGATAGCATCGTTGAAGATATTGCCGCCGAGGATGAGAACTCCAGGATTGAGCGTCGGCGACTGGAAGAGAAGATTGCCGTGTTGCAAGCCTGCCTGAAGCAGCTGCATCGGCTCGATCGGCATCATTTGGCAGGTAAGTGATGGACAAAGAGAGTTGATTGCCTTTGGAGATTTAAGTTGACTGGGCTATTAGACAAGTCAAACATCGAGGAACAGCATTCCAGTCTGGCATTGATCGAGTTGAATGACAATCCCACCAGTGATCGCCCAGAGCCGGCTGGCGAGGAACCAGTCACTGCTAAGGTACTTGAGGAAGATGTGCAGATCGAGCGACCTGTTCCAGGTGACCCACCGGAGATAGACTTTGCGTTCGTACCCAAGACAACGAAGGGAAAAAGGCATGCAAGGAAGTCCTTTGTGGCGGAGAAACTTGAGGCATTGGAGTCTGCTTCAAACTTTAACTGGGAGTAAGAAATGCCAAGAGGTTGCTGCATATTTGTCTCCATCGCCCACCGTAGTGCTCCATTGCAGTTTCCGCTTTTGGATGAAAAAAAAAGATCAACGACGATGGGATCCTTTCCAGAGTGATATAATACAGGCCACAAGGATGTCGGAGCAGCCCGAGACCCTGTGCAAGACCGTCCTTGCCGGGACCATCGCCAAGGGCCTGCTGGCCGAGGTCAAACAGGGCCTGAACGAGCTGGGAGCCAAGCCACCTCACCTGCATGGCATCCTGGCCAACGACGACCACGCAGCGAGAGTGTACGCCGACTGGACGGCAAAGACCTGCAAAGACAAGTAAGTAGGGTACTTGTTTTTCTTCTTTCATTTTCTACATTTTCTAGGTTCTGGTATTATTTTCCAAGGAATCAACAAGAAAGAATGAAGAAAATAGATTACTCGAATACTTATCTTCTTTTCCTTTCATCAGTGGCTTCGAATACACACTCCGCACGGTGGCCAAGGACGACGTGGAAGAAGCAATCATGGCAGCAAACCAAGACGACAGCATCGACGGCATCATCGTCTACTACCCGATTTTCAACAACCGGCAGGACCAGTACCTGCAGCAGATTGTCGACGTGCGCAAGGACGTCGAGGGCCTCTCGCACCAGTACATCTTCAACATGTACCAGAACATCCGCTTCCTGGACAGCAATGACAACTCATCATCATCATCATCATCACCACCACCACCACCACCACCACCACCACAGCAGCAGCAGCAGCAGCAACGCCCAAAGTCCATCCTGCCATGCACACCGCTGGCGGTGATCAAAATCCTGGAATACCTGCACATCTACAACACGATCCTGCCGTACGGCAACCGGCTCTTCGGGCGGACAATCTGCGTGGTCAACCGCAGCGAGGTCGTGGGGCGGCCGCTGGCGGCGCTGCTGGCGAATGACGGCGCGACCGTGTACTCGGTCGATGTGTCGGGCGTGCAGCTGTTTACGCGCGGCGCGGGGATTCGCAAGCGCAAGCACGAGGTGGTGGATAAGCCTGGGTTGACGCTGGACGAGTGTGTGCCGCTGTGTGATGTCGTCGTCACGGGCGTGCCAAGTGAGGGGTACAAGTTCCCCAGTCGGTTGTTGAAGGAAGGCGCGGTGTGTATTAATTTCTCAAGTGAGAAGGTGCGTTTTCCCTCTTCTTATTCTTCTTCTCCTTCTTCTTCTCTTCTCCTTCTTCTTCTCCCCTCCTTCTTCTCCTTCTTCTTCTCTTCTCCTTCTTCTTCTCCCCTCTCTTTTCCCTCTCTCCTCTCTTCTAACTCTCTCGACAGAACTTTGGCCCAGAGGTCAAGGAGCGAGCTTCCATCTATGTCCCCGCCATTGGCAAGGTCACCATTGTCATCCTCCTCCGCAATCTCCTGCGCATCGTGCAGAACAACCGGTCCCAGAAGGCTGTTACAACCACTCCAGCCAGTCAATAAATCCCCACCAACCAATGCAGGATACCTCGATACGATCTACTGGACCAAGGAGGTAAAAGGAGGTATAAAGACTATAGATTTCCTTTCTACGATAGCTATCCGGGGGTATCATAATTACAATTCATCATTTGTGTCTGGCATACCAGCTCATCCGTCTGTACAATGCTTGCCGGCTCACATACAACTTTCACCCTTCAGACATCGGTATCGACAACAACAAAACTCTGGTCCATCTTCAGAATCCAATCCAGCTTCTGCAACTCATTTCTGGCGGCGAAAAGGAATGTGTTGTGCTCTCCATACACGGCAAACACATGGCCGAGGCCGAGTAACTCGTTGCTCCCAGCCCTCTTGTGGCCCCTGGCAACAGAAGACGTCCTCGATGAGTCTGGCACGCCCAGCAGTCTCCGGAAATTTGGGTCCCGGTCAATGCGAGCATGAGTCAGGTTGACGGCATTAACACCTTCACCGTCGGGCACTGAATAGATGAGAAGGTAAGGAGGTCGCAGGTCGACGAAACGGCGCTTCCACTGGATACCCTCCTGGCCCAGGTCAGATGTCTCGGAAGGCATAAGCAGCTGGCCGGATTTGAGCGAATAGGGGTTCTTGGGCATGTTGGTAACGGTCGCCACATGTCTGGTCTTCTTTGGTGACAGCTTCGAAGGAGTCTCTGGACCAGCGCCCGTCTCACTGCTCAACCGGGCCGAGTCCTTCTCAAAGATGGGGTTAGATGCCTCAAATCCTGGCTTTTTCCAGATGGCTAGGTACTTTCGAACAAGATGCTCTTCGCTTTCGCTCAACACTTCGGGCGAAGCGACTCGGGATCTCGGTCGAGTCACGCTCAGCCTCCTAATACCAAGCGATGCCTTGGCCGATTCAATGTCCTGCAGCTGCTGCCGTTTCCTGCGAGCCGTGAGGTAGTCTTTGACCAAAGAGATGCCTCGCGGCGCCCAGGTGCCCAACAACTCCTCGCCATTGACATAGTCCTTGGAAGTGTCTAGACGCCAGAGGTCGGCGGCCCGCCTTGCGCTAATGGGTCTGACGACGATGCTGAACAGGCCGTTGGTTGATCTGGTAACGACTTGCTGGTTCCAGAATGATCTCAGGATAGATTGAGGGCGGAGATATGATCTGGACTGGATCTGCAAGTATTGATGGAGAGAAAAGGTCATGGGCTTGTCAAGAGTGGATGAAATAATGTCCCAACTCAGCGAGATTCGAATTCGGCAAGCCTCCTTGGTAGTTCGATCCAAAAGCAACGACTTGTACAAGGAGCTGTCCCACTGACCGATCAATGTAACATGGGATGTGCCATCGGCATTGTCCTGGATCATCGGCTCCTGTATCTGCTTCAGAACAATGTCTGGCGTTATAGAACCAACATCAGCAACGTGGCCGGTCGAGTCGATCAGGTGCACTTCGCCCACGCGCAGATTCGTTAGGTCGTCCCAAGGCAGATGGTCGCTCAGAGTCTGCGTCAGCGTGATGGAGATTCGACGCTGCAGGCCCTGATGAAGCTGGTGCACTCCCTCATCCATGTCGTTGGCATGAAGCACCTCCACAGGCAAGTACTGGCCACTCTCAGCAAGCTCCAACAGCTGTACTTTGGCAAACACGTCGTGGCGATCTTCAGTCTGGTACTCCGACTCTGGCAGCCGATGGGTCCTCTGCCGTTCCTCGGGAGGGTGCTCCGTCATCTCTCGCAGCTCATCCCAGCTGATCAGCTTGTCCAGATGAGTAGAGCTGACTTGGGCAAAGAGCGCGATCTTCAAGACTGCAGACCTCTCGCCATCTTGGGCAACACTCAGATGGTGGATGCTTTCAAACCTGACAGGCCCTTCGCCGAATCCAGTGACTGATTGGGTTGTGGCCACACTCTCATCCGACGTCCCGAGCCCAGACATCTGAGCATGCACATTGGTGCCTTCGTTCTCAGAGAAGCCGAGCAACTGCCGGATCACTATGTTGAACTTGATCTTTCCTGGAGGAGACTCGGCCTGCGACGGCTCCAGCGATATCCTGACTCTGCCGACGACTTGCCGCGTATATGGCGAGGTGATTTCGACATTAAAGTCCTGCACACGCGTCTCAAAGACGGCAGTCAATGGAATCGTGCCATCTCCAATAAAGGTAAAGTGCACCTGGTCCGAGTCTCTGAATGGGTTGTCGAGACGAAAGTGCTGTCGGTATTCAGCTTGGTCCTTGTAGTGGTACATTTGCCGCATCTTTGCCAGTCGGGCACTGAGCTTGGCCAGGGACCACAGATGTATAGACGAGTGTTTCATATCAATGACTCGAACAGCCAGACAGGGCCTGCGAGCATCTGCCAGATCTATGTCATCATTGCCGGAGATGTCCTGCATAATGAGATCGTAGGACGAGCAACTCTCCTGGCCAGGGTCGAGAATGGCAAACTGGAAGATGATGTCCTGGTCGAGCAACTTGCTCATGACCTGTGCCTCTTTGAGCAAGCCTGCATTCTGCAGGGTGGCTTCGGCGATCAGGATATAGTTCCTCTGCCGCCACTTCTCCACCACAATGCGCGCAGTCGCTCTTTCGGCCGCCGACAGCTCTGTGTAGCCTGATGGACCAGTGGGTGGGTGCCATGTCTGCCGGCTTCGTTCGAGTTGCTTCATCTGCTCCTCAAAGGCCTCCTTCTGCCTCTGCAGCTCTTGTTCATATTCCTGTTTCTGACGCTCTATCTCCTGCCTCATCTGTACCATTCCCGCCTCTTGCTCTCTCTCGGCATCAGACCTGGACGGCGCAAATTGCGGTGACAGCTGAGGTTTGGCTATGGGTTTCTGCTCTTTGAGATGAGCATTCATCTCGCCATCCCCGTTTCCGGGCGTTGAAGGCGTGGCCGGCACGTTCAGCGCAGAATCGAGGGAAAAGTTGTCATGCGACATGTACTTGTCGCGTGCCAGAAAGGAGCTGAGGTCATCGCTCGAATCTTCTTCTGGATCAAACTGGTCGCGATGGCCTCTTCTCTCCTCACGCTCCCTCTGAAGATTCTCAAGCAGGCTGTCGAGCTGCTCATCCGTCATCTGGTTGATTCTCGAATCCGAACCGAGCAATGCACCCGCCGCCTCCCTCCGCGCCAGAAGCCAGTCCGAGTCACGACCACTGAGATAGGGCGAATCCGATCGAGTGGAAGCGCCATCCGCCTCGGATCCGGTGACGCTGTGGTTGCGATCATGAGACGTCCTCAAAGGAGAGGGTGACCCGAGCTGGCTGACGGTGACCGAGTGCCTCAGAAGACTTCTCTCAGCGCGCTCGGCTTTGGCTTCGAGCGGGTTGTTGAACCTGAAAATGTGGAAGTCGCCGAGGATGATACGGTTGCCACTGCGCAGGCGCTTGGACTTGACAACTCGGACGCCGTTGACCATGACGGCAGCACCTTCGGCAGGGATGATTGTGACAACATTGTCAACGTTTTCCAGCTTGCAGTGCTGTTCGAGGATCTTTGAGCCCTTCAGGCGAATGCCAGCAGCCTCAGAGTTGTCGGCACTACCAACCGCAGTAACGCCAGGCTTGAGATTGTACACCAAGCACTCAGCCAGGAGTGGATCGTCGCTGAGATTGACCAAGTGAGGCATCTTTTTGGGCGAACTCAACCCGACGTTGCCTTTGGCAATGCTGATGCCGAGTTCCTCGAGCGCCGCTTCTCTCTCCCGGTGGATCTCTTCCGTCTTTAGCAGCTTCTCTTCCCAGGTCTGGTTGAGGTCTTTGTACAGCTTCTCACTCTGGAGAAGCTGCTCCTGGATCTGGGCCTTGCTAACCCTCTTGATGGTGCCGTCGGCTTGGACGATAGATACAAACTGCTGGTCCAGGGGGGTGCCTTCGGGATAGATCTCCTCCGCTGGCCCAGCGCTGGCTCCGCCGGCCAGTTTGCTTCTGAGTTGAGCAAGCTCCTCCTTGAGCTCTCTGATCATCCTGGCGTTCGGATCTTCGTTGACAACAGCGTGGTTCTTGATGCGCTTGGCCGAGTCGGCATATCGCAGAGTGCTCAGTGTCTCCTCGAAATTGATGTCTGCGGGCGAGATAGTAGCAATCATGGCAGTCAGGCTGTTGCCACCTAGCGAGTCTTTGAGCAGCCAGGTGAGGACAGAGTCACGGTAAGGCACCTTCAGGCCCTTCCTCCCAGAAGACAGATCGGCCAAGGTAGCGATGACCCGACCAAGCGTCGAGAGCGAGCGGTTGATCTCAGCGCCCTCTTTCAATCTGGCGCCCGTTGCCCCCGTCGACGTAGCTCGTTCCGACCCAGCCAAATCAACCAGGCTGATCTTGGCCACCTTCTCCGTGTCCATGTTCGTTTCCACGTCATGTCTCTTCTGTGTGAGGGTCAGAGTAAAGACAGCATGAGAGCGCGACGAGGTCTCGTTCATGTTTGTTGCTGCCACAGTTCTTGCTTTGTTGCCTTCATCCATCAGCTCTTCAATCTCGGCGAACGACTGGACGGCCAGTTTGGCCAGATCTTCGACGTAGGGACCGGTGGATGGATGCTCTCGCACCCGCAGATTGCCCTTGGTTGACGGGTTGAGCAGATCCCGGACACGCTCATTGTATATCTCGAGATATGAGACCTCGACGGTGCATTTGAGGTGTGGATCTGCCTGTGCCTTCTCGATGCGCTCAAACATGTTTCGGCAGATGCGTGGAATCACACCAGCATCGTCACCATATCCCATCATGCTGTATGACTTGCCCGAGCCCGTCTGGCCGTAGGCGAAGATGCAGTTGTTGTAGCCGGTGAAGGCATTGTCTAGTAGGGGCGTGCCCAGGTCGTCGAAGAGATCGTTCTGCCCGGCAAAGTGGCTGTCGCCCCTGTTGAAGGACCAGTAGGACTTGTCAAACTTGAACACTTTGGCGCCGCCGTCAAACACAGCCTTGGATGCCCTGCCCTTGCCCTGCTCCGGATCCGCAGGCGGCCGCAGGATGGTCTGGCTGCCCTGCATCTCGACAACGCAGGTCGCATTGCGGTCTTTCTCGCGGTTGTTGAAGGGCCGGACACGTACGACGACCTTGACATTGCCGCCGCCGCCGCCGCCGACGGGGCCGCCGCTGCTGCTTCCACCTGTTGGTGCCATGGTTGCCTGATCGAGGGCTATGAGGGTTGGTTTTGACCGAAAGTGCTCATTCCTGACATTGCTTTCCCAACGGATTGAGAAAATGCCACGCAGGTGATAAGTATATTGTGGGCCGTACGGGATGGAAAGACACGCGTTTGGTCGACACGAGGGAGAAGTCGATCTGAATTCACATCGAGCGGGTCGCGACTTCCTTAATTTACTGTTTAAAATTTAAGTTAGGCAGCGACGTCATAAGTAAGAGGAAGGAAGGAGCCGACAATGAAACAATCCAGGCAGGCAGTTGCATCTGCTCAGCCTCACCTCAGGAGTGGCTGTCCTCCACCACACCCTACCTACCAGCGACAACTGCCACTGTTGTTGCTGATGGCCAAGCTGATGGTAACCTAGTGTCTCTCTCTCTCTCTCTCTCTCTCTGCTGCCGCCATGTCTTGGTCGTACTCCACCAAGAACGGCCGCACATCCAAGCGCGGGGCGTATGTCAATCGAGTGTGGCACTGCGACTGCGACCCGCGCCTGCCCGCGGACAAGTTCCAGACGAAGAACGGCGGCAAGAATCATGGGCGGTGGTTCTACACGTGCCCGAAACCGCAGCACAAGCGATGCGCCTTCTTTCTATGGCTGGACGATGCGAAATTGCGCGAGGATGGGGTGGGAGTCACAGCGCCAGCGCCAGCACCAGCACCCGCACAACAACGACCACCACCACCAACTCCGCAGACACTGAAGAAGCCAGAGCCGCATACTCCAAGCAAAACACTACACCAGACCACGCTGTTACAGCCACCGCTGACGCCACAGTCAAGGCCGAGGTTGATGGCGCGTCTGCGTGCAGCAACCACAGGACAGACAAGGGCGGAGGCTGAGGCAGAGGCTGAGGCAGAGGCAGAGGCGGGGCTGTCACCTAGCAAGGCACCGACGACTCCACGCCGCCGGACAGATAGTCCCAGTCGAGCGTCCAGCGACGAGTTTGGCTGGTCCAGTGGCAACGACGAGGACCTGGCTTCCGCACTTGACGTGTTCGAGACGCCATGCAAACATCGTGCGTCGTCGCTGCGGACGCCTTGCACAGACGAAAAAACAACAGGGGGAGCAGCAGCAGCAGCAGCAGCAGCAATAACACCAGGTAGCTCGTCCCCATCCAAACGGACCTTCTCTGCGATGAAGGAATCATCTGGCGATGATGGCAGCGTCTTCACCACCACCGCCACCACCGCCACCCCGGCCACTCCTCCACCGCACCGCCGGCCCACCAACAACGGCCTCATGTCTCCGCCGACGCCGACGCCAGCGGCAGGTCCGCGGTCGGCAGGCGCCACAAGCGAGCCCTTGACATCGCAAGTCCTAGCCGTGCTCGCGCCGCACAGTCTGCCGCCGGCGACGATCCACTCGCTCACGGTGCTCCTCGCGTCTTATGAGCTGCGCACGGCCGGCATCACCAAGGGCCGCGACCTGACACGCCTGGCGCTGCACCAGAAGGAGGACAAGATTGCGGAACTGCAGGCGTGCGTGCAGGGCTTGGAGCATGAGCGCGCCATGCTGAAGAATGTCATTGGTCTGCTCAAGGGCGACCTGGCCACGAACACGAAACGAGGGCCTCGCCGGCCTAGGGGAGGAAGGGGAGGAGGAGATGCGCGCCGGGGCGAGAGAGGGAAGAATTCAGACTGACTGACTGGTCCGCCGTGTGATACGAAGTTATGACAACAGGAGCTTTTTCTTTTTTGGATTGGATGCTTAGGACGACCATATACCACACCGACGCTCAAAAATGATTGATGATAACGCGCATTCAACTTAATCGTCATGAATTTTTTCTCTCTCCACTTGATATCACTCAAGTAATTGATCCATGTGGGGAAAACTGCTGCATGCCCTGGCACGGCCCTGCATCTCTCCTGCAGCCGGCTGACAAGAGCGTTCGATTCCCGACTGGATGTGAGAAGCCAATGAAGCCGACAGATCAGCTCATCCTCGTCTTATTGCGTATAATTAATCACAGATCGATGGACCAGCCTGCTCTCAACAGCAGGATGACTTTGTCAGGGTCTTCTTCATCTGCACTTCGGAGCCAGTCCATCTTGATGACATGGCCGTCGCGGCTATGGGCGCCGAGTCGACAACCCTCGCTGGCGTGTCGATCCGCCCACCCGTCAACACATCCGCGGCCCCCAAGAGTCGGCTATAAGTGGGGCGGTCCCGGTTGATTGCCGGTGATTGGCAGCAGCGCATTTGGGGATTCGGGTGCACATGGCAGAATCGCCCCTCCCCGCTCCCTTTTCCTTTTCCTTTTCCACCTGAGCCTTCACTCTCCCTTCTCTTTCTTCAAGGCCGGGACTTGTCGGCCCCCTTCGGCCGCTGACTGGCTCTCGTAGGCCGCAGTGGGTCGCTCTGGTGTGGTCTGCCAATCCCGGCGTCTGGCTGCATTAACTTACCAGCAACTGACAAAGGCTTTTCCATCACTAACATGCTGTTCCCATCACGCATGGTGCTCTTGCGTCTTATGATCCGAGGGCGGTGTGTCGGTTCAGAGACGCGGACCGATCGTGAGCCGACGCCGGAAAAAGCCTGAATCCAGATCTGCATAGTCAGCTGACAGGTGCTGATCGATGGCGTTGACAGTCTATGGTCATCAAGTCGGCCCTGTATGGCCAGCTGCGGCAGGCAGTGTGTAGTCGACAGGACATTCGCTCCCACAGCCAACACTGAGAATTCCGAATGAGGGTAGGAGGCCGGCTTCACAAGATCACACACTTTGTACTTCGCTTCTTGGTCTCACTGCGGTACAGCCGGTCTTGTCGGGCATCCATGCCCGTGTTGTAGTCTCGAGTATTCCGCACCCCAGGGCCGGCGATGGGCTTGGGGATGGGCTGTGAGGGCAACTGTCGCTGCCGTCTGAGCGATCGGACCACGTCAAAGAAGGCCCGTTCAACGTTGATGCACTTTTTGGCCGAGGCTTCGACAAAGTCACACCCGAGATCCTTGGCAAGTGCCTGGCCCTCCTGGGTCGACACCTGCCGTTCGTTGCTCTGGTCGCTCTTGTTGCCCACCAGCATGACCGGTACCGGCCCTGTGTACGGGCTACTGCTCACCGGCGAGCCCATGTAGTTGGCCCCTGTGGGCGAGTTGGCCAGGCTGGATTCCTTGACACGTTGCACTTGCTTGTAGAATTTTTCTATCCGCTGGAACGAGTCTCTTGACGTGATGCTGTAGACGAGGATGAAGCCCTCGCCGTCTCTTATCCACTGGTCTCGCAGAGCCGTGTACTCTTCCTGGCCGGCAGTGTCGAGCACCTCCAACATGCACGACTTCTGGTCAATCATGACCTGCTTGCGGTACGAGTCTTCAATCGTGGGGTCATATGTTTCCACAAAGTGGTTGAGGCACAGCTAGAGAGGTGTCAGCAGCACGTTGTAGGGCGGGCAGCTTGCCACAGGATGCCACCATACCTGGATCGTCAGGGCCGTCTTGCCCACGCCGCCATCTCCCAAGACCACCAAGCGGTAGAGAGTCATTTTGCCAGCCATGGCCAAGGGGAAACGGGAGGCCTGCAGCCACCCTAGAGCCTCAGGGCTGGTAGCCTGGAATCAGCGCCTTGAGGCAGCAAGAGGTACAGGCTTTTGGAGATGGATCGACAACAGAAGACTCTTCTGGAAGCGAAAGGGTAGTAGTAGTAGTAGTAGTCTAGAAGGGTCTTTGCTTTTGCCGCAGGACAGCGGTTGGCGCCACTTTCAATTCCTTAATTAGGCAAGGCCGCGCACTGGGCGTTCGGCCAAATCAACCAAACACCAAACGCCAGTGGTCGGGCAAGGGAGGCCGAGAGAGGGAGAGGGAGGGAGAGGGAGAAAGTGGGAGAAGGCGAGAGAAAGAGAGTGGCAACGAGGGTACAAAGCAGTCTCGATGCTTGCACCTCTCCCTGCCCTGCACACGAACTCGTGCTCACGCAGGAGCAGGCAAGGGCGAGAGAGATGCGTGAGCGCCGAGCCCGAGCGTTGAGCTGGACCAGGGCTCCAGCCAGCTGTGGCCTCGGGATGGTGCAGAGGGGCGAGGGCGGGTGAGGATAAGACAGGAATTGAGACAAGTTGGTGGGCTCGACGGGGGAGAGAAAACAGGGCGTGTGATGGTGGTGTTGCTGTGTTGCTGTGTTGCTGTGTTGCTCAGTGATGGACAGAGGGAACTAGACTGAGGGTGCTGCCGAGAAGGAGAATATCATCTCGCATCAGCCCGTAAGTTACTGCACCGACTCATTGGCTCTACGGGGAGGGTGGCATTTGTGGATTTTGTGGGTTTGTGGGTTTGTGGGTTTGTGGATTTGTGGATTTGTGGATTTGTGGGTTTGTGGGTTTGTGGACTTTTTGTGGATTTGGGGGGCATTCCCTTAACTTACCCACAAGATAGAGACCCAAGTAAACTGATTGGGCCTAGTGCGCCATCTAACGCCTGTGTCGCCCCTGCCAACTCCTCTCTCGGAAGGCTGCGTGGTGCAGGGATAGAGCGCTAAGGCCGACGCCATGCCGGATATAGCCTTTACCACCCCCGTTCCGCGGCACCGAATACCGCTGCTACCTGAATTTCGCCTACCAGTGTACACGCACTCTCTAACCTGTTGGCTGTTTCCATCCATCGGCAGCCTGGAAATGCTGTACCACAGTACGCGTCCTGATCCGTCCATACACGTGTTGCAAGGCTCGACAGATCGATGTGGTTGTCGTCGATGTCCATGTGGCTGCACTGCGGGGCACTTACTGGTCATAGCACCCACCCACTTGCCCCTCCATCGATAGCATTCTGCATTCCTCCTTCCTCATTCCTCAGTCCTCATTCCACATTCCTCATTCCCCATTCCTGCCCTGTCTAGACCCTGGCTAGATCCGGGCCACTTTCTCGACCCGGATAGGACGCCTTCGACCTAAGGGGTGAGGCTGATTCAAACGGCTGCTCTCTGATGTGACCTGCATGTACGATCACATCACATCATCCATTCTTGGCTGTCAATCAGCACAGCTGCTCCTGTGCCTACTCGCATGCATCTATGTAGAATAGGCAAAAGCTCGTTAGTGGCGATGATTCAAGTTGGCAAAGCGATTGATTGCCATGCAACTTTCGGTAAGCCTAGGACCAGGCTGGAACAATACCCGACCGACGGCTTGACTCTGGTATACGGAACTCTGTGTAGGGATTATATTGTCCGCTAGGGATTTAGCGCCTGTTGGCCTCCTGGCCCTCTGCTTAATCAATGAAACTTCATTTCAGCACCTTCCCTATCCAATCGGTCTTTGCACAGGTGGGACTCCTTCCACACTCAATAGCCGTTAATCGGGCACTATGAGTATAGAGCAGCCGTCGTACCTGCCGTCCTGAGAGATCACCAGATAAAGCTAGCCAATGAGCCTGCCACGTTGGGCTAGTCTAGTATCAAAACGGTAAGATACTTCCGTCAGCCACTAGCGCGACAAAATTCACCCCTACACCAAACTCCTATCGTTTGTTGGAACGTGGCATTCGCATGGGAACGACCTCGCTTCCAGGACCCTTCCAGTTAAGCTTTTCTTGGGTTGTTCCCCAGAGGAAGTGATGCGGTGCTAGGCAAAAAAGGGTCATTAGTATCGCCATGTTTCATCACTCCAGCCAAGAGTACGGCCTGGAGGTGGCGTGAAGTCCCAGGCACAGGAGAGCTGCAGAATGATTAATAACAGACTGAAGAGGAAGAGGGGTCGCTTCGAGTCTCTGTGGTTAAACATTCGCCCGAGGTGCCAAGGCGGGCCGGCCTGTCAGAGCAGCTGAGGAGCCGCTAACTGGATGACGCGCTTTCGACCGCTCCTGCCCTGTATGGGTAATCAAGTCATCAAGGCCACTGCGAGTGCTCTGGAAAACACCAAGCAAGAATCATCGCACCTTGGGATTGTGAGTCAATGTACAGCGGGCGTGGCCTCGCCCCAGGTCAACCTGGCTTTGTCTCGAAGGATTACGCTAACTCCGGACACCGCGAGGGCAACGAGGCGTCCCAGCAAAGGTTAATGAGACATGCCCTTGGTTCAGTGGTTCAGCCAGAGCCCGCCCGCAATGTTGTCTCTCTCTCAGTCATCCTTCCACTTTGTAGCTCCTTGTTACCCTACCGACTGAGTCTAATCTACACTGATGCCCAGTCCAGGTGGTGTACTCGACGAACTTGACAGGACCACCACCACCAGCATCAACGACTACATCAGCAGTGTCAACATCTCTCTTCTCTACACCACCTGCATTTTCTAGCAACAGACACTCTGACCCGGAGCGTGGAGCACACGTAAAGTGACGTTGTTACTGCCATGGCACCCTCCACCCATTCATACGCCGACGAGGACGGTCACTTCCGACGTCAAGACAGCGTGTTCCGCAACTTCGTTTCCCCAGAGCCTGGGGCTCTATTTGCACCTGAACAGGATCGTTATGTATTGTATATCAATTATGGCTGTCCCTGGGTGTGTGGATTCCCCCCAACCGCATTGTATAGACAGTTAACAGGTTGCCCTAGGCACACCGCACTATCATTACCCGCGCCCTGAAGTCGCTCGAACCCGTGATTCAGCTCGTCGTGGCCGACTTTGAAATGACCCAGGATGGCTGGCTCTTCACTGGACGCAATGGCTCTACCACTGCCGATCCGCTGTATGGCTTCACCTCGCTCAAGCAGCTCTACTTGAAGGCCGATCCAAATTACGCAGGGAGGTACACAGTGCCTTTGCTTTGGGACAAGAAGACGCAGACAATCGTCAACAATGAATCGTCCGAGATCATCCGCATGTTCTACTCCTCCTTTGACGAATTCCTTGACCCGGATCAGCGCGAAGAGAACAGGCCAGGCGGCGGCTTCTACCCCAGCCACCTGCGCAAGGAGATTGATGAGATGAACGATTGGGTCTATGCCACGATCAACAACGGCGTGTACAAGTGTGGACTTGCCACGTCCCAGGAAGCTTACGACTCGAATATCTACCCACTCTTCAAGTCTCTCGACCGGCTGGAGGCCCACTTGGCCAAGCCTGCACACCAGCCCTTCTTGTTCGGCCAGCACATCACAGAGGCCGATATACGGCTGTATACTACCTTGGCCCGCTTTGACGTGGCCTACTACAGCATCTTCAAGTGCAACCTGAAGATGATCAGGCACGATTACCCCCTGCTGTCGCTGTGGTTGCGCAACTTGTACTGGGACGAGTCAGAAACGACGAATGGCGGTGCCTTCAAGAAGACCACCGCATTCAACTTGTATAAATACGGTTACTTGAAGGCTCGGAGCCGGCGGATGCATGCAGACAGCGATCTTGGCTGGACCGTCATCCTGCCGCGTGGGCCACAGCCTGACATTGCCCCACTGACGGATGAGGAGGAACAACTGCTTCTGTCTGGTAGACTTTCCCGTCTCGAGGTGACTGCTGCCAAGAGCCAGGGCGTTAGTCTCAAGTCTGGCGCCGACCCCAAGAGACGCAGCAGTGCCCAGACACCCCTCTCGCCGGGCGAGGCATATAGCGAAGAGAATGCCAAATGGTACAAGGCAGCCAAGAAAGTGGAGAAACACTCTGGTCCACACATGCATCTGGCGCTGTAGAATGGCAGCCGCAGGTGGCGCCAGAGAATCGGCTTGGATGCAGCAATGGACCAGCCAAGCAACCAGATCCCAGAGAGGACAGGTCAACAGCAGTTGGAGCAGATGCGATTGGCATGCCAGGTCATACAGCTCAAGAGTGAGGCTATCACGCAGCTGACTGCAGAGATGATCCAGTGGCTGTATGATGACGGCCCTATCTGAGGAGTATTGGGTATCAAAGCAACAGCACCTAAGGAGACCACTCATTATTATTATTATTATTATTACGGCTACTGTCATTATTATCGACTTGACTGTAGATCATATGCGCTGCTTTGTACATCTCCAAGTGGTGTCATGCCTCGGATCTTACTTGGTTGATGATTAGATGAGTCATCCAAGAGACTCTCGCTCTTTCTGCTGCCTCTGCCTCGTCTGAATGCACAAGCATCCATCATCTTGTAGGAAAGAAATAATCCGTCACCATGTCGACCGTGCAACCACCCAAAGCCCTGCTCACTGACGTCTTCGGCACAGTCGTCGACTGGCGCGGCACAGTGGTCAAACATCTCACCAACTCAGCCAAGAAGGCCCTAGAAGCGCCACCACCAGCCAGTTCTTCTGACGCAGTCGCAGTCGTGGCCGTACGAGAAGCTGCGGCGCAAGTCTCATGGGCCGACTTTGCCCAACGCTGGCGAGTGACGTACTACCATTTCACGCAGTCATACGACCCAGACAAAGGCCCATTTAAATCCGTCGACGAGCACCACCTGGACTCGCTGATCGAACTGGTCAATGAGTACAACATCCAGGGCTTGTGGACGGACGACCAGCTCAAGGAAATCAGCCTAATCTGGCACGCCTTGGACCCCTGGCCAGACAGCGCGCCGGGACTGAGAGCGCTGAATGACAAGTTCATCACCGCGACCCTGTCCAATGGCAACACCACATTGCTCGCCGACCTGGCCAGGCACGGCAACCTCGAGTACACGCACCTGATCAGCGCTGAGGACTTCAAGGCATATAAACCACATCCAACTGTCTATCTCGGTGCGGCCGAGAAGCTAGGCCTAGCCCCCAGCCAGTGCGCCATGGTGGCCGCCCATCTTGGCGACCTGGAGGCTGCCAGAGGGTGTGGCTATCAAACCATATACATCGATAGGCCACAGGAGGGAGATTTGGACCAGGACAGGAACAAGGCAGCAAGGCAGTGGGTAGATATGTGGATAGATATCGACCAGCCCGGATTCAAGGAGGTGGCCCGGAGGTTTGGCCTGCTAGGGTCGAGTACTTGACGGTACCTGGGGCACCCCTGGATATCAGTACGTGGACTGCTGTGAAAGCCAAGCGAATGATGGGGGTGCTAGTCTTGTCCAGTGCGGCAAGCATCATGCTTGTATGGTCTCGCGGTCCCTGTTGGTGCCGCCTGTTTCAATAGACTGCGAGAGTAGGGTATGAGATCATCTTACCTGACATTGGCCCTGGCTCGCTGCCGATTGAGGAAGGTCAGGAGAGGCAGCCCACGTCGATCGCGATCGCACGTGCCGCATGCAGGCTCTGCTGATCGCTACCAGGCTCTGCACTCTCAAACAAAGCTGAAGCGCCACACGCCAAAGGGCTTAGGCTTAGACAACTGACCAGGGCTGTAGCCTGTCGCGGGGGGGGGGAAAGCACACTTGGGTCGGCCCAACAATAACAATGCCAGATTGAGAAGATTGGGAAATCCATGTGGTGGGGGTGGTGATTGTGCTCGTACTGCCGTACTCGTAAACAGCATGAGCAGGTAGTGTACAGAGTAGGACAGTGGTACAGGTACCTTTTTTCTCGACCGACCGACGCGACGCCACCGTCAGGGGTCTCTCCTGCGTAGTGCCCGTTATCAGTGGACAACGTTCTGAAACTTGAAGCGGAGTACAGTAATCATACACGTACATGCGTACCCATACAGCAAGCAAGCTGTTGTGCATACCGCCGTCCGCCCTATGACCGTGATACGCGAGCTCTAGGCGTGCATTGACAGCTGCAGGCTGAGAGATCGGTTGCTGTTTGTGTGACACAGGCTGATCTGGTATCTTTGTGCGCGGCTTCGCGGCTTCGCCGGGGATCGTCAGTGTGACAAGTTGGCTCGTGTAATGATTACGATCCCTCGCATGCTGTGCCTTCTTACCCTACATGTGTAAGTGTAGCTTGGTACTTGCTCAGTTAGAGCAGCAGTTGCGACGCTGGTTCCTGCTGTTTGGCGTCCTAGCCCCTCCTGATTTCACACTTTCCGCCCCAGGCTTAGCCAAAGCCAGTTAAGCACGAGGACTATTTTGCAAACCTTGAGAAAAGCGTTTGGTGCGATAGTTTGTCAATTTCGTTACTGTCGAGTCCTAGTCACATTTCACACAGAATGTGTGCAGGCGAGAGTTTGAGACTGGAAGTGCTGTCTGCTGTCTGCTGTCTGCCGTCTGCCATCTGCCATCTGCCATCTCAGGCCCGTCTGCTCTCAGTGCTCCGGCATCAGTGCCCCTCGCCCAGCCGGCCGTACAATCAGCAGTCACGAGTGTGGCTGTTGCAGCAGATGCTGCCGTCCAATCGTAACAATTCCAGCGCCTGCCACATCTCAAACGCTCCTTCTTTGGAAGACATAATTCCCCGACAGGCTTTTCACCGCTTGGCTCCATCCCCACATCGTCAAACAAGCGCCCCTTTGCCCCTGGCCGCTGACCCCACGACTAACAGAGCTCTGGTCGGCTCTAGTGGGCTCTAGTCGAGGCTCTTCCCTTGCTCAGTGGCTCTGGTCTTCAACTCTACCCCACTCCGTTGCATCTCTGGTGCTCGGAAGGCCCCCAAATGGCCCGGCCCCTCCGCCACACTACGAACTGTCCCGGTCCAAAGCTGCGCCAAGCACCGCCCACACCAATCACCTCGCTGCCCCTGACCGTGATTCTCACCGTTGCCGCCACTGATTTGCTCTTGGTTTGAGTGTGAGCACAGTCTGCAAATTGCTCCAGTGTCAAGGACCCACGCTTGAGCTTCGGGCTTATGGCCTCAATCTGTCCAGGGATCATCCTCTGCCTTGCTGACCAGGATGATGGAGGGGCACTCTCTTTGCCGCTTACACAGGCCGTTCAAGGCCAAAACAACCTCCACAACCAGAGCCTTTTCCTTGTCAATGGGCTCTGTTTAGAGCCCAAGTCTTAAGTTAACGCGATGGGCCGGAAACTCTATCAGACACGCTTCAGACAACCCCCCCCCCGGTTCGATTTCCCGCTGTCAACCCGCCGTCATTCGGCCCGTCACTTCAGTGCCACGGACGCATCATCCTTCACCGTCTTCTCGTGGTGCGCTCATCCTCCACACGAGCCACTGAGTAGGTTGGGCGGACAGTACAGTTCGATCTGAGTGTTGCAGTCCTGCATCATCAACACCAAGGCCCTGCCATCTGTCTGATGCTGGTATCGGCCCTGTGTGTGATCCCTGTTTGTATTTCCTCAGGACCCGCTCACGTCCCGCTCGCGTCCTTGGACATGCAGTCTTCGGTGTCCTGAGGCCGACCTGAGCCTGTACAACGCCCGCATATCAGATCCAGCAACCATGGAGCAGGTTGCTGTGTACCAGGTACCGTCGCCCACTGGTACTGCCTACCGTACCCCGCCGTCGAGCACCAGGTCGCGTCGGTCGCAAGGCGAGGATGACAACTCGAATGGTACTACCCCCCCGCCTCTGCCCGAGGATAAAGAACAGCAGTACAGTACCAAGCGACGCAGCAATGACTCGTTCAATCCTGCCCTCGACGACAACATATCGCCGCTCGACCCCCGGCGCTTCACACCCACCCTACATGCCTCGCTGGTTTCGGAGATTTTATCCTTGCGGAGGGAACTTGAAACCCGCACCAGCGATATTGAGCGCCTCGAGACCAGTCTGCACCAGGCCCATCAGCAGAATGAAACGCTGACCACAAACCTGCATAATGGTTCCAAGGAGCGGCGCGACATGAAGCGCCAGATGCAGATGCTTGAAGGCGGCACATACACTGCCCTCAAAGATCTTGGCCAGGAGCGCGATGCTGCTATCGCAGAGGTTGCCGAGTACAAGCGACGCCTCGAACAGGCGCAGAAAAAGGCAAAGAGTCAAGAGGAAGTCGCCGAACGGACCCAGGTGCTTTGGGACAAGGACAAGGAGTCGTGGCAAATCGAGAAGCGCGGCCTGCAGACCAAGGTCCAGATTGCTGAAGGCCGACTAAAGGTCGTTCTGAGCGAGATCGCCAATGTACAAAACGATGACCAGCCTCGATCTCCTGTTCGCAGAGCGGACAGTCGCACAAGCATAATGGAAAGTCCCACGCGGTGGCGAGGTCGCCGGCGGCACAGCTCCACGTCCCTAGCCAGTGAAAATCATGGCCGAGCATCAGTCCTCAGCTTTGTCAATGGCATGAGCAACAATCTCGCCGACGAATTGGCTTTCGTTGACGAAGACCAGATGCTGGAAGACATTGTGGAGAATGGCCGACTCTCGCCTGGGGCACTGCCTGAGGAGAATGTGCGGCCGAATTCGAGCCTTTCGCTGAAGGCGAGAAGAGTCCTCGGCCTTTCCCTCGACCTGGACGGGGACTTGAAAGATGATACAGATCCTGTCAAGCCTGTTCAGGAGCCCCAGAAGACAGTCAAGTATGTCGATTCGGCAATACAGTTTTCTCCACCAGTGTCGCCGACAGGATGGCACAAGACTGAGAAGCATGACAGCAGATTCGACGCAAGGACCGACAGCCGCGTTGACAGCAGGACCGAGAACAGATTCTCCAAGCATCGATCCAAGCCTGTCGATCTTCCGTGGAGCTGGGCTGGGAGACACTCGGTTACAGGACCAACGCCTGCCAGCCCGACAGAGAGCATGGATTCGAGGTATGCGCCGTGGAACAATCCTGGGCCAATCATGGTATCCTCCTCCTGTCAGACCGTTGAGACCCTATCTACGCCGCCTCCAACACCTGACAAGAATGGAGGCAACCTGGAAACCATCCCAGAGAGCACTGCGGAGCCGGTCGAGATGAAGGACTGCGGTGCACAGACCGAGCCTGTTGAGTTCAAAACGCAGAGATTGCCAAAGAGCTGGCAGCATGCTCCAACTGAATCCAATGACTTGCAGATTCCATTAATCAACATTGTTCCACCGAGCTCAAGACCAGCCACACCAGAGGATGCTGCGGTCGTTCTGCCTCCAAGAACTAGAAACAGCAGCACGCAGGTTGACCGAGCGAACTTGGGTTCCTACACTTCGACCGCGATGCAGACGGAGGAAATCCGGGTTGATAGAAGAAACATCATACCTCCGTCTCAGATGCCCCCATTGCCACCTAATCCATTCAAGCCTTCAATCCCAAGTCGTGCGGTTCCTCCGCGCGGCAAGAGAGTGCCGCTTCCCTCCAATATTGGCCAGCCCCGAGCGAAAGCTGGGTTGCAGAGAAACGGACAAGGCCAAGATGGCGGCGCCATTCAACCGAACAGTCTGCAGCAGGAAAGGAGCGCTGAGGATGATGGTAAAGAGGCCGAGACAGACTTCTTTGACGAGGACGACATCTTCACTCGGCCGACAGCAAAGTTCACCATCAAGTACGGCAAGATGGTTAGCAATGAATCTGAGCTTGACGACATTGGTGAGAGCTTTGCTGGCCGGGCTGGCGACGTGCCATCATCGGAACCTTTCAGGACATCGGAAGAGAGCGGCCATCCAGATATGAAGAAGTTCTTCCGGCAAGGAGCCACGCGGGCCAATGCTTCAATGGCGCAACGGGCCCTTCCGCATAAGAAGTCGTTGAAGAGGGTGCCTTCGTCGCGATCCAACAACATGAGGCGAGCAGCTCTGATCTCGGCAGGATCGTCTGCTCATCATGCGTCCAACTCTCAGTCAACCAACGCATCGAATGAGAGCGCCAACCCTCCGCCATTCCCGGTTCCGCTGAGGTATAGCTCGGCAAAGATTACAAAGTCAATGAGCGAAGGCGGCCGCAGTTCGAGGGCAAGCAGCAACTCGTCCCCGACCAAAGCCTCGAGATTAAGATACAACAAGCACACCTTGCGCAAATCGAGATCTGGCCCGGCTATCTCCCCCCATGCCCAAGCTCGGAAGAGCAGAAGCAGAAGCAGGACACCGCCGCTGGATGCCCGGGTCTCGATCGTGCCAGAGATGCCGACATTTGACATGCCAATCCCAACGCCAATTGACCGGTCGAGCATCAGCGAGTCATTTTTGCCTCCGGTAGAAGCGAGTGCTCCTCGGCCCTCAATTGCCACTGGCCCTCGTCGAGCTTACAATCACATGAAGTCGAACTCTGACGCGCTTGCACTGCAACAGACCTCTGTCGTCGATTCTATTGCACAGACTATGGTAGGCGAGTGGATGTATAAATATGTCCGACGGCGCAAGTCCTTTGGGGTCCCCGACAAGTCAGCCGATTGGGAAAATAAATCAGTGGATGAGATATCGATCACGGTGACTAACCATGGTGTTCGGCACAAGCGGTGGGTATGGCTTGCACCCTATGAGCGCGCTGTCATGTGGTCGAGCAAGCAGCCGACCTCTGGCTCTGCGCTTATGGGTGGCAAGAATGGCCGCAAGCGTGAGTCTGGTTTTGCGCGCTTGTGAGGATGTGCTAATGCCATTGCAGTGACCATCAAATCCGTGCTCGATGTCAAAGACGACAATCCCATGCCCAAGGGCGCCGTTCTTGGTGGACCGCCTTTCAATCGCTCGATCCTGATCCTCACCCCCGAACGGGCTCTCAAGTTTACTGCCACGTCGCAAGAAAGACACTTTATCTGGCTGACCGCGCTCTCCTTCCTCTCACACTCACCACTTTCGGTCAACGACCTCACGGCTGTGCCTCAGATACCGGCAGCTTCTATATACTCTCAACAGAACTCTTCGCAAACCGAGCAGTCTATCCGGCCGACTCTGGCTGGCAGTCTTCGTCGAAGGCCAATCCGGGATAGTATCCGTATTGCTAAGCATCAATCAAGCGCGCCGAACTCGTCTCGCTCCAGTGGTGGACTGCGCAGTTTTACAACCGATGCGTCAGCACAGCTGCACACTGCTCCTCTTCATATCCCAGTTCCTATCCCCAACCGGTTCGATGATGCAGAAGAACGCGATTACTACGATCCCACCACTGATCCTGCGCTCCCGCCGACGATCAGACGCTATCAGGAGCGCAGGCGCAGCAACACAGGCCCGAAAGCGCCCCCCTCGTCCTTCCGGGCCTTCAATCAGCGCGACGTTGTGCCTGCCCTACCTCTTCTCCCCACCGGAAGCCAAGCTGGCGGTAGCAGCATTGTCACATCTGCAACAGGCTCAGATCGTGGTCTGTACACTCCATCTCTAGGTCCATCGTCGCGGCGAGGTAGCGAAGCCAGTGCGACCGGACGCCCGCGAGGGCCAGGGCTGGACGCTCTCGCGGGCGGTATGAATGCGGCAACGACGGCGACCATGAGGATGGATGCTTTCATCGATGAGAGGAGGTACGAGCATGGACCGTTGCCACAGATCATCAATGGCAGTTTGCATATCAACGGCCCTACTGCCGGGGGAGGCAGCAGTGGACTCGGCCCCAGCCAAGCTCGTGGCAGGGCCGATCCCCAGTGGGGCACTCTACGAAGCGGTGTCCTGCGCAAGAAAGAAGAGCTGGGCTACTGGGTGATTGAAGACCGTAAGGGAGGGATCAGTCCAGTCGACAGCCTGATGCAGAGTGAAATGATTCTGCCCGAAGGCGGCAGTCTCCATACCATGACGAGTCCGAGGATGAGCCAGGAGTCGAGGATGACAGATCCCTTTCGAGGCTTTTGAGAGTGGAGTCAGTAACCAACACACATATATTGTTTGAAACTCATGTACGACTAGTCGGCAAAAGAAAACAAACGCCCAATTGCGAGTGATTTGCAAAAATGGAACACGGTGTGTCTATCTATGCGGAAAGGGGCAAAAAGGGTACGGTACAGTACGGCAACTGGGAATGGGCTCTGATTTGGTTTGGTGTGGAAAGGATTTATGTGCAATCAACAGTGTACGAGTCAAGGGAGAGCGAATATTAGTGTAATGTTTACTACTATATGAGATCATGACAGCTTTGGTTCTCATCAATCTATTTCCAATCTCTCAGAAGTATAGTTCAAGGTGACCCACCATGTACATGTGTACATGCATGTATACATGCGCTGTAATTAACTTTGTGTAAGTTGATGCATTGCATGTCACTTTCACTTACTGTACATGTACATGCATGTATATCATGTGCAGTGCAGTGTAGTGCAGTCTGTCAGTCTAGTCAGCAGTCATGCAATGCAGGGGACAGGGGACAGGGGACAGGGGAACAAAGGGGCAAGGGGGGTAGGAGTGAGTATATCAGTGCTCCCTTGCATGTGTTAACAAATGTTGTTAGGGATTTTTGAGCAGCTGGGTTTTGGTCTAGTTGTTTGTAGTCCAAGGGGAAGAAGTTGTGTGTTGTTCCAGAAGTGTTCAACTAGACAAACATGCCAAGTCTAACTTTGCAAACATTGGTGGTCTAGGCCCCTTTTGGATTCCATATACATCACATGAGTATCTTGCTGAATCGGGCTAGTTTCTCTTACTCCTCGTATCTATTCTCAGTCCAAATCATCTCTGATCTTCATAACGCAGAACGAAATAATATCATTAGTCTCCTCCAAGGGCTGTCAAGGGCCTTGGCAAGTGATGAGCAACCAATATCTGCGCCCTTTGAGTCATAACAAGGTGGGAGTTAGTATTATATTTAACCAGAAGAAACACAGAACCATCAATCTAACTGTGAGTTATACAATAAGATACATCATTCCCACATTATACTGTAATAATTTATCACAATTAGAGAGAAAGAAAAGAAAAGGGGAAAAAAAAAAAAAACAAGAACTTTGGCAAAATGTCCCATTCGCCGACCAAGTTCCAGCTCAATGTGCTTGCGCAGACACTGGCCAAGCTGCACCAACCAGGCAACCCGCTAATCCTGGCCAACGTGTATGACGGCGCGAGCGCACGCGTGGTAGCATCGCACCACCCGTGGCCGACACAGGCGATCGCGACGGCGAGCTACGCGATCGCAGCGAGCCAGGGGGTCGAGGACGACGACCTGACATGGGAGCAGAACCGGGTGGGGATCGCCAATGTGGTTGCGGGAATGAGACAGGCGGGCAAATGGGGGGTCGTCCCGCTGAGCGCTGACCTGCAGGACGGCTACGGTGGCGAGGGTGCCGACGGTGCCGACGGTGTTGGCGCCACGATCCGCGAGGCGATCGAGCAGCTGGGCGTGGTGGGGGCCAACCTGGAGGACTATGACGCCAAGAAGCAGGTGCTGCGGACCAAGGACGAGGCGGTGGCGCGCATCAGGGCGGCCGTGGCAGCTGCGCGGGCCGTGGGCGTGCCGGACTTTGTGGTCAATGCGCGCACCGACTTGTTGGGCTTTGGCGGCTCGCTGGCCGATGTGGTTGATCGCGGCCGCGCCTTCTTGGACGCCGGCGCCACCACCGTCTTTGTCTGGGGGGTCGGCAAGTACACCCTCACCCAGGCTGATGTGACCAGCTTGGTCGATGCCTTTGCCGGCAGGCTGGCCGTGCAGCCGGGCGCGTTGGGAATTCCGCTGCTTAAGCAGCTGGGCGTCGCTAGGATTAGTGTTGGGCCGGCCGTGTGGAGGAAGGCTCTGGCCGAGTTTGATCTTGAGGCTGTCAAGGTGATGGAGTCGTAGAGCATGGCATGGCAATTCAGGGCGACGACAAGGCTAGCACAGCGTTAGAGAGATAAAGGTCCATTTCTGTTCTGGGTTATAAGATTGGCAATTCCATTTATTGCCCTGCTAGCAGCTTCTGGTAATCTAGCCGACTGGCAGCGACATGCCGGCAGCGACATAGTGGCAGCGACATAGTGGCAGCGACATAGTGGCAGCAACATAGTGGCAGCGACATAGTGGCAGCGACATAGTGGCAGCGACATATTAGTGCCAAATGATTGTGCTGCCAAGACCAGACATGTGACTGGACGAATATAATTGGTAACGGTGTATCTGGCTAGACCTATTTAGGTCACAGGCCACACCCACAGTATACAGTATAAACATTATCAACAGCCAATTCAATATCCCCAACTGCCCTGTCTAAATCAATATCCAACTGCCCTTTCTAAATCAATGTCCCCAACTGCCCTTTCTGACAGCAACATTACCACCCCAGCCATTCGCCCTCTTGGTGACAGGACTGACAGTAATATTGCTGCCACCGGCAGATGAGTCTCTAAAGCCAGGACTCTGCCTGGCCCACTCGCGCACATATAATCTGAGGGCCTCCCAGCGTCGACAGCTGATTTTGGCTTCACCACTTGCGGCCCCATTTCCATGGCAGTCGCTCAGTCCCTCAGACACGCCAACGTAGCCTCTGGCATCGACGAGCCCATCGTCCTTTCTCAGTTCCTCAACGCTGATCCGGCTGATCTTCGACAGCTCCTCATCGAAGCTCCAGGCGAGACAGGGGTAGCCCAGGCTGAGGTAGTTATAGATCTGGGTAATGAAGCTGTCTGGGAACTCGTCATCGATCTGTTTCTCAAGCAGCAGTTTGCTGTCGATGCTGTTGGTGAAGTGATCGTTGACTACACTCTCCTGCTGCAGATGGACTGCTTGATGCGGTTTGGCGTAGTTAACTGCGTCCCACAGTCTAGGTCCAACGCGGCAACCAGGGCTCCGTGTCCCAGGCCGGCGGCTGGGGGCTGAGTCAAAGGGGTTGGATGCCTCGTAGGCCGGGGTCTGGATACCGCTATGTGTGGGTGTGGCAGCTCGGCACTGGTCATCGTTGTCGTTGTAGTGGCACAGGCCCATCCACAGGCCCTGTGTGTCGGCCGACTGCACGTTGACTTTGGGGTTCCACATCTGCCCGCAACCGTCGTTGACAGAGCCCCATATACCGCTGTCGGCTTTGCCACCGCCATTCCTGTCATTGTTCTCGTCGTCATCGTCAGATTCATATCTTCTCGGGCGTGGCAACTGGTCGGTATCACACCGTGTCATCTTCGGGCTGATGCTGAAAGGAAAGACGAGATCGCGGCCCAACATGGGCGGACTAGCTGCCTTTTTCATCTTGAGGAAATCGTCGTCTTCCTCGCCAGCACCACACGGCTTGACCTTCTTGTTCTTCTTTTCCTGCTGATGGTGCCTGGTTGCAAGGGCTGCGGCACTGAAGCGACTGGGGCCGGCGACATCATGCTTGAAATCGCGCTTCATCTGCTCCAACTTTTCATGGTGGTTGCGCATGCTCTGCATCTCCAACTCATGGTCATCCTGACTGGAGCGTCGGAAGGTGCGCACGTCCACGCCCTTCTCGCCCGATAGCCTGCCGACGCGTATCGGGCTGCTGATAAGGGTGTCATCGTCTTCGTCAAAGCCATAGTGGGCAATGCGCTCGTGTGGACGCTCGTTGATGTACGCGGCCATCGCTTGTTCTTGTAGCTCCTGGTCCGTCACTGTCTGGGCGGCGACCTTTATGATGTAGTGTCCGACGTAGCTGCCGCTGGGTTTGTCTAGCTGGTTCAGCTGATTCGACTTTGCGATTTCAGATTCGGCGGACGAGCGGCTGTTGGTGAGCGAGGGAGCCTCGGAGTCATCGCCCGAGTCAGATTCGATGCAGGGTAGATCGGGGACCAAGAAGGAGCGGTGACGATGCTCCTCGTGGTGCCGTTTGGCCAGAGCGGCAGCAGAGAAGCGGGATTCTCCTGTCACCAGCGTCACTTGTGCTGTTGCTGTAACTGCTGGCTCGTGCCCACCATGCACCGACTCTGGAACTGATTGTAATGTATGTTTAGGTGATGATATATGGATGGTGGAATGGCGGTATGAACCCTTGGCTGTCTCAAGCAGCTCAGGTAAGAACTTTCGCCCGCTGCCTGACCGGGGGGACTGGTTGCTGGAAGTGGAACGGGGGCTGCCGTCTCCGTCTTGCTCGCGCGATCCCCCACCTGTCTCGTCGTCCTTCCTCCGTTTCCGCTGCGTCGATGCACCGTCGTCCTTCTTGTCTCTGCTACTGCGAGCAGAGGACTCGATGGGCACGGGGGCAAATCTCCTGTGCGCTGGCGGCTTTGTAGAGGGAGCAGCGGCAGCTTCGTTGCCGTCGTTGTCGACGGAGTGAGTCTGCCTGTCCCTGCCTTTGTTGTCTCTGTTGCTGCTCGATGTCGTCTCCACCGGTTCGGGCACAAATCTTCGTCTCGACGACTTGACACTTGTCTCAACTGGCTGCGGAGCAAATCTCCGGGGCGCTGGCCGAGTCTCTACACCGCCTCCCTTCTCTTCTGTGCCAGCACCCGACTCTGCCAGATGCCTGCTCTTCTCCACGACGCCAGCGTCGACAACAGCCTCCTTGGCAGCCGTTCGCCTCGAACTCCAGACGCGTTCTTCTATAGGCTCAGGCAAGGGCCTCCTGCGCGGTTTGGGGGTGGATGATGTAGTTACGGGGACAGACGGGCTCACGTCGACGTCCATATGTTGATTCTCGTCGCCATGGTGAGGGACGGGGGAAGGAGGAGAAGGGGCGACGGTGGTGGTGGCGGCGGCGGCGGCGGACAAGGAGGATGGGGAGGGAGAGTTGAGCATGGCCGGTCAGGGCGAGACACGACAGTCTCGCGCTTGGCTTCCTTCTGTCTGGGCGAGGGGGGTAAAGGATAGGGGCGGGAATGATGACAGCACACAACAAGTTGACGGTTGGAGTGAAGACCAACGGCAGCAAATCGCGAGGCGGGATAGGAAGGACTGCAGCACACGCGATCATATGCCCCGTGCTTCAAAATGTCCGGGCATGGGCAAAGCTGCGGGGAAAGAGGCCCTACGATCTGCAGGTCGGGTCAGGACGGGGCCAGGAAGGCCGTTCATTGAGCGCAGCGTCCTCGTGGGGGACTCGGCGGGAAGGCGCATGCGGGTTCGAGAAGGAAAGCATCGGTTCCGGAGCCAGAAATCATCGGATTGGGTGTGGGAGTGGGTAGGAAGAGGCGGAAGTTGACTGCCTTGACAAGGAGCAGGAGCACTGGTGAAGGAAACGGTGAGAAGATGGAGAGATAGCGGTGGGATAATTAATGCTCCGCCCTAAACCACAAAAACACAGGCTGAAGACAATGGAAGGCAATGAAGAGGAAGGCGTGTCAGCCAAGACAGGCAGCTCATCGAGGCTAATGGCGAAAAGTCAGCTAAGCTGTGCCAATTCCTACGGGCCAAAAGCGGGAAAGAAAAGTGGGATAAGACTGCAACAAGACCTCATTCCAGCCAGCCGGCACCAAGCAGGGAGTGGAAGAAAGTATAAGATGGTGCTAGCAGAAGTCGACTTAACCTTGCGATCTTTTCCTCCCCCTGGCAATCACGGAAGACTGAAAGAGATTAATTTCCGTTACATGACAGCCAAAAATACAGTTATCACCGAGGACTTTTTAGTCCACATGACAATTCTGTACCATTGTGTACCACTTTGTATTTCACATGACAATTCTACAGACAATTCTGTACCATTGTGTACCACTTTGTATTTCACATGACAATTCTGCAGACAATTCGGTACCACTTTGTATTTCACATGACAATTCTGTACCATTATAGAACATACTGTGTTCTACTCGCTTTAAAGATGATTGCCGCTATGCATGTGTCCCTCCTTGCTTATGCTGTAAAGCATGATTCTTGGGCTTTTGCAACTCGTAGACTGATTTGATCGTGTAGGCAAAGTCGTAACCCTGCCAGTCCGCGTGCCGGCTGTTGAATTCCGAGCTACCGAGTCCGTCTTCCACGAGAGGCTCGTCCGTCACCTGGGTTTCGAGTTCGAGCGGGGAGAATTTCGCAGATGTGGGTAGAACCGGATTCTCCTGATGCTGGGCTTCAAACAATATTTGCGGAACTCGTAGTTCTTGCTTTGTCAACAAATCCCTACACTTGAAGAGCCTCGCGCTCACCCACTACACGTACGTGTACGTGTATATGTGTAAATTTCTAGTGCTATGTTGACGAATCCACTCTGCCAAGCTTATGATGACAAAAGGACCACTTTCGTCAAAGGCAAAAGGACGACAACCGCCCCTCGCTAAGAAGCAGATATCATCACATTCGAAAAGGCTGATGTCGGAATGGTACCATCAAATGATGGATGCTCGAATGATGGATGCTCGAATGATGGATGCTCGAATGATGGATGCTCGAATGATGGCTGCTCGAATGATGGATGCTCGAATGATGGCTGCCTAATTCATGATGACTTCAGGGTTCGAACGGGTGGTCAGAGGGTCGGTTTGAGCGAGTTTGTGGAGTGCAGTAAACCCTCGTTCAATGACTCGTGCAACCCAACTCGAAATTGACCAGGTGTAGTCAAGTCATTTAGCCTTACCGGACATTCTCCTTCCTCCCAAGGCGAGGGCTTCTGCGCGTAGGAGCCAAGTCTTTCCTCTTAGCAGGTCTGGCTGGATCGCTTGACTTTTGGCTGCTTGACGGAGCGCGTTGACCTCTTAATCCCGCTTTGCTGACGCGGTTCGAGCGCAGCGGTTTCTTCTGCGTGACTGAGGCCGGTGTCGGCATCGTCAGGTCGGTCTCTTTGCATCGTTTGGTCGATCGTTCGACGGCTACATCGGTTGCAGTGTCGTCGCCATAACTTTCTGGCACGATTTGCTTGATCAGGTATGGGAGGAGTTCGCAGATAACAAGATTAGAAGCTCAAACACTTCTGCTGCGGAAGAACGAATGGAGAATACGTAGGTGGCTTCCAGGCAGGTCGGCCAAATAGATGTCCTCAATTGCGTCGTTTGCTTGGGCTCTCAAACTCTTCTGCTCTTTCGCCCGAGCTGTAAAGTAGGCATCAATGATCAATTCATCCGAGACAGAGCTCTGACTCGCCATCACATCCGCCTTCAGCTTTCTGAGGAGTGTGAAATCATCCTCAATTGGAATCTGGACCCGGTTTCTGTCTCTGATCAACTGATCAATGTCAGCACCTCGAGATTGAAACCATCTCTTCAATTCGAGAACCTCTTCATCTTCGGACCTCTCTGGACCGGTCGATGGTTCCACGTCTTCCGGTGGCGTGAGGGGAATGTTGTCCATGGATGCTCAACGCGACTTCCAAGGACTTGCATTAGCCAATATTGCAAAAGTAGAACAACACCACAAATGTAAGAAGTCAAGATGAGCGAAGATGACTGCAGCAGGCCAGATGACAGGAACGAGCAGAGTCTGGCCAAGAGTGAGGGTTAAACGTGTCGAAATTCCAACCGCCGAAACTCCTCCGGCAGTGAGACACAAAAATGATGTTGAGTCGTAGACGATATGCCCTTTCCTAGGGCGGCGCGTCGGACAATTCGGAAGTCGAGCTGAGCGAGTACGGAAGTTGACTGCCTTGACAGGCAACGTACGGAAATCCGGGCGATTATTCACATCAAAAATTACAGTACTGCCAAGAAAGCCAGGAGCACATGACCACACATCGCTTTCTTTTTCACCAGCATCAAATTAATTCATATGGACAGATATTGCGGTTCCGCGAAGATCTGATCTAGACCCACACACAATTGATTCGCCGTGTAATTGTGTGGTAAAGAGCTGCCATTCCGGGTCACTTCATCATCACACTCGCAGATTCGTGCTGGCAAACTTGCAATCCGCGTGCAGTTCCCCCAGTTTGGCTCTATTTGCTTTCGAATTATAGAGTATGATAATTACTACAGCTGGTGTAGATATCTCTGCAGGATTAATATAGAAATAAGTGGCTGATTTCGCTCGTGATAAATAATGGAGTTATGGGTACGCCTGTAGCCCCGCCAAGTAGCCTAGACACGATAAGGTGAATTCAGTTCGGCTGACTAATACGAAGTGACGAATGGGAGGGAAAATATCAGCCACAATGCCAGTCAACGCATCCCAGTTGATCACGTGAATCCACCCCGCAGTTTTCCGCTAAATCTAAAACAAGGTTGCTTGGCTTCCATCAAGGTTGCTTGGCTTCCGGAATGACCCGACAAGCTACCACATAATTGGTAAATCATTCCCTTTCGCGGAGTCAATCGCTCAGTCACTGTCCGTCACTGCCTTCCTTTGAAACCTTCATCTTGGCCAGGCCCATCTCCAGCAAGCCACTGCTGCCCATGCCACCATCACTGTCACTCGTCGATCTCGTTCGCATACTTCTCGTGCGTTCTCGATGATGCACGCCCGGCCAAGCTCGTGGCTCACTGCCGGAGATAAGCGGGTCCGGGCTTATCGTGACCGCGGTTGCTGCTTGTTGTTGATAATGGCCGTGGCCCGACGTCTTTCTCAGCCTCGGCGGCGAGCCGGCTGAAAATAGTGAGAGTGGAGCTTCGTTCGAGTGGCTCGATCTCGATGGTCGTCGTACTATCGAATAGGGGGGCACCCTAGCCGTCTGCGCGGGAGGAAGCGCGGGAGGAGGTAGGATGTTGTCTGCCATGCTGGCATAATACGCTTTCGGCGACTCCAAGCTCCTGTAGGCATCTGACAATGGAGTCCCTGGCTCATCGGATCGCTGCGGGATGCTGGGCGTGCACCGCTCCAGATGGGTGTAGTCTTGAGTGTACTTGGCAATGCTGCCACCGCAAACTGCCGTCAGCGCTCTACCCACAAAATGATAGAAAAAAACGAACAAGGGAAAGTGGGAAAAAGGCTTACAATGCATGCTCTGCCTTCAAGGTCTCATGCCGAAAGGCTTCGCGCACGTCTGGCACATTGCACTTGGCCACGTCGTTGCCCAGCACGCCGGGCAGGTAGCAGTACTTGCCCAGCCATCTCTGTTTCAAGCTGAGCTCGAAGCCACACTGGTCGACGCTGTGCTTGGCAAGCTCGCACATGTCAACCGCGCTCAGCTTGTAAATCTGAGCCGCGACCGAGTATTCCTCAATCAGCGGCTCCTTTGTGAACGCAAACTGCAACGGGTCATCGGTCGACAGCGAAACGTTGAGTCCCTTTCTGAAGTAATTGATGAACGGATTGCGGTCGTACGTCAAAAACAGTGCATTGTTGCTCAGCGGAGACATCGCAATCCCGATCTGATCGAGATAGAAGAGGTACTGCAACATCGGCACCTTCCGGAGCGTGATGCCGTGGCTGATGCTGTGGCAGCACAGCGCCGCTGCCGCCAAATGATCTGTGTCACCAGCCTCTCCGCAGTGCGGGCGTAGGACAAAGGTGTTGAAGTCGCGCTGTTTGCGGAATGCGTTGACCGACGCTATGTTGGCGTACAGGTAGTAGATCCAGTAGCTGTACGGCGGGTTCTGCTTTGTGTCCCATCCTTTCGGTGCCGGGAACTTGCGGTACAGTCGTCGCTCAGCCTTGCTCTCATCGTCGACGCTATCGAAGCCGATCACGCGCTGCAGGAAAATATGCAACTTTGGGTGGCTGCTTGGATCGTATGTGACCTCGAAGAGCGGCTGGAAGATGTTGCGAATGAGTTCCTCAAAAGTCTTCATCGTGCCCATCGTCTTGTACAGCGAGAAGAGTCGAGGTACCTGAATCAGCCAACGCACGTTGTGCGAGAAGAGCTTGTTGTCCACAACCCATGCCGCCAGTTTGTCCCATTCAGACAAACTACGCCCATAGATCGAAATGCGCCATTCGACCATTTGGTACTTGCTTGACTCCAGGTCTGCAATCACTTCGCGCGTGATCTCGGCCAGGTAGCGGCCTTTGATGAAGTTGTCTGTCTTGAGAAAGATATCTCGGAGTCGGGACTGGCCGATCGGATTGTACTTGAGATTGAACTTGTCGAAGCGGTGGAAGGCTCCGGTATGTGCGTGCATGTCTAGCGTGTCTATGCTCAGGTCGTACGCCGTCAGGTTGATGCTGTCAAATACTTCTCTCAGCGTCAATTGCTTGCCATCACGAGCAAGCACCACCTCATCCGGGCACTTCTTCATCTTGCTCTTGATGAAACGAAGCAGATGCTTCTGGTTCATGCAGGCCGAGTGGTGTACGTGGGTATCGACTTTCCGCACGTTGTAAAAGTCTCGATGCGGCACCTTCTTCGTGTCGGCAACTTCTTCGTACTCATTCAACAAGGTGTACAGATTGTACCGACCCTCCAGATACTGCAGCCGCCGGTAGGCAAAGCTCTTGGCCGGGCCATCCGAAGCGATATCCAGGACCATGTCGAGGGCAACGTAGTAGTCTCGCAACGTCGGCACCTCTACCAGCTTATTATCGGCCTCGTACACCTGATACACACTCTCTTCGTTCATTTCGTAGCGAAATCTGTCCTCTGCTTTGCCCGGGATGTTGACGTCGTTAATATCAAAGTCTTGTCCAATATCATGTCCAGGCTTTCTCCATTTCCTGGTCAACGATGGTGAGCCCATGCCACCTCGTTCACCGGCGGTGTCACTGGCCTGCTGCCGATTCGATTCGGATGCCGACACATTCAGATCCTTCATATACAGCGTGCTAGAGTTGGCAGTCGAGGCCAGCTCAGCCGTGGTGGGTCGTTGCTTGGTGTCATTATTCCACACTGGCTCTGGCGGTGGCGGGTAAATTGTCCAATCGGGATCGTCTTTCGGGTTGTCGCCTGGACACTGCAGCGATGCTTTCAGGAAGCTCCTCCTCATGTCCATCAGGACCTTGATCTTGTCACAAATGGCCTCGACTTCCGACACAATGCTCTCATCATTCCGGGCCAGCCCACCGGGGCCGTTGCCCAGGCCGACACCGGCGCCAGCACCATGGACGCCCTCATTTGCCATCAACGGATCCTTGAACTCGCGAGGCAGAGACGGATGGTGGTCGTGTGCTCGAGCCTTGGCGTCGGCCTCCAGGAAGATATCCCTGCCCTGTGTTTGACCTGGTGGCCCGGGCGCTTTCTTGGCCTCGCCAGACCAGTGCCGTGCCGAAATGCCCTCCTTGCTCGTGTCGGTGGGATTGTTTAGCGTGCTCTGGTTTCTGAAGCTGCTACTCCTTGCCAGGTCATCACCACTGGCCAAGCCATCTGGCAGGGTATTGGCTCTGGCCAAGAGATTGATGCCAGCGAAATCTTGGCTAGACTTGGTGTCGAGTCGGTGGCGCTGATATATGACCTTTGCATCAGCAAACGAATCCTGTTTCTCAGTCATGTAATTGTAAAACGGATGGCGTGAAGCTTCGCCACCATCGCCATCGTCGCTTTCATCCGAAGAGGGGCCAGTCGAGGCTTCATTCCCGTTGAAGTGCGATTCGACGTCGTTGGCATTGTGCTTATCTGCTCCTCTGCCCGAAACTGACGTTGGTGTCAAGGTGATATTGCTGTCACGGGCACTTGGCTCGTTTTGATATTCAAGCTGGACCTTCTTGGAACTTGTTTGGATGTATGAGTAGGACCGGGAGTGACGAGAGGTGTATTGAGTTATATCAGCTTCATCATCAGAGTCAACAGGGTCAGATAGATCCCGTGATAGTGAAGTCTTGTCCATTGCTGGGCCGCTCTTAAATGAGACTGAGAATGATCTTCCTGAATTTGTTTACCCCACTGATCGAACATGCACACAGCTGAACAACGGGGAAAGGATGGTAATGAGGGAAGGAGGAGATATGGGTCAGAGGTAGGGAGCAGATAAGGGGGGTGGGAGGGGAGGAGGGAAAGGGGCAGTTCCAGGCGAATGTCAATAGTAGCTACGGGTCTGATGCCAATGACACTCGGACAGCTTCAAAGAACCTGCTTGCAATTCTGAGCACAACCAGTCCACATTATCAAGAGGACTTGTATGTGTCCAGAGAGCTTGGCAAACAGTGAGATTCTGGGTAAAAAGGGCCTGTCACGTGACAGCCATCGACTCTGCCCTTTGCCGTATTTGGTTAGACAAAGAATAGGGATTTGTGGAGCCAAGCCAAACATTGGGAGCGTTCAATGTGAGGATATAAGCAGTAAGCTACTGTACTAGAAAAAGGGAGCTACCGTGTGGCCTGGTGTAGAATCGAGTCATTAAAGCGAACGGCCAACGCGTCACACCTGGGCAATTTTGCTGTGTGAAACATTCTGACTCGACTGAGCAAGGGCCAAAGCAAGTGAGGGCTTCTCACTCATCGACATCTCGTCTTCTCCGGCGGCGTGAGCGTTGACTTGATTTGATGGCATATTCGGTCAGAATGGTGGCGGGCAAGGCAAAGTCGTACTCGTGGTCAATTTCAGGAACAGGGTGGCCAAAGGCCAGGACGGTGCGGCCACGCTGACGACCAGACACGGCTGCGTCACGGAGGTGGCGCTTTTCGAAAAAAGAGGTAAAGGGTTTGTAGGCGGCGTGGGAGGGGGTGGCAGTGGGAGATTGTAGGGATGCCGGTGTTACTGGCGTCGGGGTGTCGACCACTGCTGTCTTCTTGCGGCGGTTGGCCGATTTGGCCTCGTCAAGTAATTGCTGGGCGGCCAGAGCGTCGATTTGACTCGAATTTGGAGGCTGAGTCGGTGTAGTGCGTTGACTGGTGGCACTACTATGCTCTTCCGATTGTGCGACGACAGCATTGGCAGCATTATTATTATTATTAGTAGGAGCAGCAGCAGCAGCACTGGTAGTTCCAGTGCCTCCGGCCTCTTCACGCAGCTCTTGCTGGCGTTCGAGCTTCCGGCGCTTTTCCTCTTCCTTCCACCACTTGAACTTGTCGATCATGGCCTGGATCTCGCGCACGAACAGCTGCCTTTTGGGTTCGTACCTCTTTTTCTCAGTCTCGGTGATGCCAGAGATGCCCAGGGTGCGCAGCCAGTCAGGACCGCGCAGCTCCTCAAGCAGACGCTCGAGCTGGCATTTCTCGTGCTGCGCCCGTTCTCGATCGGCATTCTTCAGCTGCTTCTCGTGGCGTTCGTACTTGCGGTGGATCTTGTCATAGACACGGTCGGCCATGGGATCATGGGCAGCGGTGGCAGCGACCGGATGCGGAGGCAACGGCAGGTCGATAATTGTGGTGGCATGCAAGGGTTTGCGAGCCCCAAATCGGTCTACGCGTTCAACCGGGGGGGCGTAGTTAGGGGTGTCGTCGAGGAGGACGAGAGTGGTCTTGGGGCTCAGGGTTTCTGTCCCATGTCAGTCATTGTCAATAGAGGAGGATGGTAGGCCATACGTCGCTCCTGTGGCTCAAGGCTGAGCATGTGGTGGAAGTTGGGAAAGTACTGGGCCAGCTCGGTATTGAGGCGGGTGCCACCATGCTTGCGCAGTTTGCGCTGGTCATCGGCGCCCGCAGCGGCAGGGTTGGAGCTGTGGATAGAGTTGCGAGCCTTTTCTTCGATCCGCCTGATCTGATCATATTGAGGTGTGGACGGGTGCGATAGCGGTGGAGTGGCTGGGGGTGTGGACGACTGGGATGGCAGGATAGAGGATGGTATAATGCTGGCGGTTGTGCCAGTGGACGATGACTGAGTCTTTGGGGGCGCAGTGGATGACCGAGTCTTGGGGGCTGTGGGGGCGGCTGGGCCTGAGTTTTGGGCGGTGGCCGCCTGGAGCTGGGGGCGCTCGTTGTTGGCAGCCGTTCTGCCGCGCAAGGGGATGCGCAGTGGTGGCGGGCGGTTGGCTGTCACCTTCCGCCGCTTGTGACTGTCTTGGTCGCGGTCAGACAGAGTGCCTGTTCGAATGCGTTTGGAGGTGAGGGTCAAGGAAGATTCTTTGGGGGTCGGCTGTGTGGGATGGGTGGGCTGGGCAGGGGACGGTGTCAGAGAAGAGCTGGCGACCATCTTCTGCACCACCGTGATGGCGGTCTCATGGTGATGCCGCCAGCAAAAGGATGGGTCAGGATGTGGCCGCAGAATGATGATTGAAGATGCAGCAGAACGATGGCTCGAGATGCAGCTGAGGGATGGATCAGGAGAGCACCAGAGGCAGTGGAAAAGCTGGGCGTGTATGATTTAGGCGTGGTGTAGGGGTGCGTCCGGGCCTTGTTTGCCGCCTGATGTCATGCCAATCGGCGCCAGGAGTCACTATAAGAACTAACTTAACTAACTCGTCACAACAAGAGAATAATTACATTTCATTTCACCCTTAGGATCTAATGTTACTGGTCTTACTCGGGCAGCTGTGACCGCTCTGCAGCCGCCTTGTCGGACGCATCCGACTTGGAACCGATTGAGGCATCTGGCGTGTCTTGGTAGTGGTCGTCGGCGTCGTCGCCGCTGTCAAAATCATCCTCTTCATCGCTCTGGCCGGCGAAAGCAGCATACAGCTCGCCACCGCGCCGAGCCCTGCCACGGCCACGGTCGCGTGTGAGTGCGGATCGGGCGTGATGTTTGTCAGTGTCGTCGTCGTCGTCACTGCGCACCATCTCAAATTCATATCCATCTCTAGCATCGGTCTGCCTGCGTCTTCGGCGAATGAAGAAGTAGATGGCCAAGCCCGCACAGAATGCAATGATCAAGCCGAAGGCCGAGTAGATCCAGATCTGTGTCCTCTTTGAAGCACCAAACGTGGGGAAGGATGACAGGAGACCAGAGTCTCCGGGTGCCGATGTGGCACTAGAGGATGGGGCAGAGGATGAGGCCGAGGTTGAGGCTGAGGCAGAGGACGTGGCTGGGTTGGTGGTGGTGGTGGTGCTGCTGCTGGTGCTGGTGTTGCTGCTGCTGGTGTTGCTGCTGCTGGTGTTGCTGCTGCTGCTGGTGCTGGTGGCGGCAGAGATCGGGTCTGTGGTCAAAGTCGGCTTCGGTTTGGTCGGACGATCAATGTGATCAGACGGCTGGCCAGGTAGAGATGTGGATACGGTGGCAGGGTCAATACTAGTCGTAGCGACTGATGCCGTAGCTGTTTCGTGATCATCGTCGTACTCCTCAGGTAGTGGGATGAGCTCCTGTTGGGACGGATCGATGCATTCGCCCCACAAACTGAGGCGCCAGTCGATGAAGCGGCCGGTGTGCTCGTTGTCGATCGTGTCTTTGACAACGACCGTCCACGTTCCGATACCGGGCTCGCCCCTGGTTCCCGTTAGTGTGGGCATTGCAAGAAAGACAGGCTTCCGACTTACCAGTGGACGACAGACATAAAGGTCCAGTCCTCATAGCCCCTGGCCTCATTATCGTGTTCCCGCGAGACTGATAGATGACTGATTCGGCCTGCGGGGCTGCGCAGCTCAACGCTAAGGTCTCCACGGCGCGTATGGTCTACATTCATGGTCAGAGTGATATGTTCCAATCGGTCGAGATTGGCTGCCGCCAGTGCGTCGAGGGTAACATCGAACGAGGCGGCCAGCCCCTGGTCACCCTGCGGAATGTCATGCTGCACGCTGATCCAGGGCGAGTTGTACCACGCTTGAGGCTTGACAAGCTCCCATGACTTGGCCGCCTGGACAAAGCTATAGGCATCGACTTTGCCATAGCCATATGTATGGCTGAACTTGGCCCCGAGCGCGGTGTCCTGCCAGTCGCCGTCATCTAGATGTATTGGCACAGCTGTGTGTATGCACAAGTACTGCAGGTCACGCCAGGTCAGCTCCGGCCGCACGCTCAGGGCCAGGGCAATAGTCCCGACGACGAGTGGGCCAGCAGCCGAGGTGCCGCCGTGGCCAGTGTTGCACTTGGCCGTACCGACGTCGGTGGTGTGGATGGCATCGTCATGCCCAGAGCTGTACGTGACCACCAGTTGGGCCGAGCAGGCTTCGGAGTAGTAGGGGTGGTCGCCATAACGGTCAATGCCGCCCACGGTGATGCTGTATATGCTGTTGGTGTAGCCATCAAAATTGCAGTTGTCGCCCGCCGCGGCGCCATTGCCAGCGGCAAAGACAAAGACGGAGCCAAGGCCACCGCGGCCACGCTGGATGCCGTTGACAATGGCGCGCTTGATCAGCAGGCCTGGTGCGTCCATGGTAGCGCCGTCATCTGGAGGGCCCCAGGAGCATGAATAGATCTGGTTATCCTGCATGCGGTAGTTGATCGCGCTGGCCTCGTCTTCGTCGCTGATAGGCGCTGACAGTATACGAATGCCGGCCACGCGGCTGTCATAAGCCATTCCAATACCACACACATTATTGCGCACCGCTGCGATTTCGCCGGCGCACCGAGTGCCATGCTTGTCATCAAACAGCCGCGGCTTTGGCTTAGCTGTGTGATCATTGAAGTCCCACGAGCCGGCCTCGAAGTAGTTGTCCTTGAGGTCATTACTGTCCATGTCCAGGCCGTCGTCAATCACGGCTGAGATGGTGCCGTTTCCGGTGATGCCCTCAAGCCAGACTCCAGTCACGTTGAGATCGTGGCCGGGCTGAATTGGATTGAAGAGATGCCACTGCTCCTTGAAGATGGGGTCTTCTATCTCAAGCTGGGCCGCAATCTTGTTGAGCCGTTGGATGGCTTCTTGCTGGGCAGGGTCAAGCTCTGGTTCAGGCTGCGGCGGCGGCGGTCGTCTGAGAGACAGGGGTGGGCCAGCCGATGGCAGCGGAGGCGAGGGGGGAGGCGGGGGGATCCTCTTGACATGGCGGCGGCGGAGATGTTGCTTATCCGACCACAGAATGGTATCGAGGCTGTCGCCACGATCTGCCACAGATCTAGACTGCGGAGAGCGTCTGCGAAGGAGGCGTCGGCGCTCCTTCAACTCTTCGAGTCTCGTGTGGACGTGGTCCGACGTCTCTTTCGGGCAGGAGAAGGTATAATGGTCCGGCAGTTCTCCAAGCGGACCCTCGTTGTGAGCGCCTAGCCGTTCTGCAATCTCCCTGGCAGACACACCGGGTTGGAGATGGACAGCAAAGTAGTCGTTGGCGCCGAAGTCTCGCCGAGCCAGTTGTGCACTGGCCTGACTAGACAGGGCAAGCAGGAGCCCAGCCCATGCCGCCAGAATCAGGTGCATGGTCTGCGGATGGCTCAATCTGTCCGTGGCGAGTAAATGAGGTTATGGGGGTGTGTATACGTGTATAGATGCGGCAAGGCTGTGGGAACTGCAAGGCTGTAAGGTCGCCTAAACTGTATTGGCCGGGCTAGCCCAGGAGAGGCAAGTTAAGCCATGAATTACGTAAGTGCCTGCATCAGAGCGGGAGGGGGCATCATCAGACTTGCAACTGGTGTAACCTGATGATTGATGAAGGAGTAGATCGACTTTGCTCCTTGCCGTATGCCGAAATGGAAGCCACTCACTGTTCGTATTGGCCAACAGATTGTTGCCAGGGAAGAACCCTGGTATTCACAACAGACCTACATTGCAAGGGCCAGGACTGTTACCTGGGATCGTTCAAGATAACGGCAAGTCTAGCTCTTCAGAAAGACAGATTGGCGTCCTGTAGAAGGGAGGGGCAGTGTATGAATGAGTTCGAGCCAAATCTCCAGCTTTTAACAGGGTTCCAATAATAGCAGGAACTGTGCTGACAGAATAATACAGAGCAGGAACAAGCTGGAGAGAGATGATCAGGCCACCAACAGACCAACAAACCAATACGACCAACACGGACTGGGCCTGGGCCCGTCCAAACCGGCGAATTACATCTCATACTGGAAGTGAAAGATCTACCGCTATAATTCATAATCAACACTAGTGACACGTGTACATGAGTTCGGAGTACCTTTGTGTTATATAAATTAGCTAGTCTCAGCAGGGAATAGTGTCTTGATGTTTGCTTCGCTCTTTCCTGATCAGAGAGATACGAGACATGACTGCTCAGTAGATGTTCAGTCTCCTATGGAGAGGACAGAGCAGGTACATGGCTTGAGGCCTTCTGGGTGGTGTAGACTCATTGTTTAGAGTGGACATCTCTTGTAATCTGGCTATCTTCAACTTTACTAGGATTATAGCACCCTTTCAGGCCTCATTCAGCGCACCTGGGGTGTTCAAAATTAGACATGCGTACCTTGATTTTTAGCTCTCCCAGCTAACTTAGTCTTACCGTTCCTTAACTTAATTTCTTACACCTTAACTGCTGGCGAACTGGTGGTGGCTGCCAAGTTGGGAAAGCTGTGCCAAGCAACCAGTGGTGCGGTACGGAAACTCTAAACCTTATTCCCTGTGCAGCTCCAATCCGACCAGCCACGTCAAATGGCTGGCAGCAGCAAGAACTTATGATGGGAGTGGCATCGACATGCATGCATCCATCCATCTGTCCATCTGTCCCTTGTCAGCTGTTGTGCATCTGCCAGCCGCCGTCTTCTGCTGTCCATCAGCTGTTTGTCTGATGCCGATCTGACGTCGATCTGATGTCCATTTCCTGTCCGACTGCGTCTGTCGCCTGTTCCTCCGAATTTCCGACTCGTTGCATATCCAACCTGTCTGTCTCAACTGTTGCTCACCGCCTGTAAGCTGGTGCCCGTCGCCGGCCCAGCTGTCGGCTGGGTGTAACCATGGCAAACCCCTACGCCGCAGCCATGAACACGATGAACCCCGTCGATCTCTACCACGATCCTTCGCTCGATGACCTCTACTTTCGCAACAACCGATACTCGCACGCTGCTGTCGGCCCTGAACGACGGCGGGTGCAGGACAAGGGCCAGGGCCGCAGTCACAGTCGCAGCCACAGCAACGGCAGTGCCAACGCTGGGCTCCAGGCCGGCAACCACCCTGGCAGCCCGCCGCCACCAGAACGCATACAACACGCGCCCGAAGTGCCTCGAGGGGCGCCAATGGCGTATCGAGCCAGCGCTCCAGCCAACGGGCCGCGCCGTTCCTTCTCGCAGCGAGCCAAAGCGCGACCGTATGCCCAAGAGGCGTTTGCTGATGACGACTACGACACTACCGACCAAAGAGCGGCCGTGCACTCTCCCATCCCAGCACGACCAGACACAATGCCGGCTGAAGCAATCGGCGCCGCCAGCAATAGTAGTAGTAGTAGCACTGCTGCTGCTGCCGCCGCCGCGCGAGCTTACCGTCCAGAGCCTTTGGCGCCGTCAGATGGACAAAGCCATGGTCAAGCTCATTCTTATAGCAACAGCGCCCGTCAGCGGTCTCGGAGACCACCAGAGGCGCAAAGACACGCCTCACCAGAGGTCCAGTCAGTGCCTGCACATGCACCTCCGACCAGTGTATCGCGTCGTCCTCCACGGCACTCCTTGCCGCCCGAGCAGCAGCGACGAGACTGGGCCCCCGAGCGGTCGCCACTGCAGAAGCTTGAGGTGACCCTCAACGACATCAGCAAGGAAGAGAAACGTGCTCGGGTTCAGGAAGCCGAGATGCGGCTGAAAGAGTCCAAAACAAACCGTGCTGTGTCTGCCCATGCCCAGGCGAGCACAAGGCTGCAGCAGCAGGGCGCAGTTGCGCCGCCCAAGCTGTCACCCGGCCTTGACAGGCCCCAAGCCGAAGACACCAGCCTGGTGCGCAATTTGGGCCCAACTCAAGGCAATCGTCCGCCCGACTCTCGGCACCTCTCGTCCGCGCGCAACGCGCGTAACTCTGGCTTCGAATACTCAGGCTCCAGTGCTCGCGACCAGCCCCTTGACTCGGCACCAGAACCTCGGGTTCCTAACCCAACTAGAGACCTGGCAACTCATAGGAGCTACGAACCGACAACTCAGAGGAGCTATGAGCCGGCAACCCGGGGGAGTTATGAGCCGGCAACTCAGAGGAGTTATGAGCCGGCAACTCAGAGGAGTTATGAGCCGGCAACTCAGAGGAGTTATGAGCCAGCAACTGCTCAAGATGGAGGTACGAACGGTATCAAATCTGCCAGGTTTACCGATCTTGCCAGAGATCGAGCAAATCTCTCTGAATCAGCGCCATCTCAGCCTGGAAGCACAGGTCTGGCCTTGAGTGTAAAACGTACTGCCCCCCGGCAAACCCATCAGCCCAGCCCGCTGTACGCCGACGACGTGGGCGAGAATGCGGTGGGCATGGTCGAGAGGCAGAGAAACGCTTCTCATAAGGCTGCCCTGGCAAAGTTGACCGGTGCTGCCCCATTTGCTGGAGCAGTCGCATCTCGCGCAGCGCCCAGAGAGCAGCCGACGTCGCAAACCCCAGAGGTGGACTACTCACAGCAGAGGTCTAGGGCCATGGACACCTCGCCACATGCCCAGAACGAGCGGGGTGAGCCTACTCCAGCATCTCCGCCAATAGCGGGAGATCATCAGCCTCGACAGAAAGGGCGCCGGCCAAGTGTGACCTTCAAGGAGCCTGCAGAGCGTGTATCTGCTGACGAGTGGAAACACGCCAAAACCGGACGCCTCTGCCTGGCCGATTTGGTCCTGGACAAGCCACACGACAGTGCCAGCCAGAGCCAAGCCTGGTGGGAGCCGAATGCTGATTCCAAGAGCCGCAGGCGGGCCAGGGCTGGAGCCAGCTTTGGCCTTGTCGGTGACCCTATCGACGACCGCACGGCAGAGTTCAACCCGCCGCTGTTCCTGCGCTGCGGCCCCTTGCTCCGCTTCACTGGCATCAAGACGGCATCTAGCGCTGGTGGTGGTGGTGGTGGTGGTGCTGCTGGCTCTGGTGCTGGCCATGGCACCAGCACGCTTGAACCTCAAATCTGGCGTGGCAGTGTGATGATTGTCACTCAGGATTCCCGCTCCTCCTACCCCCAGCCTCCTGTTCTGCGTCTGTTTTCCAGGCCAAAGTCTCTGCTGCCGCCGCCTCCAGCGCTGGTCACAGAAGCCGAGCTTGCTCCAGAGTACATTGACCCCATCGCCGGGCTCGAGAAGGTGTCACGCACCGGCAGAGCGCTCTACGTCCGACCGGTCGATCACCTCGACGAAGGCAAGGATCTGTCGCAAGTCGAGACTGACGACGGCTTGTTTGAGAGCTCGCCGAGCCTGCTAGCGACCAACGACAACCAAGCCATCACGGCCACGGACCACAACCGGCGCACCTCCAACCTGGACGGCGAGCATGTCGGCCGGTACCAGGAAGTGCCTGGTGCTCGGCTCTTTGCCGACCCCAGCCGAGACGTCACCTTCTGGCGGTTCAATATCGAGGTCGAGCTTGCCGACGCCCAGCAGCACATTGCATACCGCATCAATCGCGGCGCCTCGTCCAGTTTCTGGGTCCCGGCGCGCGGCGAGGCGATGAACATCATGTTCCACAGCTGCAACGGCTTCAGCACCTCTATCAACCCCAACCTCTTCAGCGGCCCCGATCCGCTGTGGCGCGACGTGCTCAACGTGCACCAAACCCGGCCCTTCCACGTCATGATCGGCGGCGGCGACCAGATCTACAACGACTGTGTCAAGTCGGAGACCGAGCACTTTGCTCGCTGGATCCAGATCCGAAACCCGCACCAGAAGCACAACGCGCCATTCACGGCCGAGATGGAAGCCGAGCTCGAGACCTTCTATCTCAATCGCTATGCCCGCTGGTTCTCCCAAGGCCTCTTCGGCATGGCCACCAGCCAGATTCCGATGGTCAACATCTGGGACGATCACGACATCATCGACGGATTCGGCTCTTACCCCGATCACTTTATGAAGTCCCCCGTCTTCTCTGGCCTGGGAAACGTTGCGTTCAAGTACTACATGCTCTTCCAGCACCAGAGCGTGCCCGAGGAGACGCCTGCGACGGAGCCCAGCTGGGTGCTCGGTCACGAACCGGGCCCGTACATCCACCAGCTCAGCCGAAGCCTGTTTATGCATCTGGGCAGCCGCGTCGCCTTTCTGGGCATTGACTGTCGCACCGAGCGCATGCGGGACGAGGTCATGAGCGTGCGGTCGTTTGACATTCTGTTGGAACGATGCCGCAAGGAGATCATTGAGGGCGATACCAAGCATCTCATTGTCCTGCTCGGCGTACCCATTGCCTACCCAAGGCTGGTCTGGCTGGAGAATGTGTTGACCAGCAGGGCGATGGATCCGGTCAAGGCGCTGGGACGGGCAGGCATCATCAAGAGCAGCTTCCTCAACAACTTTGACGGCGGCATCGAGATCTTGGACGACCTGGACGACCACTGGACGGCCAGCCACCACAAAAGCGAGCGCTACGACCTGATCACCGACCTCCAGGATCTCGCAGCCGAGAAGTCTGTTCGCATCACCATCCTCGGCGGCGACGTCCACCTGGGCGCCGTGGGCCAGTTCTACTCAAACCCAAAGCTCAAGATACCAAAGGACAAGGACCACCGCTACATGCCCAACGTCATCTCATCCGCCATTGTCAACGCGCCCCCGCCCAACATGCTGGCAGATGTGATCAACAAGCGAAACAAGACTCATCACCTCAATGCGTACACGCACGAGAACATGATCCCCATCTTCACCCACGATGTCGACCACAAGAAGCGGAATAACACCCACCTGCTCCCGCGACGCAACTGGTGCTCGATCAGAGAGTACGTGCCCGGTGCCACACCGCCACCATCGACCCCAAGCACTGCTTCGGTGATATCAGATGACGAGCTCGAATCCCAACAACCTGGCCGAGCGGCCTTGCCACTGAGCAAACAACCAGGGGGGATCCTGCGCAGGCTGAGCGGACGCAAGGCTCCACCGTCTTCTTACCCGGAGATGATGGCGACCGAGCAGCTCAGATCTGCCTCGTACGATGGATCGCAGCCCAGTCGTGGCAACTTTTTCGGCCTAGGAAGGTCTGATTCGCGATCAAGACCGCCGTCGGCTGACTCACACCAACCTCAACGTAGGGCCGCGTCCTTTGACAACTCGACCTCCAAGCCGGCGTCGCGACCGACCGTCCTTCGCCGGCCCACCAACTTGTCTGCAAAGGCGGCGAGGAAAGGAAACGTGCTGGCGGTGGATGCCGATGGCAACGAGATAGATCTCAATGACCACATCAACCTCGAAGGCGGACTCGACATTGTCATCAACGCCGAAGTCGATCAGAAGGACCCTGCTGGAATCACGGTTCCATACCGCATCCTGGTCCCGGCACTCTGGTACGATGGTAGCTCAGACCGTGAAAAGCTCGAGTCGACAGGTGCTGTTGCCAGGAGACCTAGTTTACTTGAGCGCGTCGGCCTTGGTCACCATCGCACTCAGAAACTTGCCCAGAGTCAGGGCGCGGGGAACTGGGGCCAGGAAATGAGTGAAAGCGAAAGCGTGAGTGAGACTGATGAAGGCGGGCTCAAGCGAGCTTCGAAGCCAAGGTTCAGCTTCTTTGGCAGCCGGAGACGCAAGCAGGACGGGGAATACAGCGATCAAGAGCCGGAGATTGATAACTCCCGCGCCTCGAATGACAAACAAGACGTGCAACAGCAACACGTTTCGCAAGCTAATGGTGAGCGGACTCGAGAACAGAGGAGTGCGTCTGGACGTGCTGGTGCAGATGTGGGTGTTGGGGAGGGGCGTCAGCCCTCGCAACAGGTCCTAGCTGGCAGTAGCCGGCAGTCAGTAGGCCAAAGCTCAAAAGCAGGCCAGTTGCAGGCACCTGCTCAGCACGATACGCTTTATGACACCACCAGCAGACCGCCTCCCCAGCACGATACGCTTTACGACACCACCAGCAGACCGCCTCCCCAGCATTTTGCACAGAATACACGGCAAACGTCAAAGGCGGTCCAACGAGCCTACGACATTGGCCAGTTGCAGCCTTCTGCTGCAGCCCCAGCACCAGTCCAGAGCGAGAGGCTGTATGACACGACCGACAGACCGCCGGCGCAACATCTGCCAGAGCCTCCACGAGCTGGGCGGAGGTCTCTGACAATCACATCTTTCAAAACTCGTGACGGTGCGGCTGGGTCAAGCCGATCAATCAGCGACAGCTATTCTATCCCGCGCCCTGCCCCCAACCTTCCTGCACAGTCACAGTCCTGGCGAGGTGTTGAGTCTGGCTATCAGCAACAGGAACATCAACAGCAGCAGCAGCAGCAACAGGCCCGCGGCCAAAATGCCTTTAACGCTCCTCCGCGGGGACAGGCCACGACTGCGGCTGCTTCTGCTTCTGCCGCGGCACCACAACGCGCACTCAGCAAACAAGAACGTGTGCTGGGACTTGGCGCTGCCAACTATCGAGCACCCACAGGGGATGGCACTCGAGCTGTCAGCGACTCACTCCCACGCGGATACAGTGGCATTGAAGCCTATCGTGAGCCCAGCAAACTGAAGAGAAATCTCAGTCTGAAGAAAGCCAAAAACTGGTTGGATGGCAGGCGAACGACACGGGATTACGACTCGGAAGAGTGGGATGGCGTCGAGCAAACGCACATAGGTGAAGGAGACAGATGGCAGCAGCAGCAACACAGGGAGACCGTATACTGACCGGGCAAAGGCACATGGGGACAGATCTAATACGTTGATGCAATCTGGGACGTCTTATGATTCTAGAAGTACTAATGACCAAGGATTCCACCCTCGAGTTCTACCTCTTCTTGAATCAAGAACGTACGGAGGAGGGTAAAATCTTTTGCAAGGGACATTATAGGGTTGGAAGGGGGTTGGTGCCACGGGTGTTCCGTTGGTTAATGGTTACTTGGTGGGTATTCCTCCCCTTGGTGGGATACAATTCCCTGTGATGGTTCCTTTAAGGATTGGTTGAGTGTTTCTTCGTATTGTCTGTCTTCCGTTTCATGGAACAGGTAACCTCTATTCTATTTGTGCGAGGATGCCAAGGTTCTTGGCATCCTCGGAACCCACGTGATAGTTGGTAATAGTAGGGGAATACAAGTCCTCTGCCTAGAACGGTACTTCTGATATCAAAAGGTTGGCCAACTACCTGCAACAGGAAAGAGTAATGGATGTTGGCTGACTGTTAACAGGGGTAGTTGATGTTGGCTGACTGTTCACAGATGTACAGACATCCAGACTATGACCATATCTATTCATATCCAACCTGGCTGCAGCTGTAGTCTGCTTGCATTTACGGTCCGTCCAAGCTGTCCAGGATCACTGAAGCTGCATCTGCTAGGGTAACTAATGAAATAGGTTGGCCTTAGGCGCAGTCCCAGCCACCTGATTAATCAGGATACCTATCGCGTGATCAGTCCGTTATTCCTGATCCGAGGAAGCTGAACGGGGATGGTGTTGACAGGTCAATAATAGTTGCCGTACTGACAGACGACGACACTACTACTACTGCTACACTGCTACTGCTACTACCATTGAACGTAATGGAATATGCTAGAATAGGTCTTGCCGTCCACATGTTGTGTATGTGTTGTTCGGGTCGTTTAGATCAAAGTCGCCACCTGCACTGCAGGCTGTTGATCAACCAACGCTTAGAGAGTCGCTTTTTTTTTTGTATTGACAATGACGAATCGCCAATCACAAATTGGTTATTGATCCCCAGCGATCAAGGGGGCATGGGGATGGTCGACGAAAATCAGGGGCCCCTCACATGCCAGAGCCTTCCTCGGCTTGCGGCAGAAAGTGTGTGGTGTGTGTGTCCGTCCTGCCAATCTTGTCTCGGCCAAACATGTAGCTGTTTCCCCATGCGGAAGGATCGCGAGTCAATCACACCCCGATCTGGCGGCCTGATTGGCTGCCGCCGTGCAAACACAGCCCCGCCGCTATAGCAAGGCGCGCCCGGCGATCAAATGCTTAAGCGGTTTAGCGTGCACCAACTAGCAAAGCGGGTCCTCGTCCAATCTCGCCATTTTCGAGACTATTCGAAAGAAGTAACGAGAGTGACTCGTACACTACACACACACTACCACATGGCTGCCCATGGGGAGGAAAGCATGTTGTTTATTAACTTGGCCTTTTCGTCGCCCTCCTTCCTTTTCTTCTTTTCCTTTCCATCGTTAATCCCGCGCTTCTCACCACAGTCTCTCGTTCGACACCTAATTGCCCACTCGCTTCTAAACCAACAACCAACCAACCAGCCAACCAACCTAATCCGAAAGAAAGAAACAAGAACCAAAAAAAAATCACAATGAAGGTCACTTTCGCTCTCGCCTCCATTGTCGCCCTGGCCGCGGCCGAGCCATGGGCCACCTCCAGCTGGTACTCGGCGTCAGCCACATCGGCCGCTGCCAATGCGACCTCGACCGAGACTGTCGTCGCCAGCTTCACCGCCAGCAGCTTCACTATCGGCTACTCGGCGCCCGCCAGCCTGGCCACCACCTCGGCCGCTGGCAACGCCACCACCGCCATCACCACCGCTGTCGGCTCCTTCACCACCAGCACCACGGCCGAGGCCACCTCGACCGAGGAGGAGTCGTCCTCTTCCACTGACGAGGCTACCTCCACCAGCTCTGACGACGACGACACCACCAGCACCAGCTCCGCCACCGCCAGCTCCACCTTTACCGGTGCTGCCTCCAGCAACAAGGAGTTTGCCGGTGCTGCCCTCGCGCTGGGTGCTTTGGCCCTGATGCTGTAAACGGGCAGCTACCTCCACCACCCTTTTTGGAGATTAAATAATGGGATGGAGCTAGCATGGGGGGACTTGGGAGGGGCCAGACTTGTTTGCTGCTGCTTGTCTGCTTGCTTGCTGACTGGCTCCTTTTTTCGCGCCCGCATCTGACCAGCCTTTCCCGCTCCCCTCCCAGTCTCCAAGGGAGGAGGATAATGTCACCGACACATCAGGGATATATAGTTTAGATGCTGCTGCTGCTACTACCTGCTACTACAAAGTACTAATTTCCCCGTACATAGGCAAAATGTATGCACGCCAAGGGCAGTCATCACATGTGCATGCATCTATCTGTGTATTGATGGATGTATGTGTATATGGCTACATGAGTGTATGCATCTAATGTGTTCTCTTTCAACTATTCAATTCCCCCCATCGCATATTCAAAACCGTTTTAATTTCCCAGTTTCCAATTTTCTTCTTTTTTTTTGTCATACATGGGTGGGCGAGTGTGTCGCTCGTGTTAACTCGGCTGACTTTGTAGTCGAGATTAAAAAAATCCGTTGCTGAAACATCCGTGATTCTGGGGGGGGGTTACATGTCGGTTGGAATGCAACGTCTCGTCTCTGGGGGAGGGGAGGGTGGAAGAATATGTCTATCTGGCCTTTGCGTTCCTTGAACTGATTGTGATTGGGTGGTGGTGGTGGTGGTGGTGTCTTGGTCGTGTATAGCTTGTGGCCCCCCCCGGATCCCATTACTGATGATTCAGGGGGCCTTCCCAGATGGTGGCCATAGATCCTCTCTGATCTTCTCTCATCAGCAGCATGTACAAGCAAGTATATAGTGGCATCCAACTGGAGCGAGGTAATTAATTACTCCCTCCGAGCATGTCGTATGGTTTTTCGTGTGATCCGTCTCTGGTGGGGTATTGATCCCCTTTTGGTCGGAGTATGCTCTCCTTGGTTCTGATGGTTTGATGGTCAATTC